>JZKD02S1674502.1:26441-37718 GCA_000966675.3 Picea glauca | reverse complement strand
GGTGCCACTCGCCTCATCTGTTTCCCTTGTGCGACGTGCCCTTTAGGACGCACCACATGCTCTAAGGGGGCCACTCATCTCTTGATTGACTTAGTAGACATCAAAAACCCTTGGAGTCAATACTCTGCCAGGTGAACTTGTGGGAGACTAAGGGCCTCTAAGGAATATGTCCCCCGCCTTATTGTGCGCCCCGTAGAATCATCGTGAGCGACTGTCGCAGTCTACCCTCACGGCATCGTGGGTCCTCTCGAACTAGGTAATCGTTAACCTACAGTTCGAGCCATAGTTACAGTGCTACTAGGTTGTGGTAGGGCTGTTGTCCACACCTCTCCCTCAACCTCTCTGGTAGTTGTGCGTGACCCCTTTACTCCACATGTGAGTCTGGTCGGCAAGCTATCATCAGCTTGCATCATCAACGAATCATGTCAGAATATATTCATATCATATCATCTAATTAGATGCACTAATATCACATATAAAACAATCAAACCCCAATGGTATACTCCCTGACTCGATCCAGAGTTCAAGGGATTCCATCGATGCCTCTACATCCTCGAGGTCCAAGATCCTTCACACTTAGTAAAACTGAGTCAATAGCACTTGTCTATGTCAATGCAGTAAAACAACATGTCATCAACCCATAACGCCTCATAATCAAAATCAATGTTTTAATAGCATAAAATCCGGATCACTTGAGAGAAAGTGTCCTCAAAGAATAAGTTCGCTCAATGCCCAAGAGCGGGATGTTACACAATGAGAATTCCCTTTGGTTTCCCCATCCCATTTTTTAAATCCATTCCTTACCAAACTGAATTAACAGAGCAAAGGTACAAGCTTCATAATTCATGGTTCAAGGTAATCCATTCCAAACAAGAAAATAGTAAAATAGGTCACAACTATCACGAGTCGAGAGAAAGCTACCATGTGATCTAAACATGATATTTGGGAATTTAAAAGAACCAGAGTAATGTATCAACATATTATGACTTTTTTTCAAAACCAAGGATCCAGAGGATTACATTTAACTTTAGCTTTAGTTTTGGTTTCCACAATGAACAATGGGTCTCTTGATTCCAACTGCCTTTAATGGACACTGTGCTTGATTTCCAACTTCCCATGTCTTATCCACCTCCTAGAGATATTCCATCTTTCAAATTTCAAAGTTAAAAGGATAAAAACACATATACTAAAAAAGGAATCGAATTTCCAATCAGTGAAGCTTCATTACTAATGTTTGTGCTTTCAAACATGATGCACTAGAAATAAACTTACAACCTATGTAATTTCGCAAATTCAGTGGTTGTAATTTTCAGTTATTCAACCTTCGAGTATTTCATATCAAGTGGCATCTCAACCGAGTTCGAAGTTACTTGGAATTAAAAATGCCAATATGGTAAAGACTAAGGGTATGCAATAAGAAGTGTAGAGAGTCACTATAGCAAGGGTTAGAAAAAGTAGACAATAAAATATGGAAGGATTTTCTAACAAAGAACATTGTCAATATGACCTAGAAGTTACATTTTTTCTTAGTTGGGCTGGAATAATGTGCTAATGGTGACAATGGGGATGATTTGGAGCACGAGAATCTTGAAGGTAAAGAGCTTGAAATCTAGGTTAATGATAGTTATTATTTTATTTTATGCATTTTCATTCCATTGAATGTTGAAACAAATATTAATATCAAGTTGGTGCTAAAGGAGTAGGCTAATTTTGTAGCAATATTTTCTCACCCTATCAAAATATGGTAGCCCAATTAGTTGAAATTTTCATTGATTCAGAACTTTAATTGATTTTCCAAGCATTTTGAGTTGGTTTAAAATGGGGAAAAACTCTTGGCTACATTTTTTTCCTTGAAAATAGAGTCACATTTTGCTACAAGATTAAGTTACTCCAATGCAAAAAGGCTTGATGATTGGTTTTGACCTTTGAAAGTGTACTTTGATATTCAGGGGTACAAAGATTAGAAAAATATAGTTTTTACAAGATTAAAGAGCATTGGCCATGCATTAGTGTGGTGGAAAAGTGACATGTGGGGCATAAAATGTCAAAGTAATCATAGGGCCATTTATCATGGACACATCTTTCCAATTAAGTTACAATAAATTAGCTACTGTTAGAAAATTGGGTGTGCTCATTTAACCATAGACAATATAGCAATATTATCACCCAACCATAAGCACAAAGGACACCCCCGACCACCTTAACCTTGACAGAGAGAATAATTATGGTAACAAATCAATATCCAACCAAGGCTAGTGCACCAAGCAAAGATAACCAAAGACCAAAAAGAAAGTCCAAGCTAGAAAAACAAAAAATACAAGTTGCAGTAGCTGCAACTGCAACTCCTCTCCAAACTTGCGCACAACTGGGTTTCTACAGTTGCGAGTGAGTGAGTCCCAAATGATCTCTAGCGTCCTGTATTTATACTGCTCCTTATTTGTCTGCGTTGACTTCTCTTCACGGGGGATAAAACTCAATATTAATTATTCTCTTTAGCTGACTTGTCTTCTAGGGTTATTGTCCAAGGCTTTAGGGTTTCTCTTGCTTCCCAGAATATTCTAGTCTCTTCAAAGGTTACAAGTGGAGGTTCATGCCTCCTGCAGCGACCATAATATCAACACTCCCTTCTAGCTAGGGAGGTATAAATGAAAATGATCTTGAGCACAAACAGACCATTCAACCGGTAGCATCAACATAGCCACACAGGCTATCTCATGATCAAATCATAAGCACCATCATCACTATCCAACTAGATAGTCTCCATGGCAATCAGAACAATGCCATCCAATAGAACACTACTGTGTCTATTCATAGTAGTATACATCTACTATCCAGTGGTACACAACCATTCTTAGTAGCACAGCGCTACTAACCAATGACCCACAGTCATTATCATTGGATCACATCCACCACAATAGCATACAACTACTATCCAGAGACGAAATTTCTGCAATCATATCATCTGATATCAATCTGAATAAACAATATCATGATACAAACTGATTCATCTGGTCCATTCTTCCACTCACATATGTGATATATGGAAGAGCATTTTCCCTCAAAAAAAATAAAAACATCAGTCATGGGCTATCTGGTCTATTCTTCCCAAGCATACAAGAATAATTGTCCCTGATTTCTGAGAATGGACCATTCACCTAACTGGTCCATTCCTCTGACACTAATCATAGTGCAATTTGGAGAGAATGAGTTTGTCCTATGGAATGTCTGTCCCTAATTGTTGAACCTGGACCATTCCTCCAGCACTAATCATAGTGCAACCTGGAGAGAATGAGTTTGCCCTAGGGAATGACTGTCCAGACCATTTCCTAAGGAAATGAATTTCCTGCACCAACCTCCAAAATGGACCATTCTTCGAAACTTCTCACAATTGTGAACTTCGAAAGAATGATTTCCCAACGAGGCAAACCATTCTACTTGACCACGACTCAGAGTGACTGCCAAGAAGAATGATTGTCCTAGACCGTTCCCCCACATTGGGCACAAGGGGAATCACTGTCTATGGTACATAAAAAATCTATCAGACCACTTTCATTACGAAAATGACTGTCCGATCTGGACCATTTTCTAAACTGGAAAATGCCTGTCCGTTAGAAATCTTGAACCACTTTCTGAACTGGAAAGGAACTGCCTAACTTGGACCATTTTCCAAACTAGAAAATGACTGTCCATAAATCAATAATATGTATCAGTGCTCCCTCCCAACCTGGGGATCCATCTCTTCCCTTTCAGCTAAGGGATTTATCTCCATGAGCCCCATCTTGTCCCGT
Organism: Picea glauca; assembly: GCA_000966675.3. NCBI lineage: Eukaryota > Viridiplantae > Streptophyta > Pinopsida > Pinales > Pinaceae > Picea > Picea glauca. Next base: position 33,930 of record JZKD02S1674502.1, on the reverse strand, counting down.
AAGTACGCAAACTTTATCCTAGACAAAGGATTTGTCAAAATATCTGCTACCTTCTCATCTGTGGAGATATAATAGAGTTTCACTTCTCCTTCCTAAAATTTATTACAAATAAAGTAGTATTTGATCTCAATATGTTTTGACCGGTCATGAAACATTGGGTGTTTTGATAGCCTCATACAACTTTGATTGTCACAGTATATTACGGTCAAATTTGGTACCTGATCAAATAATCCAGAAATCAGCTTCCTCAGCCATACTGCTTCGGTACATGCCTCACTTGTTGCGATATATTCTGATTTTGTTGTGTTGAGTGCGACATACTTATGTTTCATGTTGGCCCAGGATATCATAGCAGAGCCCAAACTGAAACACATCCCTGAAGTACTCTTTCTGTCTTCTGCACTCCCTTCTCAGTCCGAATCTGTGAATCCATGAAGTTGTATATCATTGGATGAGGTGTATCTTAAACCATATTTTATTGTCCCAGGAATATATCTCAGAACATACTTTGCAACTATCCAATGTGTATGTGTGGGTTCCACCTGGAACTGGCTTAAGGTGTTTACAACAAAGCAAATATCTGGTCGAGTATTCACTAGATATATCAACAACCCAATCAATTGCCGGTATAGGGACGAGTCTACTGGATCATAATCAGAGTCTCTTACTTTTCTTATGTTTGTGGTCATAGGAGTGGCCATGGATTTGCAATCCATCATTCCAAATTTTTGAAGAATCTTCACTTCATACTTTCCTTGTCCAAGGAAGACTTCACCACACTTCTTCCATACTTCTAGTCCTAAGTAATAGTGCATGAGACCAAGATATTTCATATCGAACTCATAAGCTAATTCCTTTTTACATTGGGTTATGAGAGGCTTCTGCACCTATCAAGAATAAGTCATCGACATAAAATAGTATAATCACAGGTGCATTGTTCACAACCTTGTAGTAGAGATTTGGATCTGCATGACTCTTAGAGAAACCAAGTCTTGCTAAGTAACTATCAATTATCGCATACCAGGCTCTTGGAGCTTAATTGAGTCCATATAAGGATTTCTTTAATCTACAAACATGAGTGTCTCTGGAATGTACTTCAAAACCTTGAGGTTTTTCAATGTATACTTCTTCTTCAATCGCTCCATTGAGAAACATTATCTTTACATCCATTTGATGTAGAGTCCATCCCATGGAAGCAACAAGAGACATAATGGCTTCAATATAGGTATATCTAGCAACATGAGCAAAGGTTTCGTCATAATCTTGTCCCTCCTTCTAAGATAACCCTATAGCTACGAACAATTCTTTGTATTTTTCCACGCTTCTGTCTACTGCATGTTTGATCTTATAGACCCATTTTGAAGTTACCACTATTTTTTCCTTGGGTCTAGGCATGATTTCCCATACATCATTTTTCATGATAGACTAGTGTTCTTCTATCATGGCTTCTTTCCACTGTTTCTTCTTAGTTGCCTCTTCAAATGTGGTGGGTTCTTCATTTATAAGCTTTGTCATGCATGTTTCATAGCTGGAGAATCTTTTGGGCTTTTTTCTTTCTCTGAAGAGGCCACTTGAGGCTTTGAGTTTTTCTTCTTTTTGTAGGGTATCTTCAAGCCAAGATGGACATTTTTCTAGTTTTGGGTACAATCACTAATTCAATAGGTTCACATGGTTGCATCGGATGATCAAGTTGTTTTGGTTCTTCATTATGACTTTCTCGAAGACATGTTCTTTCTTCTTTGGGATCTTCGTATTCTTCTTCTTCCATGGATTCTTCTATAGATTTCTTTAAGGCCATCTTCTCATTGAAGGTTACGTCTTTGTTGACTTCAATCTTATGTTGTTCTGGAATATAGATTTTGTAGGCTTTGGATGGTTCACTATATCCAACAAATATTCCCTTCTTTCCTGAGGGTTCTAGTTTCTTTCTTTTATCTTTGGGGATATGAATATAAACAGGGCACCCAAAAATTCTTAAGTGTTCCACATTGGGTTTCTTTCTTGAGAAGGCTTCTTCTAGAGTCATATCCTTCAGTATGCAATGGAGACTTATGTTCTGAACATATATCATTGTCATGTATGCTTCTCCCCATAAATACATGGATAAACCTTGATCATTCATTAGTTCCTTCATGGTTTCCTGACTGGATCTATTCTTCCTTTCTACTACAACGTTTTGTTGAGGATTATGAGGAACAATTAGCTCCCTCCTAATCCCTGTTGATTTGCAAAAGGCAAAAAATTCCTTGGATGTGTATTCTCCTCCATTATCTGTTCTCAAAGTCTTGATTTTCTTTCTTGTGAGGTTTTCTATTTCTTCTTTGAATTCTTGAAACTTGCTGAAAACTCCGTCCTTTGTCTTCAAGAGATATAACCAAGTCTTTCTTGAGTAATCGTCTATGAAGGTTACATAATAAAGATAACCTCCTAGATATTTTACTAGCATCGGACCACAAACATATGAATGTATTAGATCTAGGATTTCCTTAAATCTATTATTGCTACTTGAGAATGGCTTCTTAACATTTTTACCAAGTGCACATCCTCTGCAAATTCCTTCATGTGTAGATTGTAGTTTTGGTATTCCTTCAACCATTTTCTTGAGGAAAGGTAATGCTTGATACCTTCTATGCCAAAGTTCACTTGGATTGACCTCATCATGTATAAGAGCTTCATCATTTCGTTCTAGTAGTTTGTATAATCTTCCTTCATGAGTTCCAATAACTCTAGCATTCTCTATGATGGAGTCTCTAGACCAAGATAGTACTTCACCATCTACAAAGGTTATTTTGTTTCCTTTGTCTTCTAGGAAAGATATGGATACAAGGTTCTTTTCTAAACCAGGTTCATATAAGACATTACTCAAATGAACATTGTTACCTGATTTTAATTTGATGGAATCTTGACCAATTCCTTCGACTTGATAAGTGTTATTGTCTCCAAGTTCTACCTTGTAGGATGTCTTCTTTTCATTCAAACTGGAGAGTCTGACCTAGTCTCCTATCATATGTCTGGAAGCTCCACTTCAATTATCCACATGTCATCTTCAAAAGTTCCTGTAAGAGCTGAATAGTGTAGATGATCTATCTTTTCATTCATGATTTCTGTTGACTGATAGTTGGTCAAAATTTGACTTTGATTGGTCAAACATTGACTTTGACCAAAAATCTCAACTTTGATATTTTTTCCTTCTAAGAGTGCCAATAGGTACGCTGGACTAAGGCACACTAGAATATCCTCTCCTTGAGTAAGGTGTTCCATCATAAGGTATTGGGAAAGAGTTTTAGGGTTTGCAGTTGCACCTGCTAGTAATCCTAGTGGCAGTAATTCAGTAACTGCACCTGCTAGAAACCCTAGCAGAAGTTCTTCAACGAGCTTGATAATATTATGGCTTAGCTTCCTTCCAGTGGTTATACTGATTGAAGGAAGTGTGGGCCCATAACCTGTTAGAAAAGTGGGTGTGTTTGTTTAACCATAGACAATATAGCAATATTGTCACCCAACCATACGCACAAAGACCACCCCCGAGCACCTTAACCTTGACAAAGAGAATAATTCTGGTAGCAAATCAATATCCAATCAAGGCTAGTGCACCAAGCAAAGATAACCAAAGACCAAGCAGAAAGTCCAAGCCAGAAAAATTGAAAATATAAGTTGTAATCGCTGCATCTATAGCTCCTCTCCAAACTTGCGCACAACTGGTTTTCTGTAATTGTGAGTGAGTGAGTCCCAAATGAGCTCTAGCATCCTGTATTTATATTGCTCCTTCTTAGCTATCTAGGTCGACTTCTCTTCCTGGGGGATAAAACTCAATATTAATTATTCTCTTTAGTTGACTTGTCTTCTAGGGTTATTGTCGAAAGATTTAGGGTTTTTCTTGCTTCTCGAAATATTCTAGTCTCGTCAAATGTTATAAGTGGAGGTTAATACCTCCTGCAACTACCATAATATCAATAGCTACAACATGTTAAATTGAAACAATGGCCAACGAATTCTTAAAGTACCTTGGATTACTTGACCTTGACGTTAATGGAAAGTATTAAATGGAATGTTTTGTGAAATGGATATGTTACACCTATACAATACAATGCAAATACTTCATAAAAGGCCCACTCTCAAATTGTACATCTACAACCATACAAGGTATTTATACATTACAATATATACATAATACAAAAATTAAGAACATACAACTCTATATGTAAAAAAACGCTTGTATACAACTCTATGTGCTTGTAACTTTCTTTTAAACAAGGGACTTATAGCCCACTCACTTTACTAACACGAACCCTACGCGGAAATATATTTGTTGTCTTTGTCTCAGATCTATCCTCATGCTTGTACAGAGTGTTTTGTCCTCTGCCCTTCACAACGATCTCTATATTTCTCTGAATTCTTATGATGGTTGTAAGGTATTTCACTTACTTAACCTGCACACTAGAATCCAGATGACTACGCAATGGGAAATATAATCATTGATATGTTCTTTGACTATTCTCTGATAAGCCTAAGTTGGATATGTTTTGGTTCTAGTTGGCTCTGCAAAGTATAAACAAATTCCCTTCAAAGACTAGGCCCCCTACCTCTGTGCAGAGCCAACCCAACAACCCATGTTGCAGTCATAGTTTCGTTCCTACACAACCAACAAAACAATAACGTTTTTGCCCTTCATGATTCCAATGATCGAATGTCTACAATTCAATTAAGCAACAAAGTTTGCCTCTTCATGGATGGTTGCAACTGCTCATTAATTAAAAAGCAATGAGCCTAGAGTACGCACACCTCTTTGTAGCCAACATATGGATTAAACACTCAAATCTCATAAGAAAACATTGTGTGTGGTTATCTCTTAGTATTTTCACATAAGGGATGATTGTCCAACCCAACTTGATCACTCAACAACTAACTCAACAACATAGCAATAAATCTAACAGTGCCATAACTATTTAGAACACCCAAGAATTTATTAGAATGCCCAGGCAAGTGGGAATTGACCCAAACAATTAGGAAAATGCCCCAGGGACTTGTAAAATGTCCCAATAATGTTTAAAAATGCCCAAGACATTTAAAAACGCCCGACGACATTTAGAAACACCCAGGCACATCTAAAAACTCCTGAAAACATTTAAAAACACCTATGCACATCCAAAAATGTCCAACAACATTTAAAAACGACCCAAAGAATGTAAAGTCGACCCAACATTTAACTTATACACCCAAGGGAATGTTAACCCGTCCCAAGCAAAGAAATTTGTACAGACAAGTGCTAAAATCAACCCAAGTAAGGAGAATTCGGCTCGACAATAAAGAAATTGCTCAAACAATAAGTTAAAACGTAGCTCAAAGGAAGGATACGAATTGTGGGTAATGGGAAGACAACAAGCTAATTCAACTCAGGTGGGGTGACCCTAGAAGAGAGAGAAATTCCATAACAACTATAGAATACCAATTTATCAACTCTACGTTATTTGCAACATCGTCGAAATTGAAACCATTGATCCTAGAGCTCCATTAAATGGACAAACACCATCATAGAGTTGTTGGCCTTCACATAAAATGAATGGGAAAATTATTTATGAGTGATGCTAACATAAATGCAATAGATTGTTCTTCATTTCCATTCAGGGTTTTGTTGATGTTTTTGGGAGCAGCGAGAGGTAATCACCTCTGGGACAACTTTTCTTACAGATGAAGATGCCAGGAAGTCAGAGAATAACCATTGAACAGATCAAAGAAGCCTCGTAATATATTAGAATATCCCAGAAGAGAAGTTGGCCCCACAGAATAATAATAAAGAATAAATATAATGCTCCAGAAGTAAAGTCGGCCCCACAGGAAAAAGACAATGAAAATATATTTTCCAGGAAGATAGGTTGACCCTACTGGAAAAGACACCTACCCATTCCAATATAAATAAAGGTGACGCCTTCCTCATTTGACACACATACTCACTCATCTAGAGCGCAAGTCTTGGGGAGAGTCGCAACTGCAGTAGTCCATCGAAGAAGGAAGGAAGAAGGGCGCAAGTTGGATAGGGTTCCCTCTTAACCCTTGCTAGGGTTTATCTTTTATCTTGGTGGTACGCTGGTGGAGGCCAGATACTCTAGCACTCTAGCTAGCATTTGATGTAGCTTCATTGTTGGGTTATCTCTTATGGAGATAAGTATTCTTCTTTGTTGGTTAGCTCTAGTGGATAGAGTTGGTTCTTGGTTATATTGTATTGGAAAGGATATTCTCTCTAAAGGAAAGTTTGTTGAGTTTTCTCCCCTTGTGAAGAAGGGTTTCCAGGGATAAATCTTTGTGTCTTCTTGTGTTTGTTTACCTGCTTCTTTATGTTTCAGTATATGCTTATTGAATGTGAAAATAAGATTAAATTTCTATGGCAAATCTAATGTTAATGAAATGAATGAAAATTCAACATGGTTTTAGAGTTGGTTTCCTTCAAAACAATCTAATCGTTGGAAGGAAGATCGTGAGATTTGTCACTGTAGTTTGCCACTGCTCAGACCTAAGCCTTGTCAAGCTCGTTGAGAAACCTATTGGAGGATGTTGAGATTGATTATTCTCTAAATTGGCTCACCCTACCCTAGGGCACCTCCTGGTGGTCTCAGATTACAACTTGGTGAAAGTTGAAATTTCTCAGTTACAGTTGCAATTGCAGTGTGAGTTGCAGTTTCCAATCGCCAGTTGAAATTTTGTCAGTTGCCAGTTGCGCAAGCCTTGAGATTATAAGACAATTTGGATGGTTCTACAAATTTCAAAGGTACGCACTTGTATATGTTTAAAATCGCATCATTATCATGAGGGTGTTTCCGAGAGAAAGGATCTTTTGTCCAAGCAACAATATGTAGATCCAAAGGATCTCAGACCTAGTACATTTAGAGAAACAACACACCCTTCTTGGAAGTGAAGACTCCAAGTTTGATTGTTTTTATATGCCTTTAGTTGTTATGGAATTATTGTGATCTTATGTTGCATTCTAATCCATTTAAGTTATGATCATTATGAAATGCACATGTTTTCAAGCTACATTGATCTCCTCTAGGAGATATTCTTGGTTGTTGATTTTGTTCCGGGAAGGTTATCTTGTTAAATCCAATGGAGGTTGTCATGGAGATGTTGTTCGTGTTTCTTGTTTTGGGTAGGTTACCACGGAGGTAGGTCATGAGTGATAGCTCTGAGAGGGAGCTATAGTGACGGTTGCAGAAGAAAAAATATTAGATAGTATCTAGTTTGAGACATAAAGCAATTTGACCAGACAAGGAGTTTATACAGATTAACAGTTCGACCAGTTCAGGCCCTGATGCATGATTCTATCAGTCTGAGTGAGTTATGGCATAGGAGACTTGCTCATTTGCATTATACAGCTCTTCCCACTCTGGGGAAGATGGTGACAAGTCTTCCAACACTCTATGTTGATCCAGGGGGATATCGGTGGCCACCCACCTTCTCCAACTGGCCCAAAACATGTTTCTGGCAATTTTGGTAA
>JZKD02S1674502.1:3994-15684 GCA_000966675.3 Picea glauca | reverse complement strand
TCAAAATGGCCCCGGAAGTTAAAACCTGTTAAAAATAGTAAATTGCCAAAATGGCCAGAAAACTGTTTTGAGCCATTTGGAAAAGGTGGGTGGCCCCCGTTATCCACCTGGATCACTCTGTCAGTGCAATTGATATTGGTTGGAGTTTTGAATATCGCAAGTTGGAATTTGTTTAATACTCATTTATGTTGAGGTTATTTGATTATAGTTGTGCCCGAGGTGGATGACTGGGTATTATTGTTCCTTGTTGTTGATAGAATTTATGGAAAAATTATTTTATTTACCCATGTCTCATGGTAGAATCCTGGAGGGTTTTTTATGGTAAACAAAAGAGACACTCAGTTTCTGGGTTCTTTTAATGCGGTTATTCTTACCTCCTACTCTATTCATGAGAGGCTTGCACCCCTGTCGAGTTTCCATTCCACAGTTTGAATGTATGCAAAGTCGGGTTCTTACCGAGCAGCCACTTTGGAAGAGACTGTGTCAAACCTTGTTGTAAAAGTGTTGGAGGTTTTGGTTTCATGTTACAAACCCCACTTGCATAATTGTCTCACCCACCTGGTTGTTTAGACCCCATTCTCCCTTGTTGTGACTGTTGTAAACTTGAAGTCGGGTTTTGAAATGGTTATGTGTTGACCCGACAATAGAGAGATTTTTTACTTTCATTGAACCTTGGTTCATTGGTTGACTACCTACGAGAGTTTAGGTCATTTTTGAAGGCCATATAGTGAATAAAAAAGAACATCAAGGTTTCGAACCCAACCTGTCACATAGAAAATACTGAAAGTATATACCAACCTCGTATGTTGAAGAGTTGGTGGCTTATGTTACACTCCATTGCACGCTTGATGTGGTCTATTTTAATTGATGTGATCTATAAAAATAAATAAATTGTACAGTCGAAAGAAATTGGTTATAATTGTTTTGGTTCAACGATGTTTGGAGTTGTTTGATTGTTAGAAAAATAAAGGGTGACCAACTAACATAATAGAGCGTCTCAAACCCAATCCATCGTGCAACAATTAAATTTGGTTGATATAAATGATTAAGGTCGATGGTATGTTCTTTTCCTTGGCCTCCCCATGTATGCTCTAAGTGATCTGGATATGGTCATTGTTAGTTGAAATTCTGAACAACCTGTCTATAAATTGTGTTGTTCGATCACACATGTATGAAGAAAAGGTTGAAATTAAATGGTTGAGTTTGACAGTCTTGGAGTTCTGCTTTGGGTTTGATATGGAAGTTGTTGTGTCTTGAACTTTGAGATTGCCTACAGTTAAAAATGTTTTTTTGGCAATTGAGAGTATGTCATTTTAAAGAACAAAAGTTTATTTTATTTAATGGAACAATGTCCATCTCATTTCCCATTCATTAATCCACTTTTTGCTCCTTACAAGCCCACCATATTCCCAAATTTATTTTAATTACCTGTTCTGTTATTATGAATGGCATTTTTAAAAAAATAATAAAAAGGAAAAGGAAGTAACTGGCGTTTGAAATTTGGAAATGGAAATATTGTTTTTAAATGGAAGTTCCATATGTGTTTGATTGAACAATATCCATTGGTAGTTCTCGTCCATGCTACCACTTTTCACTCAGTATAAACCTCTCATCTTCCCAATAACCCTATCATTCCCTGTTCAATAGCAATTAATTATCGACTTGAGAAGTATGATGAATGGATGGATTGCATGTGCTCATGTTGTGAATGATAGAGCCAACCTTTGATTTTATTTAGGTAGGGTATTGATGCATGGATTGTCGAGAGTTCTCATAAATAATTGTAACATTGCTTCAGGATCATCTTATTCAATAGAGGCAGTAATGGCAGAGGCAATACAAGTAGAGGAAATTTGCAGAGGGGTCATAGAAGACCTCAGTTTTCCATACATTTTGATGTCAATCCACAAGAATTGAACCATCTTTTCCAAGCTGGGTTATTCAACCTAGTTGGGCATGGAATCCTTCAACCCAAACTTAAAATACCTCCCTTCCAAGCACATCAAAACTTTTCTAGTATTCGAGTCCATCCTCGTGTGTCAATGCAACCAGAACTGCCTGCCAACAATGGTTGGCAAGAGATTTTCCACCAACCTATTGCTCACCACCACGGTTGGCCTACTGCTTCTTTGTCATTACCCCTTCCGCCACCGCCAAAGAATCAAATTTCCCAAGCTGATCATGTGGTCTCACCCATGCAGTCATCTCATGCTAGTAAGAGGTTAAAAACCGATATTCCCAAGCATGTGCAGGATAAAGGAAAAGGAGTAGCCACTCCCTCCAACTCGTCCAAAGAATCCTCCAAATCAATGTCCTCCCACCTTCATCTTAAAGATGATGTTTCTCATGTTATCAGTGCAGTTCAGCCTCAAGGTTCTAATTAGCCAAAGGTTGATACAGAAATATCAAACGGGGACAACATTGAAAAGAGGCCAAATGCCTCTCACAGTAAATATCGTTTTTTATGGTGATTAATGCTAAAAATTTTATGTTGAAGACAATATTTTTACTTTGACAAAGTTTTGGACAACAAGCATATATTTAAGCAGTTTTTTGGGACAACATGGATATAATGCTATTTTGGATATGGTCATATTATATTTTTCTGATATTTAAATATTTGATTATAAATATGAGCACGAGAGTTACAAGGAGAGTATTTGAATCAAATGATTGAGTTTTATATTTCATATTTGATGATTATTAAAAGAAATAGTTGGGAGTCATAAGGGGTCCCACCTATTTATTATTTAATTAGACCCTTATTTATATATACTATTATTATTTGTCTCAACTAATTAGTTAAGCTAATTTGGCTTAACTAAAGAAAAGTAGTTGAACTACCGTAACTTATTGAGAAGAAATAAAAGCACAATGAGATGAAGAGACAAAGGAGGAGAGAATATAAGAATAACTACAGTCATAAGGTTTTCTCTATACTAGTGAGATACTTTCAACTTTCATTCATTCTGAGTTTACTAGAAGGCTTAACCCTCTTGATGATAGCAGGGTCTTATTGAAGGCAACATGATTGAAAAACTGAATCACATATTTCAGCAGCTTGTTTTAAAGGTGTATGATTTATCTTTGGCAGTTTGTGTATTCTTGTTTGTTTATGAATTGAATTTCATGACTGATAAAGAATATCTTGCAGAGTCAAGTGACAACATTTTGTGGCCAGTTGATCAAGATCTTTAACATCAGTTTTATTTTTGTTGTCAGAGTCTTTTTGTATGGTGCCCATCAAAGGATTCTAAATCTAAATATAAATCAGATTATTGTTTTAGTCTCACATGTGTTTTAATGATCTGGTTCATTCTTTTGCTTGTATCTCCATGTACAAATTCTTGTAAATTTCTATACACATTCATGTAACTTCTATTTCAGTTTATTTCTTTCGCATTGTTAGATATAATATATAAAATCATCCTTGATCCCTTGTACTTTATACATGTGGATTAAGTGATTTTCTTATGGCTATAAACCCTGGGTGACATTACCAACTATCTTGCCTTATCCCGGCAAGATCTGAAAATGCTTGAGTAAGGTTTTTCATACCCTTTCCTCAACAATGTGGTCTCTCGACAGTCCATATGTTCAACCTGAGGGCCTCGAGACATCATCTCCTTAGTTATCCCACAAAATGGGTATAACATATCCGGTTGATTCTGTAGATCATGTTGATGTTCCTAGAGATATTGCAGTAGGTCGAAAGAGGCTTGCATGGGCTTGTTAGACTTTACAGGAGGCAAAGGGACATGAAGCTCCCCGTGGTAATTTCAGAGAGAGCAAGAAACCTCAAATATTCTTGAGCTATGTTGTAGCGATGAGCCACATCATTGATTATGAGCCTTCTTGTTATGAGGAGGCATCTAGTCAACAAGTATGGAGAGATGCCATGAAGGAGAAATATCAGTCCATCATAAAGAATGATGTGTGGGATATTGTTTCGAGACCTGAGGGGAAGTCTGTGGTGACTTCCAAGTGGATCTATAAGATCTAACATGTAGATGACAGCAGCATCGAGAATCACAAAGAGAGATTTGTGGCTAGAGGATTCTCTCAAGTAGAGGGAATAGACTATGAGAAGACATTTGCTCCTATTGCTCGGTACACCTCCATTCGAACGATCATTTCCCTTGCTTCATCCATAGGTTGGAGACTACATCAGATGGATGTCAAGACAAACTTCCTCAACGGAGAGACTGAGGAAGAGGTGTACATCGAGCAACTAGATGGTTTTCTGATTCATGGGAAAGAGTCCCACATGTGCAGGTTGAAGAAGGCCATGTATGGACTCAAGTAGGCACCTTGAGCTTGGTATGTGAGGATTGATGGATACCTGATGAGTTTGGGTTTCGACAAAAGTGTCGATGCCAACCTGTACTATAAGGTTGTTGATGGTGAGTCCCTGATTTTGATCCTATATGTTGATGATTTATTACTCACTAGAGCAGAGAGCCTCATTGCTTGGTGAAAATATGAGTTGTCCTCTGAAATTGAAATGAAGGATCTTAGCATGATGTACTATTTATTGGGACTAGAGGTGTGGTAGAGAACTGATGAGATATTCCTAAGTCAGGGGAAGTATACAGTTGAGACTCTGAGGAGATTTGGGATGTTGGACTATAAGACCATGGCCACACCAATGGTGTTGAATCTGAAGAAGTTGAGTGAGCCTTCTTCTGATTCAGATTTGATTGATTCGACTATGTACTAGTAGTTGTTTAGATCATTGATGTATCTAGTTAACACCAGACCAGACATTTTCTATTTAGTGAGTGCACTTAGCCAATTCATGAGTCAGTCGAACATATGCATTGGGTAGCTGGGAAGCATTGTGTTGAGATACTTGCGAGGCACAATTGGATATGGCCTGAGATATGCTTCCAATTTTGACATGAGATTGCAGGGATATGCTGATTATGATTGGGTAGGGAGCACAGTGGACAGGAAGAGAACCTTCGGGTGTTGCTTCAGTTTGGGGCCTGCCATGGTTTCCTGGTGTACCAAGAAACAAAATTTTGTGGCTTTGAGCACCGCATAAGCCGAGTATATTGTAGTATGTATGGCAGTACGCGAAGCAGTGTGGCTTCAAAAGCTCCTTGTAGGCTTGTTTGGACATATGTTGGATCCCACCATGATTCATTGTGATAACCATATCTGTGTGAATCTCTCAGAGAATTCAATGTCTCGTGACACTTCGAAACATGTTGAGATCAAGTTTCATTACATTCGAGATATTGTGCAAAGGAAAGAAGTATTGGTGTAGTACCTTCGTACAGATGAGCAGATTGTAGAGGTTCTCACCAAGCCCCTTGCCAAGTCAAAGTTCAAGTACTTCCATGACAAACTTGGAATGGTAGAGAACACCCCTCTAGCTAAGAGGGAGTGTTGATGTTTTTAGTAGCAGCAGGAGGTATTCACCTCCGTGGCAACTTTTCTTAGAGATGAAGATGCCAAGAAGTCAGAGAATAGCCATTGAATATATCAAAGAAGCCTCGGAAGAAATTAGAAGATCCCAGAAGAAAAGTCAGCCCCACAGAATAATAATAAAGAAGAAATACAATGCTCCAGAAGTAAAGTCATCCCTGTTATCGCACAGTTTGTAGCTAGGAGCAGAGGCTATAAAATAGAAGGCCAAACTGGCGTAACAGGGACCTACCCCACCCAATGTCACCACAATGGGGAGGTCCTTCCTATTTAGGGAGGCTAGGCCCAAGGGAGACGTCCCTGGCAATCTGGGGTTTGAAAGGGAAAGGCTCAAAGGATTAAGGCTAGTTTCCCCTTTCACAGATTACTGCCCAAAGAGATAGTCCAATAAAGTATAACCAAGGAGAAGGCACCTGCTTTTGAGACAAGACAACAACAAAACTAGTACGTGCAATAATGGTTAGTACTTCATAAATCAGTGACTATCTAAGTTCAATAATTGAGCAAATACAGCAGTAAATATTGACGAAGTCAATGTTTGCAATAATGACAATGGCAATAATGTTACTTGTCAATAAATACCAGAACAATATAGCATCCAATGAGTGACGTCAGCTTTTTAGGGTTAGTTGTTAGTTAGGGTTTCAAGTTTATAAGGTTTTGAAAGTTTGTTTAGTCACTATCACTTCAACGCTAGAGTCTAAGGATTAGTGCCTAAGGGTTAATGGAGTCAACAAGTGATGGACGCAAGAGTTGAAGGGTAAAAGTTTTTTGAGGACTAGAGGGTAGGTTTTCAAGGTGCTGCTAAAGCAGGGCCTTGAATGTAGAAACCCTAAGAGAGAGAGAGTTACTTGGTGTTGCAAAGGCAAGGCCTTGTACTCTCTCCTCTTTCCCAAAAAACGGCTAGCACAATAAGGAAATTTTAACCAAGACAAGAGGTTTTGATGAGGGAGACGTTGCTAAAACAAGGTCTATCAACAAACCCTAGATTGGTACGGCCCTAGTGTAGTAGGACTAGGCTAAGGACGTCTCACTCTTCTTGGCTTCCAAAAGATACGGCTAACATAAGGAATGAAGAAAACAAGTGTAGCTAATGCTAGGCTCTATTTTCTTATTCAATGGTTTAAGGTTTCTTTGTCAGGGGACATGAGACAACAACCTACTTGTGTGGTTGTCCCCTAGGGTTTTGATTAAGCAATATATAAGTAAAATGAAAGAGATTTAAACTAAAACCATTCAAAGAGAAGTTTAGCAGGAAAAACACTTACAATTCATGAAGAAATATCCAAGCAAACCCTAGTTGTAACACCTTCCTTTCAAAGAAACACACCATAAATGCCAAGAAAAATCCTCCTTCAAAAGTTGCGCCTCACTATTTTAGCCAAAAACCCCAATAGGGCTTTAAAAATCAGATCTCACAAGAGAGTGAGTTGTGTTATGTCCAAAATGAGGGAAAATATCCTCAATTTATATCAATCCAATGACCTTTAATTTAAAATTAGGTCATTAAAACAGCCGACAAGGCTGACTACTAAAAATCATACTATTTTTACATTTGACTGCTAAATAAAAGACTAAATGAGCAGTAAGCAGGATTGATGGATAAAAGCCTGACTACTAAAAATCATATTGTTTTTACATTTAAATGCTAAATAAAAGCCTAAATGAGCAGTAAGCAGGACGTCTAGCCCCTCTGAGGGAGACGTTGGCTCTTTTTAGGGAAAATCTCGGCACTAGAAGACAAACGTTGGCCCTCATTGGGCCTCCAAGCTCTGCCACACATGCCAAAATGCTCTGTCAAGGTACCACTCACTGGAGGTGATGTCATGGCTCCTGAATGATGTCCTAAGGCATCAGAAAGCACACGTTCCACCTGTAGTGGGTCAATCCCCTTGGGCTGGGCTCAGCCAAGGCATCCTGGATGAAAACGTCCTCCTCCCTCTTGTGTGCAAAGGCTCGATCAATCATCATCCTGTCTTTGCTCTTGATGAGGTCCCAACAACCATCTGATGGGATCTTCAGCCCCATGGAGGTCCGAACTGATCATCTCTCCATGTGTACCGGTCCACCTGGTACCTGTCCATCGGGTATGGTCCTGCACATCAAAAAATTCACCCTCCATGGGCTCATTAGTCCTTGGGATCATAGCAATGTCAATCATATTTCATCATTAATTTTATCAAATGCATGCATAAGACCCCTAGCATATCATCTAATAGCTCAAAGACATTACACTGACCTACTATACAAAGCCGAAGAAAAGACAAAGTGCCATGTTGGGCCAACATCCATAAGAAGAGGAAAGTTCCCAAAGGATATCATTCAAGCCATGTAATACGAGATGGTATGGTCTAAGGATGTCCAGACACAGTGAAAACCAGGGGTGGGTATCATCTGTGGGTGCCCTTGTAGGAGGCGGGTTGTACCTGTCATGGATGCAGTTCTTTCCAAGCCCTTTATTGCCTTTATTCTTTCTTTTATCTATTGCTTTTTCTTTCTTTTTGCTTCAAGGTCTACCCAAAGGACACTGCCTTGGCGTGGTGACCAGAGTTGACAGTGTTACCCACGAGTATTTTTGCAGAACTGATAAGGTTGGCTCTTGATGAGACCCCCTTTCCCTTAGCCATGCAACCAAGGGTCACCGCCCTGGCGTGGTGACCAGATAATGGCAATGTCATATTGCTAAATACCTATGAACATAATGGGTCGACTCGTGATGAGACCCCCCATCCTCTTGGCTAGGTCTTGTTTTATTATTTTTCTTTGGGTCCCTTTTGTTTCTTATCGAGAGGCCTTTTATTGCCTTCTCGGGATCCCTGGGCGAGGCATCTCTAGGTTTTATTTCCTATGGATTTTATCTTTTACCAGTTGCTTTTACCTCCTGGGCCTTTATCCCCTTCTTCCAACAGGATAAAGTGCAACCCCTCAAATAGGTTATCCTAATGCCCGGACTAGGGGAATGGGATAGATGAATGGGAGATAAGATGTAAAATGATAATATGGTGGGAGCGGACAATGGCTCTTCAAAATCCCCCCTGGTGGCTAACCAAAACCTATGGATACAAGCTTGCTAGGGCACCCCGTTTATCCCCCCAACTATGGTCAAGTGCGTTAGTGTAAGATCCAAGCAGTTGTCAGAAATGTAAGGAAACTGATGCATATATCTGAAAGTTATAATGATCAAACATGACACATACCATGATACCTGGACCAATTACCTCATGGAGCAAGAGTCTTCTCTGATGCAAGTCCAAGCTGAAGGTGATGGATGTTGTTGTTGCTGACAGGACGGGTCTGATGAAGGAGGAGAAGGATGGGCCCTCCAGGGCCATGCTCAGGTCAATCCTGCTCTCAGTACTCCATGTCTAGGACCTGTGGGCCTCGAGACATGATCTCCTAGTTATCCCACGAAATCGGGGATAACAGTCCCCATAGGAAAAAGAGAAAATAAAAATATATTTTCCAGGAAGACAAGTCGGCCCTACTAAAAAAAACCCTTGCCCAGTCCAGTATAAATAAAGGTGATGCCTTCCTCATTTGACACACACACTCACTCATCTAGAGCGCAAGGATTGTGGAGAGTAGCAGTTGCAGCACTCAAGTGAAGAGGTAAGGAAGAATGGCACAATTTGGCTAGGGTTCCCTCATAACCCTCGCTAGGGTTTATCTCTTGTCTTGGTGGTATGCTGGTGGAGGCCAGATACTCTAGCACTCTGGCTAGGGTTTGATGTAGTTGCATTGTTGGGTTATCTCTTGCCAAGATAAGTATTCTTCTTTGTTGGTTTTCTCTAGTGGATAGAGTTGGTTCTTGGTTATATTGTATTGACAAGGATATTCTCTCTAAAGAAAAGGTTGTTGGGTTTTCTCCCCTTGTGAAGAAGGGTTTCCTAGGATAAATCTTTGTTTCTTCTTATGTTTGTTTACCTGCTTCTTTATGTTTCAATATATGCTTATTAAATGTGAAAAGAAGATTAAATTTCTATGGTAAATCTAATGTTAACAAAACTAATGAAAATTTAGCAGGTTCAACTATAGGAATCATTAAAACTCATAGAATTCCATACATAATCTCAACAGTGGCAATTATTGATGGATTATGTTGACAAGAATGATATTTTATCCAACGACCGAATTTAGTGATTTCACACTCAAATAGCAACACATCTAAATAAATAACAAATCTTCTTGAAGCCTGGTTATATTACAGTGCTTTGGGATCCTTTTGGGCACCTAGCGACAATTCTTTGTAATATAACAACTCTGTATACAATTTTTGGAATTTGATAAGCATAAAATTGTAATCTACTTGTTCATTCTCTAGCATTTTCCTCTCGATATTTGAATTGAGATTATAACTCTTCTTTGAATGTGAGCGAAGATCTAATTATTTCAAGAACATAAACTAATGGATGATTTATGCACTTCAAATTTTTTATTCATATGTGGCTCCTAATGAGTTCAATCTCCATACACTGAGATTTGAGTTTGAATGTGTGAAGATATTTGGGGGCAGAATCAATAGTTGATCCAACATATGAAATAAAAAATTAGAATCTAGTAGTGCTTTCTTGTGTAACAAATGTGGTTGTACCTAATCCATAGTGTCAACATCTCTATGATGAAATTGAGGTATTGACTCTTTAGATCTAGAATAAAAGATACTACAATCAAAGGCTTGCAAAGGATGGTATTTCTAGAAACCATGCCTCCACTTAGCCATATATTGTCTATATATAGGCTTGTTGTATCAAGAATCATAAGGCCAAAATCGTCATATGGAGAACAGGAACATTCTTGCTCATGCACAACCAAACATTGAATACCCATTAACTTTGAAAGCAAAGATTTATCAAAGTTTCCTTGAAGCCTTTTCCCACATCCAGGCATGAGATATTGTAGGATCTTTCCATGTTGCAAGTACTGCTCAACAATCTTGCCTATTGCCAATGGATTATAGAGAGAGAATGAACCAAGGACAAGATGGTGCCGCTAAGATGAAAGCAACCAGTTCCGATAATTGTGAAAAATGGGAGCTAGGGTATAATATAGATTCGGATCAAAACCCCATACAATTGGAATTTCAACCCAAGATATTCATGGCCACATCAAAGAAATCAAAGATAGTATTCTCACAGGTCATAAAGTGTTAAATGCATCTATAAATATCATACCATTCTAGACATATGCTTGGAGACAAACTGCACCCAGTGAAAAGTAGTCCATCCAGACAGAAAATAAGATGATCAAGCATGGGAAGCTATCGTGCTAGGGCCAAGCTAGGTACATGTGCAAAATCTATAGCAAATCATCACCACAATATCACAATAAAAAGCCAACGGTCATGTTAATATTATGGTAGCTGCGGGAGGTATTTACCCCCACGTGTGAACTTGGTGAGAATAGAAGACTCCGGGAAGCAAGTGAAACCCTAATGAGTTGGCTAATAACCCTAGAAGCCTTGTCAGCTCAAGAAGAAAATTTATATTAGGCTATTAGCCTCCAAAAGAAGAAGTCGGCTAGAATTAATAATAATATACTAAACAGACACATACCCAGAAAGAGAAGTCCGCCCCAGTAAACTGGCAGGATTACTATAAATACAGGGCGCCAGTTCTCATTTGTCACATCTCAGGACTGCAGTTTTCCCAGTTTGTGCGCACTACAGTTGCAGTCTGGTGCGTAGGTTTGGAGGAGGGTTGCAGCTGCAGCTAGTTTCAGTATTGGCTTGGATATCTCTTGGCTAGGGTTTGGAACATCTGATTAGTATTTTGTGATGCATTATCCTTGGGGATTGATGCACTGCTCTTTGTTTAGCTATCTAGCCTAGGGTTTGCTTCCGGAGGAATTCTCAGGTCAAGGTTAAGGTGCTCGGAGGGAGGCTTCGGCCTGTGGTTGGGTGACGATGGTATCGTCAATGGTAAAACGAGCACACCATCTTCTATATTCTAATATGTTATGGGCCCACACCCCTTCAGTCAGCCTAAAACGCTGGAAGGAAACATAGCTGCTAGATATTGAGCTCATTGAGGAACTGTCGCCAGGGTTACTAGCAGGAGCAGCTTCCAAAAGCACTGCAGCTAGGGTTACCAGCAGAAGCAGTTGCAGAAACCCTAAACCTCTCGTTGAGGCACCTTAAGTGACAAGATTGACCTAATCTTCGGATAGATCAGTGCGCCCTAGCCCAGCGCATCTCCTGGTACTCTCAGAAGGCCAAGACGTGAAGTTTGAATTTCTGGTCAAATCTAGGGTTTGACCAA
>JZKD02S1674500.1:551194-566255 GCA_000966675.3 Picea glauca | reverse complement strand
GAATCATGTCTTTTGTCCTTTTCTCCACCATTTTGTCTTATTTTTCTTTGATGATATCCTCATCTATAGAAAAACCTGAACAGACCATCTTGCTCATGTGGATCGATTTATCCATCTACTCTCTCAGCACCAACTTTTCCTGAAATAGTCTAAATGTGCTTTTGGCGCCTCAGAAGTAGAATACTTGGGTCATCTGGTTGGAAAAGATGGTGTTAGGGTGGATCCTAAAAAGATTGAAGCTATGCAAGACTAGCCTCACCCAAAGACTCTTAAGAGCTTGCGTGGATTTCTAGGCTTAATAGGGTATTATCACAAGTTTGTTAAGAATTATGGGAAGATTGCAACACCTCTCACTGCTCTCCTCAAAAATAACTCTTTCACTTGGACTCTAGCCGCTACTCAAGCTTTTCAAACCTTGAAGATGGCCATGTGCACCACTCCAATCCTTTCCCTTCTTGATTTCAAAAAGACCTTTGTGTTGGAATGTGATGCCTCGGGGAAAGGAATTGGTGTTTTCCTTATGCAAGAGGGTCGACCTTTGGCCTTTACCAGCAAGCAACTATCTAAAAGAAATCTGGGCAAATCCATCTATGAAAAGGAAATGTTGGCTATTCTGCATGCCATGGATCCGTGGCATCCTTATCTATTGGGGCAACGGTTCCAAATTAAGACAGACCATCAAAGCCTCAAGTATTTTCTGGAACAACACATTTCCTCCCCAGAACAACAAAAATGGGTGACTAAACTCTTTGGATATGATTATGAGATCATTTATAAGAAAGGAAAAGACAATGTGGTTGCAGATGCACTTTCCCTAAAATATGAAGATGAAGGATCCCTTTTTTCTCTTTCATTCATTGTACCAGATTGGCTCCAAGCCGTTCGCCAAGAATGGCTAGAAGATCCCAAAAGTTTGTAGTTGATCCAGCAATTGCAGTCCAATGCTCCAACTTCCCCAGGGTACTCTTGGTTCCATGAGGAAATTCGATACAAAGGCCATTTGTATTTAAGTAAACAATCAAAGATTAAATCCATGGTACTTTCTGAGCTTCATGCTACACCCACAGCAGGGCACTCTAGATTCACCAAAACCTATGATAGAGTCAAACATTCCTTTTTCTAGGATGGCATGAAACATGACATTCATAATTTTGTATCTTAATGTGACGTGTGTCAACGCAACAAGGGAGAAACAATCAAATCGTCGGGTACACTACAACCACTCTTGATTCCACCTGCTATTTGGAAGCATATCTGTTGGACAACTGAGAGGGGGGGTGAATCAGTTGTTACCGTGCTTAAACAATTATGCTTATTTTAAACTCTTTACAGAGCACTCAATGACAATCACAATAATGCAGAGAGGTAAGCAATAGAAAATTCGACGTCAGTCACACATATGAAATATACAGAGACAGATATTTCCTAAGGAAACCCATAAAGAGTAAAAACCTCTTTTTCTTGGTATGATAAGTAATGTTTACATTTTGTACATTATCATACATATGAGCTCCAACTCATTGTGAGGCTACAACCTCTGTTTTGCAAGCTGCAACTTGCTGAGAGCACCAAATCTCTATTTTCTCTAGCACCGACTGGAAGGAAGCACCAACTCTGTTGTTGGGAAATAATACCCTACGGACTAGCAAGCTAGGGCTAGACTTGCATGCAGATCATGACCTTAAAGAAATCACTTTTTAACCCATCACCCCAAAACTTAAAACCAATTTTTCACATACAAACATGGAAAGGACCCACTAACCTTTTTACTGATGTTTGGTGTAGATCCTTCGTTGCACTTTGTTTGCTTGCTTACGCTACTCCTTCCAAAGTTAACCTACAATCAAGACAAAAACACTACGCATGCATGCTATTTTTCTACTTAAGGGTTAGAAATTAAGCATGAATTACAAAAATCACATACAACTCATGCATTGGGACGGGAAAAGTATTCTTTTATTAATCTCAAGATGAATCAACTTACAATAATGATAGAGATCGGCCACCGTTCCTTGATCCTGATCCTGGGATCCTCCTCTTCTTCATCCTCCAACTACTTTGCTTGAATTCTTCTTAGGCTTGAGGAAAGGCTAAAGGGTTGGGACAAATGGATTCGACAATTGGGCAGAGTTTCTTTGCTATCTTTTTCCTCTTCCAAATAGTACCCATACCCCTTCTTTTATAGGCTAGAAGGAGCTAGGGTTTTGGATGAACTCTTGGCCATGCATGGCCGGGAGTTTCAGTTAAGGGACCCATGGCTTTTTGTCCCCTCGGAAACTTTCCTGTTTTTGTGCTTTGTTAGGTAAACGCGGGCTGTAGTAGGCCAGCCAATGTTCCAATGCGTGTAGTGGGAGGCCTGCCAGCGTTCCAACGTGTGCAGTAGTAGTTTAGGGTGCGTTTTACTTGATTTTAGAGGATGTTCAAGAGTTTATTCAGCATGGATTTGGCAAGGAAGGGATATGAGTTGGCCTGATGCCAGGTAAGCATGTGTGGTGCAATTTAGGGTTATAACAAACTCTCTGAGTGTTCTAGTACTGACTAGATGGAAGCACCTACTTCCACTTATACAACCACCAACTTGTTTGAGAGTACCAACTCTCTGGTTTCTCTAGCACCCACTAGAAGGAAGCACCAACTCTCTGGTTTCTCTAGCACCCACTAGAAGGAAGCACCAACTCCCTGAGTGTTCCAGCACCAACTTCCAGTCACACAGGCACCAACCTGTATAATAGAGAACAACAGTTCTCCCTTGCACTACCCTCCCACCCTGGTTTCTCTGGCTACAACCAGTTGGAAGCTACAACTCCCTGTGTTCAAGCACCCACTTGAAACTCTGAGGAAAACAGTCCTCCCTAGAACCTCCCTACCACCCTAATTATAAATATTTTCTACTAAAACTTATTACAGTGATTCAATAGTTTTCATTGGCTTACTAGGCTTATCATTGTTTTGCTATGCTGCTCAGCTCTCCTGTATCAGTGTCTCTCTGCCTACATCTTCTTGCACTTTCTGATCTTCTTCTTTTCTCTACAAGTTCACCTCAACCTTCTTTTATTGTCTCAGCTATGCATATTTGTTCTTTGCTTCTGTTGTTCTTTATGCTCTGCGTCTTATTTTGATTCTATGAATTATGCCTCTTCTGTGTATTTCAGCTCCTGCCCACAACATGTTATTTCCCGTGTGTAATTCCTCTCCACAACAACATCCATCTCTTCTTTGTTCTGTGTATTTATACTATATTTGCACCTTCTTCGTCCTCAATGCACAGTGCCTCTGCATGCTCTTCACCGTGCCACGGTTTTGCTCATCAAGTTGTTCACTACCACTCCACTTTTTCTCTGCTTCGCTTGCTGAAGCCTCAAAAAGAAAAAAATGCATCTAGCTTTTGTTTATACCTCATCTGTTACTCATCTCTGAGTTTTATCTCACACTGCACATACTGTAATTTTCCCTTTCTTACAGTTCAACTCCTTTTTCCTTCAGAACAACCAACCACACACAGTCACTGCATGTTTCTTTTAACCACTTCCTCTGTGGTTACATCTCGAATCTTCTTGGGAAAAAACACACAGCAAATGAATCACCAATCATCCAAGAACCATGATTCGGTTCTGATAACTGAATCGTAACTGATCAATTACCTGTGAGGTGAGATAGTAACCCTTCGATCAAGGTTCCAATCAACTAGCATCGTTGGATTAAATCCGCAGGATTTCGCGTTTATCTCATATGCCCACTAGCTATGACCGAGTGCTAAATAGAATTTGAATTTCGTGATTTCGCATCTCGACATTCATGTGATGAAGGGTCTCGACACTCCAAGTTGTGATTGTCGAGACTCTGAGATGAAGCTTAGCACCACTAGTTTCTTCCCCTCATGTGACCACCGGTGGTGACCACAGGCTGCACCAAAAGGTGCTTCGTATTTCACGTACTTATGAACTTCATCGAGCTAGATCAATGGTCAAGATCTCCAATGATCCGACGGTCCAGATCTCATCACGATATCACATATCGTGATTCCTGTGATGAAGGGTCTCGATACTCCAAGTTGCGAATGTCGAGATGGAGCTTAGCAATTAGCTCCTTCCCTTAAGCCTTCGACGATGTGACCTTGAGATATGACCACTCGCCAATCAAATGAGCACTTCACTCCTTTGAATTTCCAGTCAACGAAACAATGATCTTTCGCCATGTGTCCTATGGAACCAATGATCCATGACTATCCTTGATGGACGACCAAGATTCCTTCACAGTTTTAGAGAGTTGGATGACTCTTGGTCTTATCCGCCTTCCAACTTCACCATATCTAACAGGTGTTGGTCCTTTGTAATTACTCCAGATATGACGGTCTGGATCTTATCACGAGTTGGGAGGTTAGAGAACTTCCTTCCTTTGACCTTTTAGTTAGCAAAATGATGATCTATGACCACGTGTCCTGCCCGAAGATGGACGGTCCTCCTTCTTTCGAGATTTTGTAAGCCCGCTTCACCTTGCACTTTAAAGAACGTGCAGGTTCTCCTGGATCCAACGATGGTCGGACCCCACGCTCGAATATAATTCCTGAGATCTTTCCTCCATCCGCGCACTCGACCTATCTGAATTCAGATCTGATAGACATCGGGAATTCTCAATGGGATCCAATGATCGCTGTCGCTTCTCCTCCCGAGATTACACATCCTCCTGACTTGGAATAATTTCTAAGTGTCAAAGGCTTCGACCTTTGATCGGTCTAAGATCATGAGTACGCTATCTCTCTTGAGCTTTGGCAATGAGTTAAACTTGTCCCTGGTGCACACCTACGCATTGCATGCGACTCTTTTCTAATCCTCCTGAGCTTACGTTGTTCATGTTTTTCCATCACTACACACTTTGATCTTGCCATCAATGACAAGCACACTCTGCCTGTAAACATGCCAACAATATCTCTATGGATTTCATTATCGGCTTACCCAAATCAGGAAATAAATCCGTCATCATGGTGGTTGTTGATCGCCTTTCCAAGTATGCTCATTTCTGCTCCCTTCAACACCCGTTTACAACATCCATGGTGGCTCAAATCTTCATGGATCAGGTCTTCAAGCTTCATGGCATGCTGCACTCTATTGTTTTTGATCACGACCCAACTTTCACAAGCAATTTTTGGCAAGAACTGTTCAAGATACAAGGCACATAATTGCATCTCAGCACAACTTATCATCCCCAGACTGATGGCCAAACGGAAGTTGTCAACAAGAAACATATTTGAGGTGTTTTGCCTCGGAAAAGAAAAATCAGTGGGCTCAATGGTTACCCCTAGCTGAATGGTGGTACAACACTTCATACCATACAGCTACACACATGACTCCTTTTGAAGCGGTATATGGACAGAATCCACCTTCATTTATCTCATACTTACTGGGTGCCTCGAAGGTCCAGGCGGTTGACTTAACACTTACAGCTCGAGAGGCTATTCTCTGTACCCTCAAAGAGAATTTGGTCATGGAACAGAATTACATGAAGCAACAATCAGATCAAGGTCGCTTTGAATGTCAATTTGTAGAAGGGGATCATGTGTTTCTTCAACTGCAACCTTACAAGAAAACTTCCCTTAAGGCCAAGCATTGTCAGAAGCTAGCGCCAAAATTTTATGGTCCTTATACCATGCTCAAGCATGTGGGACAAGTCACCTATCAGTTAACTTTGCCCAGCCATTCGAAGCTACATCCTGTTTTTCATGTTTCATGCTTAAAGAAGGTGATTGGAGCTAAGTTCCAAATTCAAACCAACCTTTCAGAGTTAGCTGAAGAAGGATCCATTTGGATACAACTAGAAGCAGTTTTGGACCAGCATGAGCGTTGCCTATGTCAGAGAACCATCAAGGAAGTGCTAGTCCAGTGGAAAGATACAACTCCAGCAGACTCCACTTGGGAACCAGCTACCATTCTCCAACAATTTCCTCATCTCAAGCCTTGAGGACAAGGTTGTTTTTAAGGGGGAGGACATGTTAGGGTCCTAACCCGCACATAGGTAGAACAATATATTTGGATGTAATAAAGGTCAATATNGTATTCTTTTATTAATCTCAAGATGAATCAACTTACAATAATGATAGAGATCGGCCACCGTTCCTTGATCCTGATCCTGGGATCCTCCTCTTCTTCATCCTCCAACTACTTTGCTTGAATTCTTCTTAGGCTTGAGGAAAGGCTAAAGGGTTGGGACAAATGGATTCGACAATTGGGCAGAGTTTCTTTGCTATCTTTTTCCTCTTCCAAATAGTACCCATACCCCTTCTTTTATAGGCTAGAAGGAGCTAGGGTTTTGGATGAACTCTTGGCCATGCATGGCCGGGAGTTTCAGTTAAGGGACCCATGGCTTTTTGTCCCCTCGGAAACTTTCCTGTTTTTGTGCTTTGTTAGGTAAACGCGGGCTGTAGTAGGCCAGCCAATGTTCCAATGCGTGTAGTGGGAGGCCTGCCAGCGTTCCAACGTGTGCAGTAGTAGTTTAGGGTGCGTTTTACTTGATTTTAGAGGATGTTCAAGAGTTTATTCAGCATGGATTTGGCAAGGAAGGGATATGAGTTGGCCTGATGCCAGGTAAGCATGTGTGGTGCAATTTAGGGTTATAACAAACTCTCTGAGTGTTCTAGTACTGACTAGATGGAAGCACCTACTTCCACTTATACAACCACCAACTTGTTTGAGAGTACCAACTCTCTGGTTTCTCTAGCACCCACTAGAAGGAAGCACCAACTCTCTGGTTTCTCTAGCACCCACTAGAAGGAAGCACCAACTCCCTGAGTGTTCCAGCACCAACTTCCAGTCACACAGGCACCAACCTGTATAATAGAGAACAACAGTTCTCCCTTGCACTACCCTCCCACCCTGGTTTCTCTGGCTACAACCAGTTGGAAGCTACAACTCCCTGTGTTCAAGCACCCACTTGAAACTCTGAGGAAAACAGTCCTCCCTAGAACCTCCCTACCACCCTAATTATAAATATTTTCTACTAAAACTTATTACAGTGATTCAATAGTTTTCATTGGCTTACTAGGCTTATCATTGTTTTGCTATGCTGCTCAGCTCTCCTGTATCAGTGTCTCTCTGCCTACATCTTCTTGCACTTTCTGATCTTCTTCTTTTCTCTACAAGTTCACCTCAACCTTCTTTTATTGTCTCAGCTATGCATATTTGTTCTTTGCTTCTGTTGTTCTTTATGCTCTGCGTCTTATTTTGATTCTATGAATTATGCCTCTTCTGTGTATTTCAGCTCCTGCCCACAACATGTTATTTCCCGTGTGTAATTCCTCTCCACAACAACATCCATCTCTTCTTTGTTCTGTGTATTTATACTATATTTGCACCTTCTTCGTCCTCAATGCACAGTGCCTCTGCATGCTCTTCACCGTGCCACGGTTTTGCTCATCAAGTTGTTCACTACCACTCCACTTTTTCTCTGCTTCGCTTGCTGAAGCCTCAAAAAGAAAAAAATGCATCTAGCTTTTGTTTATACCTCATCTGTTACTCATCTCTGAGTTTTATCTCACACTGCACATACTGTAATTTTCCCTTTCTTACAGTTCAACTCCTTTTTCCTTCAGAACAACCAACCACACACAGTCACTGCATGTTTCTTTTAACCACTTCCTCTGTGGTTACATCTCGAATCTTCTTGGGAAAAAACACACAGCAAATGAATCACCAATCATCCAAGAACCATGATTCGGTTCTGATAACTGAATCGTAACTGATCAATTACCTGTGAGGTGAGATAGTAACCCTTCGATCAAGGTTCCAATTAACCAGCACCGTTGGATTAAATCCGCAGGATTTCGCGTTTATCTCATATGCCCACTAGCTATGACCGAGTGCTAAATAGAATTTGAATTTCGTGATTTCGCATCTCGACATTCCTGTGATGAAGGGTCTCGACACTCCAAGTTGTGATTGTCGAGACTCTGAGATGAAGCTTAGCACCACTAGTTTCTTCCCCTCATGTAACCACCGGTGGTGACCACAGGCTGCACCAAAAGGTGCTTCGTATTTCACGTACTTATGAAATTCATCGAGCTAGATCAATGGTCAAGATCTCCAATGATCCGACGGTCCATATCTCATCACGATATCACATATCATGATTCCTGTGATGAAGGGTCTCGATACTCCAAGTTGCGAATGTCGAGATGGAGCTTAGCAATTAGCTCCTTCCCTTAAGCCTTCGATGATGTGACCTTGAGATATGACCACTCACCAATCAAACGAGCACTTCACTCCTTTGACTTTCCAGTCAACGAAACAATGATCTTTCGCCATGTGTTCTATGGAACCAATGATCCATGACTGTCCTTGATGGACGACCAAGATTCCTTCACAGTTTTAGAGAGTTGGATGACTCTTGGTCTTATCCGCCTTGCAGCTTCACCATATCTAACAGGTGTTGGTCCTTTGTAATTACTCCAGATCTGACGGTCTGGATCTTATCACGAGTTGGGAGGTTAGAGAACTTCCTTCCTTTGACCTTTTAGTTAGCAAAATGATGATCTGTGACCACGTGTCCTGCCCGAAGATGGACGGTCCTCCTTCTTTCGAGATTTTGTAAGCCCGCTTCACCTTGCACTTTAAAGAATGTGCAGGTTCTCCTGGATCCAACGATGGTCGGACCCGACACTCGAATCTAATTCCTGAGATCTTTCCTCCATCCGCGCACTCGACCTATCTGAATTCAGATCTGATAGACATCGGGAATTCTCAATGGGATCCAATGATCACTGTCGCTTCTCCTCCCGAGCTTACACATCCTCCTGACTTGGAATAATTTCTAAGTGTCAAAGGCTTCAACCTTTGATCTGTCTAATATCATGAGTACGCTATCTCTCTTGAGCTTTGGCAATGAGTTAAACTTGTCCCTGGTGCACACCTATGCATTGCATGCGACTCTTTTCTAATCCTCCTGAGCTTACATTGTTCATGTTTTTCCATCACTACACACTTTGATCTTGCCATCAATGACAAGCACACTCTTCCTGTAAACATGCCAACAATATCTCTATGGATTTCATTATCGGCTTACCCAAATCAGGAAATAAATCCGTCATCATGGTGGTTGTTGATCACCTTTCCAAGTATGCTCATTTCTGCTCCCTTCAACACCCGTTTACAACATCCACGGTGGCTCAAATCTTCATGGATCAGGTCTTCAAGCTTCATGGCATGCTGCACTCTATTGTTTCTGATCACGACCCAACTTTCACAAGCAATTTTTGGCAAGAACTGTTCAAGATACAAGGCACATAATTGCATCTCAGCACAACTTATCATCCCCAGACTGATGGCCAAACGAAAGTTGTCAACAAGAAACATATTTGAGGTGTTTTTCCTCGGAAAAGAAAAATCAGTGGGCTCAATGGTTACCCCTAGCTGAATGGTGGTACAACACTTCATACCATACAGCTACACACATGACTCCTTTTGAAGCGGTATATGGACAGAAGCCACCTTCAGTTCTCTCATACTTACTGGGTGCCTCGAAGGTCCAGGCGGTTGACTTAACACTTACAGCTCGAGAGGCTATTCTCTGTACCCTGAAAGAGAATTTGGTCATGGAACATAATTACATGAAGCAACAATCAGATCAAGGTCGCTTTGAACGTCAATTTGTAGAAGGGGATCATGTGTTTCTTCAACTGCAACCTTACAAGCAAACTTCCCTCAAGGCCAAGCATTGTCAGAAGCTAGCGCCCAAATTTTATGGTCCTTATACCATGCTCAAGCATGTGGGACAAGTCGCCTATCAGTTAGCTTTGCCCAGCCATTCGAAGCTACATCCTGTTTTTCATGTTTCATNATTGCTGTTGTTATTCTTATATCATTTCAGTGTTATTGTGGTGAATGTTCTGGTTATATTGTTGTTATTCTGCCATTACTAGCATTTTATTTCTATTCTGCATACATTTTGCATCCGGTATATTACACACACTAGTGGTTCTTGGGCTCCCATAGTAGTGTTAATTGTTTTCTGCCTCTTTAATCACTTATACAACAAACAAGGAAACTCAACAAAGAAAATTTCATGCAAATCTGTATATATATACCTTTGTTTCTATCGTTTGATGTTGGCCGCCAGGTTCTTGGTCTCTTGTCGTGTGAACTCATCTTCTTTTATGAATATCCAATCTTTTATTTCCTCTCGAGAATCTTTTCACCTCATTGTTTCCCTTCATCCTTCAATACAAAACCTCCAGGTCTCGACAACATCACCATTTGTTGGGTAGCATCTTTGTTCATTGGGGGGTTAAAGACCCAGGTTTTGTCAGGCTTTACCAACAAAACCTCAAGGCACCAACATATTCAATCTTCAGTTGAGGACTAAAGAAAACCTCACCTGAGATGCCATAAGAATCACATAGACCATTAGTCTTTTGCCAGAGGTGAAGGGACAACACATATAGGAAAACCTCTTGGGAATAAACCCATTCATTCATGCATAACTAAGTAATAGATTGGTACACATAAGAAAGTAAAGAGACATACATTTAATCCATGACACAAAAGAATGCAAAGTGAAATGAATTCATATTTAATTCATTAGCTTCATAGTCATTCAAATACAAAATCATAGAAACAAAGATGTGTCATGCACTCTAGTCTCTTTTAGTCATACACAGTTTCTATCTCTATTACTGACTCATGCAAAACTAGGACAACACTCTGCTCGAAACTCACACTCTGTTCCAACCTTCTGTCTCTCTTTCCTTATAATCATCAACCCTCTACTCCACTCTCTCGAGTGAACAAAAGTCGTACACGCTTTACGTGTCTTCATGCATCCCTCATATCTTTCTTGGATCATGGAAATCCTAACTAAATTTCCAGCTCATCCATACCCTTTCCCATGATCATTCAAGTTGTTATAAAATCCTTTGCAAATATTCATGAAGATACGCTTAGATTTGGTTTGCATGCAATCTCTTCTTTATTCCTTGCACGCCATACAAAATTGGGTTGGTGCATGCAGTGTTCTTTTGGTTAGTGCAAATGTTGATCCTTCCTGGCACCATGCAATATATCATCATGGGTGTGCACACAATGTTGATTTGTGGTGCACACAATATTCTTCAAAACCTTGAGTGCCAACAGGCTTACAACCACACTTTATTTTAATATCTAGTATGTATTTCTTCTATGAATTAATCTATAATTAGTTTGTAAGAATTCTCCCAACACATCAAGGAATGCAATAACTCTAGAAATGAATAAAAAATCTTTGCTTGGAAACCCCATACCCCTATCTAGAGTCGGGATAAAACCTAGTGAGTAAAGACTCTCCAATTTTGTAACAGACATTGATTTGCATTCCATCCTATGGTAAAGCCATGGACTTTTAATCATCAATACAAGTAACATTTTCTATCAAAATAAATAAATACAATAATAGTTTTATTTCAAGTATTATTAGAAGGCATTCACAAGATTAATTTTTTAAGATTATATAGATAAAGTAATTACGATGTTAAATTTTTTTTCAACATTTATCAAACATTATGTTTTCCATACTAGTGTGTGTTGGAAACGGTGACAACAAGACTCATCCGTGAATAGGATTCTAGATCCTATAAACCAGGATTGGTTGTAACAAATGCAACCAAGTTAGAATACGGGTGAGATCAAATCAGGATTGGTTGTAACCAATGCACCTAAGTTAAACTATGGATGAGATTACATTTATTAATCAGTTTCTCATATATTGCTATAAATTTGTATGCCCATAGAGGCTGTGAGTGTGTCTGAGAGGAGTGAGCCTCTCTGTAATCTCCATTAACTGAATAATAAGATGACCGATACCTATGCTTGGTGGACGTAGCCCAACGTTTGGGTGAACCACGTAAATTGATGTGTTCTTCTTTGTTTGCATTTGTATTGATTGTCTTATGGTAATTTGTGTTTCTGCACTTGCAAATTACTACAAGTGGTATCAGAGCGAGGAGCTGAGGAGCCAAGGAAAAGCTAAGGAGGGCACAGACTGGAAAAATCCGCTCACCGGAAGAGGTCGCGCTGAAATAGCTGATGATAGCTGTGTTGAAGGGTTCGGTGCTTGGGCTATGGTTGAGAGGGTGCACCTGCGCTGGAAAACAGATCCACGCGTGTGCTGTTAAAGAAAATACATTGGATTTTTTAAAGGGAGCGCCATCCCTCTAGTACACTTACGCACGACTCATTGCTTTGGTTCAGCGCACCCCATATCTCCTCCAAGGAGCGCTGAAAAAGATTTTTTATGAAAAGGCAATTACATAAGGTACATGCATTTCATAAGGAGCGCTGAAAAATTTCTTATGAAATTTGGTTTTTTCAAAAAGTTAAAAGTATACTATTACTTTTTTGAAAAGTATTAAAGGTTTTTTCTATTATATTTGAAATCTAAAATATAATATGGAATGATGGAGGATGAAGGGTGGAGGAATAAGGTGGAGTGGGTGGTTTTTATTCAATCTGTGGAGGAATAAGGTGGAGTGGGTGGTTTTTATTCAATCTATGGAGGAATAAGGTGGAGTGACTTCCTTTATTAAATTTTTTTTTTAAAAGGTGAATGTAATTTCTTTTGAAAATTACACCAGATTATTTATTCACATTTTTTTTTAAAGGGGTTATTGGATATTACAAACAGTGGTGTTTGTCTCTTTTATGTTTCCTCTAATGAAAAAGATGCAGAGTGCTAAGTTCGAAATTGAAAAATTCAATGGCAAGAANGAAACACATGTTCTTAACCAATATACCCACTTAGGTTGTATATAAAAAAATGATCAACCTAATTTTAATTACAGTAAAGAATAAAATCAACATTGTTAAAATAAAAACACTCTCACCATTTTTATAATGAAATAAGAAATTGGACAATTTATAAAATCTCTCTCTTTTTTAAATTTTAATTACAATAAAGAAGAAAATCAACAATGTTAAAATAAAAATAACTGTCACAAGCTTTAAAGTGAAATAGGACATTGGACAATTCATAAAATCTTCGTGTTTTAAATTTTAATTACAATAAAGAAGAAAATATACATTGTTAAAATAAAAACAAATTCTCACCAGCTTTATAGTGAAATTAGACATTAGAAAATTCATAAAACACCTTGGGTTAAAATAATTTGTGATCTTTGTTACACTAAGAAGGTTGGAAATGAAAAACATTTTTTTTTAAATGTCCTGCTAATGTTGTTTTAGATTTTTGGATGTAAAGTGTGTAGTGAGTTTTTGAAACCTCAGAAGTTTAGAGTGGACACTCCACCCATCATCATGGATCGTTGAAGCAATGGGAATTGAAAAGAGTGCTTAGTTATTCAAATTTTTATTATTATTACCTCTCACCATTATTACCTTCAATTTTTAGTTATTCAAATACTAATTAATTATCATTTTATTTTTAAACTTCACATTAATTTACCCTCTTAATTAAAAGTGATTTTACAATAATTTTAACTGATTATTCCAAGGGCTAGTTTTTGTCCACTTTTTTCCCAACCTACTTTTGCTTAGGCTTTATAACCCTTTTCCCTTAGTACTCTTTTCAACGCTCATTGTTTCAATAGTCCTTGATGATGGATGGAGTGTCCACTTGAAAAGTGGGACGTTTCAAAAATTCCATATGCAATTTACATCCATAAATCTAAAACAACATTCAAAATATTTGTTACAATATCAACCCTTAATCTTTTAACTCTTCAAAAATATATTAATTTAGAAATGCTTATCTTAAAACTTTTCAAATAAAAATAAAATAAAAAACTCCTTACCAAAAATTTATAAATCGATAATAATAATAATATCAGATATTATTTTTGGGATTAACTGCGTAGTGTAAGTNTGTTGCTTCAATACATTCCTATGGAAGATCAGGATGCAGACATTCTGATGAAGGTGCTCACCAGGAGTAAATTTGAATATCATAGAGACAGGATTGGGGTGAAGGATAATCCCTTTCTTGTTGAGAGGGAGTGTTGAAAAGTCAACAAGAAACATGTGTGTAATTTATTTTTCCCTTAAACAAATTGGACAATAAATATTAATCTATTATCTCATTCATAACTGAGTGATTTGGATTTGTAACAGAATTATAAGTGTAGTTAAGTGAGTTAAGATCAGTTGTACTAGTTGTAATAAACATGCACTAGTGAGAGTTCAGTTAATCAGTGAACTCACATGCAACTAAAGATTCTCCATGGTTAACTACATGCATGTCAGATCCAGTGGAGACCCAGTTGAGATAATAGGTGAAAGGGATAGTTTGGCTATCAGTTGTGATTTGATCGCACATGCAGTGGATATGCTTATGAGAATGTGAAAACTAGGCAATTGAATTCAATTCATTGTGAGAATTTGAATTGCAGAGATTGTGCAGAGGAGGCAGGCTGTCTGGACAAGGAAATTGGCACATGTATTTGTTGATTTGTGTATGACAGTGTGAAATGATTGTATTGTACTGAGAGCTCTTGGATTAGAGTTTTGTATGAGATTATTTCATGATTCATGATATACATAATATATGATAGTGGGGTTTTTAGCTTTACACTTTTCCGGTAAAACTTATGTGTTATGTGTTATTGATATTTCACTTTGTGATTGTGGTTGTGATCGTGGTTTAATTTTCCGCAAGAATAATAGTAGAAGCTATTCTGTATTTAACAATGGCGTATAATTGTTAGATCAGGAGAATCGCAGGAATACATTAATTTGTATCGAAATTTCTACACATATTTACCGGTCTAAATCATTCTAGAAAACAATTTATTGTGAAAATGGTGAGAAGACATGTAAATAACATACCTTATAAAGCATCATCAAAAGAATTGACCCTCCCTTGAATTTTGATCCTTTTTACTTTACCTTCCCTTTGAAAATCACCTTAGATATCCATTGGTTACCTCAGTCACTTGTAGATATTCAATATGCTCAAGTGTAATTAAAATGAGACACCCTTTCCTCTTATTTATACTTTTATGTAGCTTCCTCAAGGGGTTACCTTCTAACCATCTTAAACCACTTTCCTTATTTTAGGGCTAACCCACTTCTAACCACTTGTCCACTTA
>JZKD02S1674500.1:531345-541799 GCA_000966675.3 Picea glauca | reverse complement strand
ATGGTAAAAATAGAAAGTCTAAAAATAGAACTAGTCAGTTAACTCCCAATGAATTAGTGTTACTCCCACTGAACTAGTGTGTCGAAAATAGAAATTTCTCCAACATATTCCAATAAAAATACAATTATTTAGTTCATCTAGGCCCATAAAGCACCCTACGACACCTACCTCCCATTTAAATTCATTTTTACATTAAAAACAACAATTTCATCAAATCTAAAGTTATAATTTCAAAAAAAAATTACTTAAGTAAATTTTGATAATAACAAACTGAAAAATATAAAAAACTTAAAATATTTAATCATCTTCTTTTTCCAAATCCATAAAAACAATATTATCTTAAATATATTAATCATAAATTTTAGTTAACAATTATTGTCTCATTAGCTCTTTAACTAATCCACATAAATAAATAATTTAAAAAAGCTTTTTCGGGGATGCATGTGGATTTACATTTACAAGGTTAAGTTTGAAATTGATCTTTTTCAAATGCTTTTAATATATCTATACTTTCCGAGTTACCTTCTATATGGAGATATCTACTTAATCAATGGAAAGCAAATGTTTCATTTAAAATTTTGATTTTTTTTATTATAGGGTTATTTGCAATTACACAAAATACTTTATTTGGGGATGTGGATTTCAATTTACAAGATCTGTGTTTTATAAGTTACTTTTTATACAAATATATGCTTATTTAATATAAATTAAATATTTCATTTAAAATTTTGGTTTATTTTTTAATATATATTTAGAATTAGGAAAAGTAAGATTTAATTTTTTATGATATTTCATGGTATTTTTTGTCAATTGGGTTTAGCTTGAGTGGTTTGTGATCAGGGGTGTTTTTCTTTTATCCAAGTTCAATTTCCGCAAGTGACATGTTGAAATTTTAAATGAGTAAGTTATCATAAAAGCCTCAACTTTTTACAAATTTTAGTTTACTTTAGATATCATCCTCGAAATGAAAAGAAGTACCTAATGAATTTTCCCAAGAAATATTCTCCCCCCCAAAAAATACATCAGAATATCCAATTTTGTAAAATACACTTATTCAATAAAACATAAGTAATAATGTAATTAAAAAAATGTTTTAATATTTGTATCATTATTAAAAAATACACATCATTATTTTAAACAATAATAATAATTAATTTAAAAAAATAAAAAAAAACTTTTGAAACTAGATAACTTATACAAACATATCACAACTAAAATATACAAACAAAACTAAAATATACAAGTAAATTCTCAAAGGCCCATCAGCATGAATAGTTAAACTTAAGATATGCTTTTCTATATGTTTAGGGTCCAAAACTATGTCATTTTCAATATGGAAATAATTTGGAACATACATGAATATACAGTTTGAGTGGGCCTAATGATTAAGAACATGTGCTTCTTCTTAAGATGTTATAAGTTCAAATCCAGAGGAGGTAAGGTATGTATACTTCCATAAACTTTACCAATCAAATCGTTGAACAGAGAAAGATCCCTTGCTCCATAAACAAAGAAATCTCATACACCAATTTAATATACCTTGATCATAACCTTTAAAATAAATTATTATTATAATTATAAAATTACATAAACAAAATACTTGATTCCTCCCAAATTTTATAAGTCAACCATCTCACTTTAAGTTAAATAAAACAAAGCAATTAGTCCTCACCAAGTTTGAGAGGTCCACCATCGCACTTCATGTTCACACATGAAAGCATACTTCTTCATAAACTTTTGAAGTGTAAAGTGCATGATTGTATATACATCGAATTATCAACTAGCATAGGAAATATAAAAGAGATACAAAGTGTGTGTACTTCACAACCATAGATATGATAGTGTCTATTTGGAAGTCCATCCATCCAAGTATGTTATTGATTGGATTTTTATTTTAGTTATTGTTGCATCTCAAGGTTTAAATAGGGCGGCCCATTTTCTAAAATAATAAAATTATGGTACCTTGTCACTTCATGACATTTGGTAGAATTCTAAGAAAGTAATTTAAGGATTTTAGGTTAGTGATTGTAGAAACAAGTTGGATGGTGTCACTGTAGCAAAGAGGAGATCATGGTCACATCAAGTGGTTAATTCCTTTTGGTTTATTTGAGGTTTTATAATGCATTGATTAATTTTATGGGGATTTATTAGTTGATTAATTGGTTAATCATTATTAGTTAATTAATGTTAATCATTAGGTGATTTATTAGTTGATTAAATGAGGTGGTGATTTATTAGTTAATTAATTTGTTAATCATTAGGAAATTTATTAGTTGATTAAGTGGGGTGGTGATTATATTTTCCATTACGTGGTTTAATTTTGATGTAAATTTATTTGAATTAACACTGGTAGAATCATTTTTCCACTTTGTATATTGGGTAGAATTTTTTTTTATGCTTGCTTGAAATCATGTCGAGGGAATTTATGCTTGGAAAGTTAGATCATGAGAAATTCAAGGGGTGTTTAATTTGAATTGCAATTATCTTTTGTTAGCTAAGATTGTTTGTGTGTTATAGATACAAGCATAGGGGTTTTGGGATAGATGATAGCACACGATTTTGGGAGATGGAGGTATCTCCATTGTATGGTACAACAATGGCCACCCTTTCAAATTATCTTATATAACAACAAATTATTTTAATGGATCTTAATAAAGTTTAGAGATATATGTTCGATGTTCTATGTATTAAGGTTGAGTGCATGTAAACCCCTGGTTTTTTTCACCGGTTATTTAGGTTTGTTGTAGAATACTATGTACCCTTTGCACTATTGTGTCTTATTTCTATAGGGTTTTAAATCCCTTTTAGTAGGGACATTATGTCAGTTTGGTATCAAAGTGGATTAGTAAGATGGCTCAGAGAGATTACACATGAATTGGGGAATAATGGATAGGAGAAATATAGGAATTGGAGGTATATTGGCATAGACATCCTTCAAACATTGGAAACTTTAGAGGCAAGATTGCCACAAGAGGGTTCAAAATCCGAGAATATAAGTATGGGCAATCAATATGGTGTCATAGAACCCGTGGAGAGAATTATAAAAGCTATCTCTTAGCAAGGGACAAAAATGAAGACATATATCTCAAAGTTCAAGGGCGGGCTTGATCTAGAGATTTTTTTGGATTGGATCCAAGAACTGGAAATAAATTTTGAAATGGAAGGAATCAAATAGGATGACCCATGGAGAGTTAGTCTAGTCGTGACTAAGCTAAAATCACATGCAACATTGTGGTGGGATAATCTCTAAAAGGCTAGAACAAGTCAAGGCAAGGACAATGTTAAGACATGGCCAAACATGTTGAAGTACTTAAAGAGAATTTTTTTACCATATGATTAACAACAAGAAATGTTCAAACAATTTCACAATTTGAGGTGGAAATATTTTTTAGTTCAAGAATATACAACTCAACATATGAAGATATAGATCCGAGAATATATGCATGAGAATGAAGAACAAATTGTATCAAGGTACATGAATGGGTTGCATTTTCAAATTCAATATGAGTTGACTTTAGTTAAGATATATTCCCTAGATGAGGCTTACTAATTAGCACTGAAAGCTGAAGAAAAATTGAGTAGGAACTATTCTAGAAAGATTACCTCAAGGAGGGGAGGTATGACTCCAATATAGGTTGAGGAGCAACCACTTCATCAAAATTAGAATATATAAAGGAAGGAGTGGGTGAAAGTTCAGTAAGAAGGGGAACCTACCAAGAAAGAAGTAGAGGAGCTAACTTAAGAGGCAGAGGTCCATATAATTATGTATGTTATAGATGTGGTGAAGAAGGACACTGAGCCTATCAAGTCCTTCTTCTAGATGGTAGAAACAAACCACAAAATAACTTGGTTCAAGGATAAAAACAACTTGGTGAAGAAGAAGTTATTATAGCAGAAGAAGGAGAAATCTTGATGATAAGGAGGTCTAAGGCTAGCCAAGATAAGGAGAAAAACAACATGGATGAAAGATAATGGCTACAAAAAACCATATTCATAACAATGTGCATACCTAAAGGTAAGTGTTGCAAACTCATAATTGATAGTGGCAGTAAAAAGAACATAGTTTCAAAAGAAATGGTTCAAAATCTTAATTTAGCTTGTTGAAAATACCCTTAGCCTTATAAGTTATCCTAGTTTGAAAAGGGTCACCAAGTAACAATAGACCGTACATAGTTATTTTATTTTGATATTGGAAACTATCATGATGAGGTATGGCATGACATTATTACCATGGATGCATTCCATGAGCTACTTGGGTGACCATGGCAACCCAATAGAAGTAGCCATGCATGATGGGAAGAAAAACAGATACTCCTTCTCCAAGGATGGAAAAAAATTGTTTTTCTTCCACTCAAAGAGGAAGAGAAAAAGAATATGTTTCTTGTGTTTTTCAAAGATCTTATGACAATTGTGAAGGAAACTAAAGAATTTTATTCTATCCTCCCAAGAGAAGTGGAAAATCAACGCACAAAGGAAAGCATTCTCAAGGAATTGGAGAAGTTTTTGGAAAAATATATGGACATCACTCCAATAGATAATAATGATACACACAAGTTATCACCATTAAGAGGTATTACACACCAAATATATTTTGTATTGGGAGCCAATTTTCCAAACATAGCTAATCATAGGTTAATCCCTAAAGAAAATGAGGA
Organism: Picea glauca; assembly: GCA_000966675.3. Classification (NCBI taxonomy): domain Eukaryota; kingdom Viridiplantae; phylum Streptophyta; class Pinopsida; order Pinales; family Pinaceae; genus Picea; species Picea glauca. Next base: position 537,144 of record JZKD02S1674500.1, on the reverse strand, counting down.
TTTAAATAAACAAATTGTTGATTTATTGGAGAAATATTTTATTCGAGAAAGATTGAGTCCATTCTCTTTTCTTGAAGAGATCAATCCGAAGAAAGATAAAACATGGGGATTGTGCACTGATACTCAAGCTATGAACAAGATAACAACAAAGTATATATTCTCATTGCCAAGAATGCATGACATAGTGGACTACCTTAGTGGAACAACTTACTTCTCAAAGATCAATCTAAGAAGCAGTTATCATCAAATAATAATTAGGGAAGGTGATGAATGGAAAACCACATTCAAGTCCAAGATTGGATAATATGAATGGTTATCCATGCCCTTTGGATTGACAAATTCTCCTAGCACATTTATGAGGATGATGACATAGGTATTAATGCCCTTCCTCGATAAATTTGTCATTATCTATTTTGATGAAATTTTGGTTTTCAACGAGTCTAAAGAGGAACATTTGAAGCATTTCCAGGTTGTTTTGGATGTTTTGAGGAGAGGGAAACTATACATTAACTTGAAGAAGTGTTCTTTTATGAAAGACAAGCTAGTTTATTTTGGTTTGTAATTTCCAAAATGGGATAGATATGGATGTTGGAAAAGTGAAGGCCATATTGGAGTGGCCCAATCTTAAAAGTGTAACCAAGGTAAGAAGTTTCTATGGGTTAGAGAAAATTTATAGAAATTTCATCTATGGTTTTAGTGGAATAAGCACATCGCTTATATCTTGCCTTAAAGGAATTTTTTTTATGTGGACATGTAAAGCAAAAGAAAGTTTTACCTTACCAAATTACAATAAAGTCTTTCAAGTAGATTGTGATGCCAATGGAAATGCCATCGATGTAGTTTTGCGCCAACAAGGAAGGTTAATTTCTTATTTTGGCCAAAAGTTGAATGTTGCAAGGATAAAGCACTCATTATATGACTAAGAATTGTATGCCATATTTAATTCCATCAAACATTGACGACATTATTTATTACCAAAGGAGTTTGTATTGTACACATACCATCAAGATTTGAAGTTCATTAATTGCTAGCCTAAGTTGAACCATAGACATGTTAAGCGTGCAGGAATTTTGTGGGAATATACCTTCATACTAGAACACAAGGCTATAAAATCCAATTGTGTTGCAAATGCATTAAGTAGAAGAGTAACTTTATTGACCACCATGCTAATGGAAGTTCCTAATTTTTTGAGATTGAAGGAGTTGTATGAAGATGATCTAATTTTTGGAGAGGAATGAAAAGTTTGTAAGAATCCCACTAAATTTGATTGAACGCCATATTTAGATATTTTTTATAAGATGTTTTTTTGTTCAGAGGCAATTGTGCATACCAACAAGGTCTTTGAAGGAACAATTGGTTAGCTAGTTGCACAATAGAGGATTAAGTGGCCATTTTGGCCAAGACAAGACTCTAGTAGTGGTAGAAGAATGATATTATTGGACATCCTTGAGGGGAGATATCAACAAAATCGTTAAAAGACACAGAACATGTCAATTGGAAAAAGGAAGAAGTCAAAATATAAGGTTGTATACTCCACTATATGTGCCTAAGAAACACACACACACACATGAACTTTGTTTTAGGGATGCCAAGGACACAAAAGGGGTTTGAACCCATATTTATAATTATTGACAGGTTCTCCAAAACAACACATTTTCTTCCATGTAAGAAAACCAATGATGCTTGAAAAATTATTCATATATTTTTGAAAGAAGTTATTAGAATACATGGTCTACCAAGCAACATTACTTTAGACAAGGATATTAAATTTCTCAACTACTTTTGGAAAACCCTATGGAAAAATATGAATGCCAAACTCCAATTCAGTTCAACATACCACCCACATGGTCAAACATAGATTGTTAATAGGATTATTGGGAATCTCTTAAGATGCCTAGCTGGAGAAGTTGAAGCAATGGGTTTACTATACTACCTCAAATTGGGCTTACATATAATAACTCCTCAAGTCGAAGCACACAATTTTCACAATTCCAAGATATTTTAACTTATTTATTCATAATATAGATGAGTATGTCTTGTGCCATATGTATCTACAAGGTAGTTAAATCAAGTTAACATCCTTCTACTAAGTTAACTCAATGGCACACGCATTTCTTTTTTTCTTGGTAAATAAAAGATCAAAAATTACATTCCCTTATAGGAATATATTATGTTTTTTATATATTTTCTTATCTTAGTGTTTAGGTCTTACTCGGAGTACAAGTTTATTATGGTGTATTTTCAATTTTTTTTAAATTTAAATGTTAAGAGAATTTTCTCTTCTCATCTTTTTTCTAAAATCTTTTACCAAATTTAATCTTTATTTTTTTTACCCATTTTTCTCTAACTTTTTTTAAAACTAAATCTTGATATACCTAATTTCCATTTTTTTGGAATCACTTCACTTCTTCAATTATATATATAAATTATACTTAAAATTTTATATATATATATATATATATATATATATATATATATATATATATATATGAAAATTATACTAAAAATTAACAAAGATGGACGAATTACATATGAAATATTTATTTTCTTTAAAAACCATATTTCTTTAAAATTTTGAACATGATGAAAGTAATTCTTCAAAGTTTATCAAACATGATGTATGAATTAACATCAATAACAGTGAGGCCACAAGGGCACATCACCAGTGACTCTACGCTCACATAATCTATTGTATTACTTTGATAAATTGCTTACAAATAAATAGGCTAGGTAAGCCTATAACAAACCCCTATCTTTGTGGATCTGAAAACAACCTAGAAGCTATAAATGAATACAACTATAACAACCATGAAACCAACTCTAACAAATAGTTGATATTTCGACATTATTCCAACACTCCCCCTTGATGGAGAAATGGATTTTCTACCAAACATAACAGAGTAGAACATAACATGCTTGTTGGTCTTAGTCTCAGCAAGCTTACAAATTAACAATTTCATCTTAACCTTTCTTGATCTTAGATAGTGATGTAGATGGAGCTTCTTCCTTGGCTTTCTACTCCATATATGTTTAATCTTGACTCTGTTCTGCTTCATAGCCCTTTTTTCTTTGTTCCTCGGCATTTTGGAATTTGACTTTTGATTATTGTTCTTTGTCCTCAACACTTCTGCATTTTCTTTAGAACATTTGTCTTTAACGTTCGCAAATGCTTCCAACTCCACATAAATATGTTGCTCCCATTTATGGATACAATCAACAATGTCCTTCTCAACGGACTCTTGCAACATTAGCTCATAGTGATACTTTATTTCTTTAGGACTCCACTTTATAAAAATTGACTCAATTTCTATATCTGTAATGCAGTCTTCTTCTTCAGTGTCCATACAGTCCTTATCATAATCTAATGTTTCTTTGCATTCATCATAATATGGATTTTGAATCCATTCCTCAATAAATTCTAATTCTTCATCAAACTTATATGGCACTTTACCTAAGTGCTTCGCATCACATTCTTCCTTAGTAAACCCTGCACACTCAAAAACATTCATTAGAGTATCAATACAGTTTTTGCTCATTTCATTTTTCTCTTCTAAGAGAGCTTTCTGATTTCTCTCCTGTTCATCTTCCTTCTCTTCCTTCTCTGCAACAATAAAGTTGTCTTCCACTTGATTTGTGTATGCAAGTGGACCATTCTTCTCACCAAACAACAACTCATCAATAAGATGYTTCTCATGCATYAATTTTGACCACTCTTCATTRGATGRATTGTCTTCATCAAATMTGACTTCATATGTCTCTCCTTCAAAGAGATCTTCCTCCACAAGGTTTTCATTCTCATTATCACAATCAACTACATACACACTTTCATCATCAATCATTGCGATTTTAATGCAATCATTTCCAGCCTTTATTTCAGTTATAAGACTGACAATACAATCATCATTATTCACAGCTATCTTGCTCCCCCTCACACTAAACTTCATCTCTAGATTATCCCAAAACATTTTTTCATTATCTATTTCACCAAATTCATATAACAGAGCAGACATGATGCCATTATTCAATGTTGAACTAACAAGATATAATGTTAATTTATCTTTTCTCTTTTCAGTAGGATCTTCATAACCATTTTGAACAAGTTCCCATAAATCTACTGATCCAAGTAAACCTTCCATTTTCATTTTCCAAAGATCAAAATTGTTACCTGAAAATGATGGTAAAACTGGCATTAACCTTTTCATTATTGCATTGATTTCTTCATCTTCATCAATCTGCTCCAGATCCACAATCTAATCCTGGTCTCCATCAGGTATGAGTTCCTCGGCTACTGCTGAAGACACTTTATATTTACCTGCAAAATATATTTCTTCTTGCTGATTCTTCCTCCACATGTGTTTCAGCTCTCTCCGATGTTGTTTAATTCTCCTTTGTTGACCCATGCTGCATTCTCCTTTTATCTTATTCTTTCTCTGTCCTTCCAATTTATCATGTGCAGAGTGTATAGAAAGGAAAATGGTGGAATTGACACAAACAAACTCCTTTCCCCAGGTATCGATTTCGATCACGGAAATGAATTATGTGTTGTACTTAGCAGGTCGCACATTTATTTCTCACTATGTGGATGACACACTCAAGCCAATAACTAATATTCCATGTATTCAAACACTACAATCTCTCATGACAATTTTTGCCAATCACTGATGATACAAACTCTCCTCGAGTTCACCAGACTCCTCCACGCAAGCTTACTGTCCACGGTCACACGGACACCTCCAATACACAGAGTCATGGCTCCTTTACACTGTCACAATTCCACATGCATACACTCCCCCAACTCTTCGCCCTCTTTGAATACAGGAGCTTTCAAAATCTCCACACAATGTAAATCTAAGTTCTCACAGACCTCTCTACAACAACCAGACTCCTCACAACCTTCTCCACTATATCGTTGCACAGATCGCACTACCTCCTTGGCTTTCAATTGGTGTGATATGATCCATTGGCTTCTCCACACCCAACGCTTTCCACGTGCTAGCTTAACTCAGCAGAACTCCTCAGTCCTTTCCACACAATTTTTCACGCAGGCTTGTTCGCAATCTTCCAAGTCAAGCCTCCTCTTCTGTGTGGGTCGTCCTCCAATCGACGTTGCTCAACCCTATCTCTTCGACACGCACTGGTGTCTCCTTAACGCAGGCGAGCACTAAGGACTCCTCTATGCCAACGGACTCCTCCACACATCCACGACTCCTCTAGCAGCAACGATCTCTATCGTTGTGGTCTTCTACCCCTTTCTTTTGCAATCCCGAATCACACCTTTGTCTTCGAACCTCTGCTCTATAAGATAGGTTGGAACAGACTTATATTCAATTATCAAATTCAGGCTAGTAGCTACACCAGCGACAGGACCCTACGGGAATTGACCTCCAGATCAAGGGAGCTTACCGTATTCGTGGCGGTGGTCATAGTCGTCATTTATGCTTTCCGGATGCTATCCATGACAGCGGTGGTATACATAGTAGCTTACATCTATAGTGCCGACGCACCACAACGATCCTCCTCCCTCAAGAGAGTTCAGACCTAGGCAACAGTCAAGGACGAGATCTCTCCTTCAGTGATCCTCCAACAATGTCCACGCTCTCCTCCAACAACATCCTCATATCAGCACCAACGAATAGCTACGCTCTCGGTAGTGGCAGGCCGCGACTTCTCACAGCTCCCTTACGACTCTGATAACAAATTAACATCAATAACAGTGAGGCCACAAGGGCACATCACCAGTGAGTCTACGCTCACATAATCTATTATATTACTTTGATAAATTGCTTACAAATAAATAGG
>JZKD02S1674500.1:476344-499306 GCA_000966675.3 Picea glauca | reverse complement strand
GTCAACCTCTACAAGTCATGTTGAATACCACCACCCAACCTCTGCAAGTCATGCTGGGGGTAAACAACCAACCTATGTCAGTCATGTTGGAGATAGGTCATAAACCTCTGCAAGTCATATTGAAGACCAGCACCCAGCCTTTGCAAGTCCTGCTAGGGGAAAACAACCAACCTCTGCTAGTCATGTTGGGGAGTTGTCAACAACCTATGCAAGTCATGTTGGGGGCTAGCACCCAACCTCTGTAAGTCATGCTGGGGGAAAAAGTCTAGTCATTGCTAGTCATACTGGTAATAGGTTTGTAGCCTCTGCGATTCATGTTATCGACCAATCACCAACCTCTGCAAGTCATGTTGGAGATGTGCAACCAACTACTGCTAGTCATGTTGGGGGCATTGATTCTATTGAGAAACCTAGACAGATAAGACGTAAGCCTAAGTTCCCTTGTAATATTTGCAAGGGAGATAACCTTAATTATTTATGCCCTGGCCTTCTAGAGGTATGAATATTGTGGTCCCTGTCTGTAAGCTCTTCTGATTCTAAGTCTTCTGAGGTTTCCTCACAACCTATTCAGCTAGTGGTTGAGAAAGTGGTCACACCGATGCAATCTTTGGTTGATCCCACTCTTCTCTTAGAGAGCGTCGAGTCTACCAAAGTGGTCATGCCAATGCAATCTTCAGTTGATCCCACTCTTCTCTTGAAGAGTGATGTGTCTATTGACTATGTGTTTAGCATTTCTAGTTCAATACTTTCAGAACAAGGGGCAATTCTGCTCTCTTCGAGCACACCCCCTCCAAGTCCTCAGATGGTTTCCTTTGATTGGAATGACCTTGTTGAGCCTCGTCTTCCTTCTTCTACACCCTTTCAAATAAGGGTTGAATTTAATTCAAATAACATTTACCGATGTATTGTAGATGAAGGACCCTTCGCAAGTATTCTATCCTCCTCGGTTTGGCAAGATTTGGGTTCTCCCGAGCTTGTGTTTGCATCACATGAGCTGTTGGATTTTGAAAGACATCCTAGTGAATATTTGGGGATTCTTCCTCAGTTGCCTATCTCATTAGGTGGGAAGAATTTCCTTGTCAATGTTATAGTGGTGCAAGTCCCATTAGATTTCAATATGCTTCTTGGATGTGATTATGTATATGTTATGAATGTTGTGGTGTCTACACTCTTCTGAGTGATGCATTTCCCTCACAATGAAAGCATTGTCAATATCGACTAGATTGCATCTGATAATAAACATCCTAATTCAACATTAGTTCAGTCTGCCCCTTTATATGTTCCTAGTGTCCGTGTAGACTCTACCCCACCACGGGTTAATTATGTGGCATCTTATCCTCGGTGTTCAATTTCTCCTGAGCAGGAACTTGTTCACTCATGTTTTCCTTATCAAAACTTTGTCTCAGAAATTGGTCCATTGGTTTATCCAATGGGGGCATGGGAACCCTTGGTTCCCCCTTTTGGTCCAAGTGATCTCGAGTCTCCTATTGAGTCTGATCTCACTATTAGTAGATCCTCAAGCCCTCGTGCTTGTGATTCTTCACTGATAGACTATGCCAGTCATGGCCAGAACCTTCATCATCATATGGAATATGGTCAGTTTACTTCGCCCTTTGGGATTTTTGACCCTCCTCGTTTGCGTGATTTATCAGATTTTGAATTTCCTTCGGATGAGGCTATCCTTGAATCCATTACTACGGTTTCTATACCGTGGGAAGACTTACACCATGGTTTGTGTTTTCTTCCCTTTTGGGAGACTTTCCAAGTTGACTATCGAAGAGACTCTTGTTCAAAGCCTAGAAATGGGCTCTACTTGAACTACTACCATGCATTAGCCATAAGGCTGTGCAGTGCCTTGTACATATTGTATAGTCCAGGTTTTTTGTTTTCAAGTTTTGTATTTAGTAGCACCTATTATTTTCTAAAGTTTCTATCTGTATCATATTTATTAACTTCTGGATGAGTGTTATTGGCCTTATATTGATGATCTTGGAGACATTTTTTTTGACATCTGTTCATCATATCAATTCGTTTTGATAGGTATTGACCTAAAAACTGACATATAAGTTAGATTTTTCCCTACTTGCATTTTTGCATTATCCATTTCCTGATTCATTTGGACTTAGGATCGACCCCACTGAAGTGCAACACAAAACCTTCTCTCCTTCTTTGGAAGTGTCATAATTAGGTGGTAGAGCCTACCTCTACATGGATTCCCTAGGTAGATCCTTTGTTGCATTTTTGCATCACTGCTGTCAGTTTGACTATAGGCTTGGGAATCCTTGTTAGTCCCTTCATCATTACATATTGAAGCCTCATTATTTTGTTAATCATCATTCTTTGCCTTAACCTCGAGACTCCCTAATGAGCATGTTTTGTTGACTTTCAAGCTCGCTTTAAAATTCGAAAGCAACATCCAACGAGATTGTATTTATTCTTTTTTATCTCATTTGGATTACTTGAGAAAAGTAGCCCCCTGGAGTCTTCTTTAATCCCTTTTCAAACTCTCTAAAATTGAAAAGATTGATGAGCGATCTTGTTTCCCTTCATGCTTGCCAAACTCAAATTTTAAGGCACATATGTCTGGTGGTAGTTTACCCCTTTTTCGGTCCGGATGGCTAACTTTACGAATAAAGGTATGCTTTAGGAACTTCGGTTCACTAGAAGAGTATTCTCGGGCATAAGGTTAACCATTTTTCAGGCCCAAGGGACTAAATCTTCGAAATAGGAACATTCTCCTGGGTTTTGGTTTATCACCTTTTTCAAGCCTTGGAGATTACTTATGAAAAAGGAACCCCTCAAAGTCCATAGTTAAGATATTTTCAGACTCCCTAAAATTGAAAAGATCGTCGAGTGACCTTGTTCCTACACACTCATTAAATTGGTCTAGAAGAACATCTACTGGCATGAGTTTAATTCTTTTTCTAGCGTGTAGATTATAACGGGAAAAGGTATGCCTCAGGAGGTTCATCTCACCGGGAGAGTTCTCCTTGGTTACTTTTATACTTTTTTTAGGCTGAGGAGACTAAACTCATAAAAAGGATGCGAGTCCATAGTTAAGCTCTTTTCAGAATTCTTAAAATTGAAAAGATTGTCGAGTGAGATTGTCTTTGTCACACTCGTTAAAATGGTTTTGAATAGACGTCTTTTCGGTGCAAGTTTATCCCTTTTTCGAATTGAATAGAATAACTCCGAAAAAGGTACTCCCTGAAGTCTTGTTTTGCGTTTTTTCAGACTCTCTAAATGTGAAAAATCTACCGAGCTTACCTTCTCTGGGCTCGTAAAATATTACATAGAAGGAGTCTCACTATGTCATGCTTAAATCACATTGCGTGTATCATCTTTGCATCTTTGGCCTAATGTTGGCTCCATGTTTCTCTCAACTGAACCTCTAAAGAATTCCTTATACGCAAGCCTTGCAACACTTCTTGCCTCTGCGACCTAACACCTTGACCCATGGAGGAATTTTCCCCGAGTGTCCTTATCTTGCACATGTCTCCTTACCCTAAGCATTAGTATGTTCCATGTGCTTGGAACCAGTTTGCTTGCTCGCGAAATTCATTCCTCCTTTGTAACGTAGCATTATTTTATTCTTTTTCAAGCTCTTTAAAAATTGAAAAAGACAAAAAAATCTAATATTCCAAAAAGAGGGGACAAGAAATATTTATTCTTTTTTTGGCAGTAAATATCGTCGCCCTTGGACAAATTACATCCTTTCGTTTGTCTGTCAAGAATTGGGATCTAGTATGACCTTAGCAAGTTTTTATCGCTACATAGAGTTGTGTTCTCCTTCGTTTGGTTACTCTTCCAAACATATGGAGAGTTTTTGGTGTGTACTACATCACAAACTTATGTCAATGTCATGCTGCCTGAGTCTGATCATCTGTCATGATTTTTTCCAAGGGAAGTTTTACCCAACGTGAGTCGTACTTTCTGCATTTTGTCTCTTGACTTTCATATGTCGGTCATCCCAAGAGTCCAGTCAGATTCAGATTCGAAATCGATGAAGTTCTCTGCATGATTATCAAGATCCTCTAGTATTTTCCCGGTGGCTAGTCGAAGACCTCCTAGTAGTGAGTCTTACAATCCCATTGTACTCCTACCTAAGTTTTGAAGATCTTGAAGTTGTTTCTTGAGTTGTTAAGACTTCATATCTAGCCACAAGCATCACTAGCATCTTGAAGATGCATACTACACTTGGATATCTTCGACTGATTTTGAGATGTAGATCCGTTGTGTATTGCTCACGACTACACTTTTTATATTTATATGACATGGATATGTAGTGTATTTTATTGGCATCCATGATTCAGTTCATCTCGAGCATGGGTATGCTCGCCTCAGAGAGACAATTGTTTTTTTGCAGATGTCACCTCTTGAACTCTGGTCCCGGGATCACTCGATTTTGTGCATTGGTGAAGATGTTGAAATGTATTTCGACCATCAGTGGATCTTTTGACCTAATACATTAGGGGGAATCTGTTATAACCCTAAAATTCCCTACTCATGCATACATGGCATTGGCCTTCTTACTTGCATAATTTTCCAAATCACTGTTGAGGAACTCCATTTAAAAAACCATTTTTTGGAGCATGTATGTGCCCTGATGCACTACTACCGACGTACATACTCAAGCTGATGCACTACTACCCGTGTACATACTCAAGTTGATGCAATACTTCTCGGGTACATACACAGGATGCTTCACTACAACACGTGTACATACTCAGGCTGATTCACTACAACCCATGTACATACTCAGGCTACTTCATTACATCCCACGTACATACTCAAGTTTCTTCACTATTTCCCATGTACATACTCAGGCTACTGCACTACAGGCTGAGTACATACGCGAGCTGCATACTAAACAACCTACGTATACCTCCAAAAGTTGAAAAAATTAAAAAGATGTAAGGAATTCAGGTGGAATTTACAGGCTATTGGAAGTTTCCCAACCAATTCACCTGTTATAGCCCATCCCCCAAATGAATAACCATCCTTTTTTCATATAAAAGGAGGTCTTAGGGTATCATTCCACAAATAAACATAAGAACAGTGAAACTCTGCCCAATTTCACTTCCCTTCCTTGCCCAAGCATTTGCTACCTTTTGTGACTTATTGCCTCAACATTCCCTCTTCAAGCCCTTTTCTTCCATTCAATCCCTTCCCTTCCCTTGAGGTGATTAGTAGATTGAGAGAAGAGGCCTATTGAAGGCCCACTTGGAGCATTGTAAAGAGGAGCCCGGACCAGGTTCGTGGAATAGTGGCCAACAAGGATTGTAAGTTTCAGTCTTTGTTTAATGAATAAAATAATCTCTTTTCCCTGTCCCAAATGATGATGTTTTGTGTCTTTTCTTTGATTTATACATAACATTTGATATCTAACCCTAATTTCTGAATAGAAATATCATGCTTGTACTTGTTTTCTTAGTCTTGGGAGGAGACTTACAGGTCAACCTTGGGAGGAGAATTGCAGTCTTTGGAACTACAAAGCTTGAGGAGATCATCACCAGATGTGGAATAAAAGGTACAATTATCGATCTTCTCTTCTACTTCTTTCTGTTCATTTATTTTGGTATGTTTGGGGTAGAGTAGAAACTAGATTAACTTTTAGGTGATCATTTTCTCTGTCTATATCTTAAACCCTGGTATAGTTATAGGGGGATTTTCCTGCTAGTAGGAAGTGGTGCGACTTCCACAAAATCCCCTGGCACAACACCGATGAATGTCACTTGAAAGAATCATCAGTGGCCGAGGTCAAAGACAAAGAGCCGAACCCTGATTCAGAATATGATCTAGAAAAGATTGAAAACAAATAGATCATCGACGGAGACCCCACTGTTACTTTCATGACCACAACAATTGAACCAAAAGAACCAGTAGATCCTAAAGAGGGGGAGCACCTATTCCATTCATAGATGTGGGTTAAGGGGACCCCGTTGCATTTCATTATTGACAACACCACAACCACAACCATACAACATCGAGTGGCTTAACCAGGGACAAGATCTTCATGTCAGCCAACAATGTTGCATATCCTATGGCATCCATCCCTTCAAGGATGAGGTAGTGTTTGATGTTGCCCCTATTGATGTTTGTGATGTTGTTTTGGGCCAAACATATATGTGGAAACGTCATGTTGTTTATGAGTATTGACCCCGTAGTGTCATTAAAACTATGGGGGGTAATCTCTACAGGATACCATAGGTAGTTCTGACTACTGTTCCATCAAAATAGTGCCACAAAGTAATCTCTCATACTGGAAAATTCATCCTCTTCAAAATCTATTCAAAGGATGCATAGAAGGCCATTGCAACCACTACAGCCTCAACACCTTCTATCCAATAGAATCATATTGCAGAAGAGAAAGAAATATTGTTTCTTCACCTAGGATGGTGCCTAAAAAATGCTCTGTCAATCCCAGAGACAACAGGTTGGTGGAACAAATTCAACCTTGCCAGCAACAGGTTTGTGACATCCTTCCATAGACCAAGCAGTGCAACTTCTCCAACAAGGCACACAACTCACCAAGATTCAGATTCAGAAAACAATTTTTCCTCTTCCTCGGGTACTCAATGCAATGGATACCATTGATTCCTATGGGGGGAGGATTGATCCAGGTGGATATTGGTGGCCACCCACCTGTTCCAATTCCAACTGGCTCATCTTGACAGTTTTCATTTCCGTACGTTTCTCTATAATGGGGACATTTCTTTGTAATTGTGGGTTCTTCACTTTTGGGGATATCCTTAAACCCTACACAACATCCAGGTGGATATTGATGGCCACCCACCTATTCCAACTGGCTTATTTTGGAATTTTTCATGTCAGTACATATTTTTGTACTTCCAGGGATGTTTTGGGGCCCTAACAGTGTTTTCTTGGCTTTCCATAGTCAAACTACAGATGGATTTATATTTTTATTAAATAATGCGTATTTCTCGAAAATACCTTTCCAATGGGATATCACATGCCTAAAATGGAGATCGTATGAAAAAGTTATGACCTTGGGAAGTTGATGTACTAAATTATCCCAACAGGGCCCACATTAATTTTGGAACTTCATCTCCTAGGGTTAGGTTTTCATATGTCTTAGGTTTTGGCATTGATGTTTATCATAAAAGGCCTTCAGAGCCTCATTATACTCATCTTCTGGTGAATGAGCATAGTTTTCACATCTCTTCTTAGAGATAAATCTACCACCATTCTAGCGAGTCTTGCACTCTATATTTTTACAGTCTCTGTACATTTATTTTGTTAATAGAAATCATGTATTGTTGTATTTCTCTGTTTCTGGCAATTTTATGTGTATTTCATTGTAATATGTCTTCCTTCATTTCATTCCAAAAATAATCCAGATCACTTGTTTAACAAGATAAATTATTCTTGCTAAGTATAAACACACACCTTCGAGTGTACCCGATCTAAATGGAGCCACATGAACATTTATTGAAGGTCAGGAAGTGGTTGAGGTCATTAATGGCTAATTGACGGATTGGTATTTTGAAGAAGTAAGGAGCCAATTAAATAACCTAACAAGAGGAAACTATGGACTTTCCCCTTCAGGATAGGGACTATGGACTACGGGTGGTATCTGATAGAAGCTACGAGAGTCCCGATGGGATTGGTGGAGGAAGAGACCAAAGGTGGAAAAACACCACCAGACCAAAAATAATCAAACAAGAAGACAAAAAGAGGAGTGTGCATGCACACATAGACCAACAAAGAAAAGGCACTGAAAATAGAGGAGTTTGTGAGTGCAAATTGAGGAAGAAAAGAAAGTGGAAGGTTTCCTTGAAGAAAAGAGGAAACTTGTCCAATTTGAGATTAATCACCCTAAAGCAGAGAAGACCCGAATCTAGACTGGAGCGACAATAGAATACAACTTAGTGCTTATTGGACATAAACCATCATTGGTAAGGGGAGGTCACTGAGGGACTATTTAGCAGAGAAGGTACTCCCTAGTGCAGAGGAAATCCAGTTGAGAAACCACATGATAAATCTATAGAGTTCCCGAGCTCAGTGGTAAGGGGGAAAATTCAGTTGTTGTCAGAGGAGGAAGGGGATTAACATTCCTCGATCATCTCAAGTTTGGAATACATCTAAATCATTCACTTTGTGGTATCATGGCTTGGAACAGGGGTGGCGTACTATATGAAGGAACTCTAAAGTATGGCCTAAGGTTGGGAGGAAAGGCATATTCTCTTAGTTAGTTGGTGTTGGCATTTCCTTGTTCAAATAAGTGCATAACTTGATTTTCTTAAATTGTGTGTGAATGCTGAATTTATACATTGTCTAACCTAATGGGTGTTAAATTTTACTCACAAACGATTAAATTTCTCATTTAAATATTTTGTCAAACACTTGGCATAAGCAATGATTTTAGTCTTTTCACTTGCCGTGGAATATAACAATGTGCGAAGTAAACTTGCAATGGAATATAAATGACAGGGACACCATTAAATGACAAAATGATTTTGGGGTAAAGCCCAGGGAAAAACCCACTAAGGGTAAAACCCAGAGAAACAGATTTATTGAGCTTTTCTGGAAAACAACTTCTAAGTACACAACAACAATTTATTACAACATTCAAATACAACTTATCCTGTTTTGTGTGCACAAGAAACTCTTCAGAACATTCAAAAAATGCTCCTCTATTTCTGTGTAACTTACTGTTGTACAACCTTCTTGCTTTACATTACTGCAAAGTATTAAATACTGCAATATTCCTTGGAAAGCATGCCCAACCTACTCTTGGGATTTGCGCCCTCTCTCTTGCTGCTCAAAATCTCTTTTCCCTTGCTCAATATTTTTCTCAATATCTCTCTCTCTCTCTCTCTTCACATTCAATGCTCTCATGAAATACTTTTGTGTTTCTCACACATCAATGCCTTCTCTCTTGAAACATACATTTTTATATTAACTCATTTAATGACCTAGCCCTAACTTCCTTAACTTATTTTAATATAATGAATGAGATTCACTCTCATCATTAAAGGCTAGGATTTAACTTCTCATTAAACACACTTTAAGTCATTAAATAATACAGAAGTCACTTTCAACTTTAAAATATAAAATCACTTTATAAAATAAAGTTATGACCACTTTTCCCTTTATAAAATGATATTTGCATGAGAGAATTTTTAATGTCCCTTTCATATTAGGAATTATCATATGAAAGGACATCTCGAGCTATAACTTCCAACAACGGGAAACCTAAACTCTTGTAATCAATGAACGAAACCTATGAATGATTGGGATATGTTGTTATTATTAATGTTTAACCTGTCCATTGTGACTTTGAGTTAGTATAGACAACATGTGTCCTTAGCAACCATGCAACTTTAGAGGAAAGTTTGCAGGCCATGGACAAAAACAACATTTAACCAGTGATGCGAGTGTCTTGTTGGCCAGAGAGATTCCCTGGGAGGAATGGGGGGCTTAAGTCCTGAGGCAATTGTGATACTTAGGTGGAAAGCTTGCAAGATATGTGATAACTTCCTTTCGACTAATTTAGTGGGCCTTAGAAAGCGTGGGAGTAGACCTCAAACTCTCAAGAGATATGGTAAGTTTCGTAGAACCCTAGAATTGACTAAGTCTTCCAGTCAAACTATTTTCCCTCGAGGAAAACATGTGTACAATCAAAATGAATTGAAACCGTTGATTTGGCGTATTAGGTAGATTTGGTCCATTGTTCGGATGGTGCCATTTTCAGAGTGGCTAGACGAAGTTTTATTTGAACCCCATAAAGGAAGGTCCCGAGTTGAAAGAGACAGTTAATCCATTGAATGATTACCAAGTGGGAAATTCATACCATAGGATTATGATGTTAGTACGTCGGAGTAAGTTTGTCGAAGGTGATGTGAAGTGGATCAAGGTAGACTCCCGAAAATGAAACTCTAGAAACTATATTAGATCTCTTGGATGATGTGTGTGAAATCAAAACCATTGGATCAGGAGAGAACCACTCTGAGGAGGAGGGATACAAAACCCTGAAAGGCCATTGTTTCAACCTTGAAAACCATGGAAACCATTGTATTATATGAAAAGTGATAACTCGATCCATAGGGGAGGCGTATGGTCAGAGTGATATCTTCGAAGTGGATTTTGAACTTGAAGCAGAGGCACTCCGAAGAGAAGAGTTATGAAAACGAAGAAGGAGCATTGATAGATATAAGGGTGGGATTTAATATTTTTCATGGGTTTTTTGGGTCCCATCTGTTGGTAAGTTGAATGAGTGCTTAGATGAAGAGTTACCATTAGGAAGGTTGAGGCTTCGATGCAATCATAACTGTTAGAACTCCCAGACCAAGGACCATTAGATTCCAAGAAATGGTCTATCAAGATAATGTCATCAAAGGGGAGGCCAACACAAATGGTTGGGGCAATCCAACATAATAGGTCTGAATAGGTCCATATCGTTACTCCAAGGGTGAAATACAAACCTAACCATCGGATTGAGGGTGTATACACACCAGACAACTTCAGTAACTAGGTGAGGTGATTTTTGGGATAATAAATAAGAGTCTCTATATATCAAATTGTGATAGGAGAAGTCCTCACTTAAATGACTGATGAGTCTCATAGCATGCCTAGAGAAAGAAATCAAGGATAATCAACATCCCACTAGCCTAAGTTCAGATTAGGGGTTAGGTGTGCTACAATATTCATGGTAATTGTGACCAATATCTTACCTTACTAGATGCACAGAGTTCCATACCTTCCTCAGATACACACACCATAGTGGGAGGTATTTACATTATAATCATGTTGTACATGCATTTCTGCGATGCATGTGGGATAAATAAGAATCCCCATAGGTTAAATTGCAACAAATGAGAGAGAGTGTTCATGGAGGTAAGTTTCATTAATTCGCTAAGAATCACGACACGATTTCACTGAGGAAAATTTCTACCAAATTGTAGCCAATAATGGCCACCAAATCACAATAAATTTAGGCATTATTTTGTTGAGATTGGATTAAAAAATCACACAGTAAAGTGCCATGAATTCACTCAAGAAAACCCACATTTTTTATGGAAATAAGGAGCATGATTTGCAGAGAGTTGAACCACGATTTTGACATTAGAATGAGGTAAGATTTCATTGAATATTGGGGCATCAAAACATAACAAATAGAGCTTCTATACTGCAAAGTTCATACCATGAAATCACATAGGGAACCTCAAATTAATAAAATTGGAAAACCCCAAATCTAGATTATCATTTTAATATATTTATTAATAATTCTAGATGTTCGGATTCCACTAATCTGAATCCAAGTTTTGTTAGCATATTCAGATTCAATTAATTTAAATAAATTTTCACGTCCAGAGAATGAATTGCATCATTTAGAATTAACGATCATGACAGGATATTACATTTAATCAATGACTACTGAGTTAAATTGTTCTACATATCTATTACAATCACCAAATGACAGGAACATTTTTGGTTTTTGTTTATTACTGTTTTGCATATGCTATTTTTACTCAGTTTTTATATATTTAGTAGTTCTTGTTTTGAAATTTTTACAGGTTTGGAATTGAATGAAACTGAAATGATAATAGAGCGTAAATACTTATCGAAGCTAATGATATTCAGATGAAGATAAATCAATTCAAAGGTGAATTTCTTGATGACACATGTATAACCAAATAAATGTTTTTATTAGTTGAATCATGATAACCCTAAGTTTGGAAAAGGAGTGAATTGGTAATGACCTAAAGGCTCAGAATTATGTCTCATGGGATATTCTCAAAGTTAATTTGGGAAATAAGTTTTGAGAACCCCGATTGACAAAAAGGAGTGGTTGTAACCGAAGAGAGATGGGGGAGAAACTGTAAAACCACTCGGTGTAGTAAAAAAAAGGAAGATTTCTTTAGATTAGTGGTTGGAAAATATTGAATTGGGGTTTGTATATTATTATCAAGGTCTAATGAAATATTGAAGGTCGTTTAGGGGATTTTACTTGTAACTCGGTCTAAGGAATTATTTCTAAAGAATAAATATAAGGAAGAGATAATTCATAAACTTAACAACTTTTATGTGTAAGAAATCAAAATATTATCTAGACAAAAGCATTCAAAATTCTCAACAGTCTGAGTTCAAGAAATGGTGCTTTCTTTGCCTGAATAGTTTCAATGAAGCTCTAGAAATATAGCGCTCAAGTTATAATCCATCCAAGTCAACAAATGAATCATAGGTATGGCTACTGCTCAATTCAAATACAACCAAGAGATTTGAAACTGGATTATATTCACTTTCACAACTGTAGGGTTCAACACTGACAAAAAGAGTGTAGAGTTTGTCAACTTGGACTAATACCAAACCTTTTTCCCATTCATGATATTTCCTTGACATGCATAGTTTTAATACATAGGGTTTTAGCAACAATATGGTCTAGGACTCCTCAGTTTTTGTGATAGTTTTTTAATACATGAGTTTGAAACTGGATAAGTTACACCCTTTTCTTTATTTTGAAAATAAATTAACCATGTACATAAGCTAACATTTCCATATGAAAGGAATGTAGAGGTTTAAAACCAGATAAAAATGCAAAACCCACATAGGTCGGACTCTTAGACATGGGATTTCCATGTCATGCATGAATTTTGTCAAAAAATCATGAAGTAATACGACTAAGAAACTCATAAGCTCAGAATAAAGGCATTTCACAGTAGGGTGAAATGAAAAACCGGATAAATTTTCAAGGAAGACTTTTGTAATGTGTGGTCGGGTAAAACAAGTGATGCCATTAAAAGGAGATGTTTCAAAACCTTTTGAAAGGAAACAAAATATGTACAAAGGAAAAACCCAAGGGACTTTTACACCTTCTGACCTAGGCTCGAAGCATAATGAAAGGAGAATGAGATTATTACATTCCCTTTGCATTGCTAGATAAGAATATAACTAACGAAGTTGACAAAAGAAATATATACAATGAGTTTACGAAGTTGACAAAAGAAAGATATAAAATTTCCAGAATGAGGGTTAATATCAGAGCTATAAAACTTAAACTTAGTGAAATTTCTTGTAAATGCATCCAAATTAGTCTAAAACCCAAGCAACATGCTCGTTCACCAATCAAACAAAGTTGTTTTCCAAACTATAACTCTAAATAAAAGACATTCATATGATGGATATGAGCTATGTTAGCATACCTTTCTTCGGTGTCCTCAATACCTTTAACAAAATAGTCTTATAGTCTCCAATAACCACCACCGTAGTGCCTTGCAACAACACTGTAGATCCACAGCCTCAAACCCAAATGAAAAATGAAATGACAAGAACAACATGAGGGTGGTAAACCAAACTCAATTGAATACCCACATAATGCATGGGGCATCATGTTCCTCGAAAAAAATCGCAAATCCATCATATTGTATTTCCACTATCACATGACCAATCAATGATCAATGYTATGTCGAGTATGTGACGTGCCACATAAATCATCCATGTAGGTGCCAACTCAAGTGACGTCCAACCTCTTTCACATCACACTACATACAATTAAAACCACATTCAAAGAGAATTAATGACTCAGACATCACATATATTCCATATTCGGGTGCTAAGGCATAGTTGTAAAGTGATTGATAGATTGAATGTCAAGTTCATGCGTTATGTCGTATACCATATGCATAAAGACCTTAATACCTTAATACATCAAACTTTCATTGCAATGTGTTGCCTTTCCTTATAAGAATTATCGCTTATATATATATATAAAGACTATAACATGAATGTCATAATATGACAATGTCATTATGACCCAAAACTTTATTAACATAGTAAACTATATTATTCCTTATCAATTCCTTTACACTATGTCACATTTAGAACCAAGCTTCATAATCAATGTTGGTTGATATCCAACCATTATAACAATCTTTCATCAGTTTCATGTATAGCATCAATGTCATTATGAAGAAAGTGTGTAAGGTAAGAACCTTTTCCTTTTCATGCAATCAGATTGACATTGAAATTGATACTTAAGAAATCAGATTGACATTGAAATTGATACTTAAGTTGTAAGGAGAAATATAATTATTGTGCAAGCAAATGGAACCACATCAGTAAGCTAGAGACATTTTAAATATTTAAATATTTGAGGAAATGTTTTAAAATTAATGACCTTTCTTTCTCCCTAGGGGTCCCACATATATTTAAATATTTATATATCATATATTATTAAATTTTAAAATTAGTCCTTGCAACTATTTGCAGGTTGGTGGTTATTTTGCAAGTCAACAGGTTGGTTCCTCTTGCCATCCATCTTCTTCTTGATCTCCAGAATCCGTGATTCCGGTTGCTAAATTAAATACACCCTGACCTTTAATGATATTTCTGGTTTGAATTCAAGGTCATACTTTTGTAGTGTAGTCATCCAATTGCCTCGTCTCTCACCCAGTTCTTTCTATATGAAAAAGAGATATGACCTCTGAGTGAGGGACAATGACCTTGGTATGGTTCTTTAATACATAAGGCTTGAACTGTTTAATGGATTTATAGATGGAAAAATATTTCTTGTCTACCATTGGATAATTCATCTCAACACCTTGAAGTCCAAAGCTCATGAATGCGATGGGGCACCCATTCCCTTGCAGGTTTTTCTGAGTGATCATTATTGCAAGAGAATGGTCAAATATGAATGTATACAACAAGAATTCCTTAGTAAAATATGGGCCTTGTAAAGCAGGGGAAACTTCTATGGCGACCTTGATATTCTCAAAGGCATCATTTTCAACAGACATCCACTTGAATTGCACATCTTTCTTGATCATATGATGAAGAGGTTTGACAATTTTGGAAAAATCTGGAACAAATCTTCTTACAATTTTTTTTTTCTTCGAAAAAGGACTGCATAGACATTTTGTTGTGTGGCAGTGGGATTTTCATAATAGCTTTAGTTCATTCTAGGTCCATGGAAATCCCATCCTTTGAAATAACATTCCCCAACTATTTTCCTTTTGAAACAACAAAGATGATCTTCTTAGGGTTTAAAGAAATACCATATTTTTTGCATCTTTCAAATATCTTCTTTAGGTGTTTGGGGTGATTGGCTCTTTGTTTTGAATATACGGTGACATCGTCAAGATACAACACCACAATATGACCAATTATACCTTTGAAAGCTATTTCCATTTCCATTTGAAAGGTAGCACCAGTGTTTATTAGATCAAAGGGAATTCTATGATATGGATATGTTCCCCACTTCGTCTTGAAAATGGTCTTTAACCAATTTGGCTCTGCTACGAGAACCTAATTGTAACCAAAAAACTTGTCTAAAAGAGAAAACATCTCAAAACTAGAGATGAGTTGTAGGATTTTTTCAATAGGGGGGAATGGATAGTTATCCTTATCGGAGGCTCAATTCATATTTTAGAAGTCTATGGAAATTATAATCGCCCCTGATTTCTTCTTGAAAGGAACCATATTATACACCCAGGTTGAGTGACGAACTTTGAATATGATCTAGTGATCTAGAAGCTTCTTTAGTTATTTTTTAATGATTAGTTCAAGGGTCATGTGTATTTTCCTCAACTTCTGTTGAAATGGCTTGACACCTTCCTTGATAGGAATCATGTGTTGAATGATACAGGTGTCATAGGTCTTCAAATATTCCTATGTCCAGGAAAATACATCACAATATCTCTTGAACAATTGTGTGAATGTGTGTTTATCTGTCTTTGAACAACATGTGCCCAAATTGATGTACTTGGGCTATTCAGGGGTTCCTAGGTTCACCAAAAAGTGCATCATAGTAGAATTGTTGGTCTTTGGGTTCATAGGCCTCTTGAACTTAGTCTATAAATCAAAGAACTTTTCAAGAGATAGAAAATTCCTCAGAATAAAATTAGTTTTCACCTTGCTTGCTTCATCTCAGTAGTTATGAAAACTAATACATTGGGCCAATTTTCCAACACTTTATTGATGAATTTGTGTCTCAAACACATTGAGCTTCCAATGAATGCATCAACCCTGTTTTATTCATTATGCAGATATCACTCTATCGATGAACAATATTTCATTGGTATTCCAACAAAACTCCTGAAGAAACCGTTGGTTGAATGTCCAACAAGCTATTTTTCAGTCATCCGACGGTAGGTCATCGGTCTTCCAATGACCACTTGAACCCATTTTTTTTGACTCAGAAATGTTGGAACTGTGATGACTCTGGTTCCATCGTATCTTCGAAAAAACATATCTTCGAAAGAAATATGAACTTTCATCGCACGATTGACACTGTAATGTTCCCATTTTTGGATTCCCTTACCTTGCAGTGAGAGAAGACTTTATGAGTTTATGTCAACCTGACCAAAGGAGTAAAATGTGGATAATAGTGAGATCAAGAATTATGAAAGATTTTTATGGGGTCCAGGCTAACCTATTCACCATATTTCATCATCAAGATCATTTTCGCATAGTTCGCTCTTGGTTTTGTGGAATTCCGATGATTTCCATCATTTTGGGTTATTATTGAGCATATTTTAGTTAATTACACTTAAGGTGTTATTTGGGGCTTCTTTATTGGAGAAACACCTTAGTGTAATATCTCGTTGGAACTAGGGAAAAAATATCTATGGGACAAGATGAAGAAAAGTGACTTTCAGTGGTCGGAGAAGTCATGGGGGTGAATTAATCACTTTTTGGAGTAAAAAGGTACATTAAATTAATAAAGTGATCTTATGAGAAAATATTAAAGATGAATTAAAAGTCACTTGAAGGGAAAAGGTGAAAAGAGGTATAAAAGAGAGATAGGGGCTCATATTCTCTAATTATGTTGATGATCATTTTCACTTGTATCTTTGAGCTCTGGCAGCTTGAACATTTTGAGGGTTTTTAGTGAACAACCCCTAAAGATCAGCAAGGAGGTGAAATATTAATATGTTCCTAATCCAAGCTTGGGAAAGGTGGTTAAAGATTCCACCTTCACCACTCTATTCCAATCCAGTTCCCGTTCTTGCATCTTTGGTGAAGAGGGGTGCAACTATTGGGTTTTTTCTGCAGAGAGGGTGCATTGTTCAGTCAAGGATAGTTCGATTTGGCTTTTTGGAGGGAGATCTTGAGGATATTCGATTGGGGTTTTCTTTGGATCACCAAGGGAAACTTTCTTTGGTACTATAGGGGGTTTCCAACCTCCATATTTATTTATTTTCATAGCTGGGCAAATTTCATGAAGGGCGATGCAATGGTGGTTTGAGATCCATTGATTGGTAGTCAGATTTTTCATCTACATCCAATGGATCTTCTCATATGAGTTAACCATCATCACATCCACAGGTTTGCATTCATTTCATGAATATTTTACATAATATTTATTGTGTATATTTTAGTAGGGTGTAAGCAACAAGGAGGGCACATTTCTTGGTATGGGAATGGTGGAATTTTCATGGTATAACATCTATTTTGGGAAGCCATCAATGGGGGGTCAACAAGGAGGATCATTGAAACTATTTTATTTCCCTTTGGAGCCATTATAGGCCAATAAAGGGGTCGTATTACTTATATCAGATATGGAAATTACTACCATTAGACAACCATTTATAATAAATAAACAAGTAAGGATTGTGTTGAGGTATTTGTGTTTTTGTTGTGTAATACGTGTCATTAACTCTTATGTTTATTCTAGTCTACGTTCCACTTGAATTCATGTTGTTTTATACTAATTAAACTCAAAAACATGGATGAAAATGCAAGCTACATCCATGTTATGCAATTTTTTTGACATAATGCCTCAATGAGAAAAAATGTCATAGATATAACATCAAGCAAATAATCATAAAAGTAGACACTTTAGGGGTTCTAAGGAGGTTGAAACTCATTCCATTGACCATCTAAACACATTAGTAATCTACCTTGATAGTTGGGACAACAAGGGAGTTGATTTTCCCAAGGCCTTTGAGAAAACACTTTAAGTGTTTGACGAAAGTTCTAAACCAGATAGATTTGATTTTTATATCATATTTGGTTGGAGATATTATAGTGGTATAAGAGCGAAGATTCCTCCCAATCTAAGGGGCATTCATTAAGGAGAATAATTTTAGATTGAAAATTGGACAAGGTACTTAGTATTACACTCATTTTTAGTGACTTAGGAGAAATGGATATGGAAGAGGAGATTCTACATTGTGATGAGAAATATCAAGCTCTTAGTGTGACATTCAGGGCTCAAGTAACATTCAAAGAGTATGTATCCATCATACATCCTGAGTAGAATAAAGATGATATTGCAGCATGGGCCATGAATATTTCCATATACAATTTTTGGAGAAGAGCAGTCAGGAAGATGGATACACCACCACATGTTAGTGGTTTGACAGGGGCACATATTGAGCCTATGCCCATACAGGATGAGGATGATAGGGTAGTAGCATGGGAAACACCATCAGAAGGAAGATACATTAGCACATATGATGGTCAGGAGGATATTACATTAGATCATGAGGATGAGGTAGCATCTAAACTTTGTGATGGGATTCAAGATGATTTGGGTGTAGATACACCAAAGGGCGATGGAACATTGACACAAGAAGAGTCATATTTGGAGTAGGGGTTCACCTTATATGAAATTCATATGGATTATTTGTTGGAGGAATCTCGTGATTTAGGGAGGAACTCAAGATCAGAGATGATTATGGAGGGATGTGACCCATAGATGATTGAGGATGTTCATGTGTCACAGGAGCCACCACTATTGGAGATCTTTGAGACAATTGAGCATGCACATGAGGATTCTAGAGCTAGGTACAGTTCATATGAGGACACATATATGTAGGATCCAATATTAGAAGACTCTAGTGATGAGGATACTTCCATTTAGTGTCAGGAGCCAATTGACACTCATGGATTAAGTGATGCAGTGATACAGACGAGACACAACATATTGTTAGGGGTTGCAGGATCTATAGTCATAGGCAGTATCCATAGTTACACGATGTTATCAGGAGTCATAGCAGATGTTGAGCATAGTAGCATAGCAGGTCTTTGGGATTTGATGAGGATTCCATAGTTGACCTTAGCAGCAGAAGTTATGAGGTAGAACTTCAACATGATAGAGGTGTTGATTCACATGAGTCACAACACTTGGTAGGATAGCTGAAGGTTAGAGAGTATATGATCATGGCGGACATGAGGAATATTGATGATACACACACATTGGTGGTAGGATATTGTTGGAGAGCCATGATGACAAAGGATAGTTTGGGTGGAGAGTTTTTCACTGAGTACATTCAGAGACTTAGAGAGAGAGAGAGTGACTGTGATGAATACCAACTACCAGCATCTCCTTATGGATATAAATTACCTTCTGGATATTGGTGATATGTACCATGGGGCATTGTTGAAGAAGGAGAATGAGGTGGATCGACTCACTCATGATTTGGTGAGCATATAAGAATTCTTTAAGAGCACATAGATATCCCTTTGAGAATAAGAGTCCAGAGTAGAGAATATCCTTGAGGAGTCTATTCAAGTATCCACTACATCCATCTTAGTGGAGCTCCATTGATATGCTTCAACTATGTCACTAGAGGATGTTGGTGACATGGAGGGTTTGCAGGCATTTGCAGAGAGATATAACCCATAGGCTTTTGATTACACACATGTTTTGCAGTATGGGGATCATGAGTCACTTCTTTTGGAGAGCCCGTTGATGGCTCAGTACATGATCATTGCTGAGATAGTTGAGCAAATACCTTGTGGATTAACCAAAAGGGAAGTATATGTGTCCAAGGATTGCGGGGACATGTATATTATAGATGAGGACCCATCCATTTTGGATCCAGGTTCAGTTGAAACTAGTGTAGTGAGATACAGTGGCACATACATGATACTGAATGATGTGAAATGATATACAACAATATGAAGTGGTGTGCAACGGTATACAATGTTATGTAGAGAAGTACAATGGTACATAGTGGGAGATAATGGAGATCAAGGGAGGGTCATACTCACACTTGATAGAGCATGATTGGTCCAGAAGATGATTATACACTCTTTTGTGGCACTATATGGACTATGGAGGTTGTACTCTCAACAACAATAGTGTTTGTGATTATGGAGGGAGTATGATTGACCATCTATGTGAGGTGATGCCTTTGTAGGCATGTGGTGGTGTGGGAGTAGTGTGGAGCCCAGGTGACTATTCAGATAGTTCCTTAGCACATAGAGATGAGTTCCATGGAGAGGTACACTCCTCGCCAATTGATCTTTGACAGGAACATCACCAGGGTTGGTTCAGTGAGCAGGATGGTCACGAGACTATTCTTAGGTATCCTTATGAGTTTTTGGTCATGCCCTTGGGATTGACCAATGCACCTACTTCTTACAATATTTGCCTACAGTTGTAGAGGTTTATGTTTATATTATTTTATGCTATCAGTATATGAAACATGACATGGGAGGATTATGTGAGATAGTTGGATGAGACATGGGGCATTATAGACACGAAAGGGAGTTTTTATTTAGGGCATGTCGTTAGTGCAAAGGATGACAAGGACATATTGAGGGATGACATGATATACTATATAGGTGACACATATTTAACCCCTGAGGCTACAGTTAGGGAGATGATCATGAGGGTGATGCATGACGCACCTCCGATAGGATTTTTCGGGCACTTGTATGAGCATGAGGTACCATATAGTGAAGAGTTTCTTTACATGACGATGTCTAGACTCAAAGCATGGCCAGAGTACATTAGTAGGAGTTGGGATAACATATTACTCTGGGTGAGTTGGCAGGAGCATGACTGATTTTCATGTATGGAGTTGATTCCTAGTATCTAGTTTCCATTGCTCGATTGCATATAGGGATTAGAGATGAGGATTGAATGGATTCCAATATTTATCAACATAGCACAACAATAATTAGTAAGCCTTGGGAGTGGTGTATTTCCAATTCTTTGGTGGGATCCGAGTATTCATTTGAGTGATCGATTTCTTCAGATGGTGATGATGATCGTTAGATTTGTGACAGTGATTGGTATGTTCTATGTCTGGGGTGTCGATAGTGGGGAGGTTGAGACTTAATTTATATGGTAGGATAGACTTTCTTTCCTGATACCCCGGATCGATGTTGGAAGTGGATTTGCAAATTTAGAATTCACTAAGACACCTTTACAAGGGATGATTCAAGATAGTGGTTTCAGTCCCTTCAGGGATTTCATCTTGGGGTTCTTAGAGAGGAGGATGCAAACTGAGCACATTGGCCCAACAATGATTATCAGAGTGGTGTAACAAAAGCATGGAGGTTCCCTTCTAGGATTAGTTTGGGACCCTGGGATTACATTGTTTGATAGTTTATCTACCATTAGAGATGAGAGAGACAATTATGATTTTCAATAGTTTACTCTTGGGATTCCATGGGTTGACAGTTGGGAAACTGGGAGAGTCAGTCATTACTTTCAGGAGCTTATACATATGGATCATTGGATTGGTGTCTTAGGTGGGACATTCTATGAGGGTAGAACCGAGTATTTACAGTATCCATTTTCTCTATTGATCGATGGTCTTCATGATTCCTCTTGTGTGAGTACATTGCAGGACAATATTGTGGGTGATAGGTGCTACACATCTTTCATATTAGTTTATGACCCGAGGATCACTCTCAGTTTAAGTTTGGTACAACTTGTTGATCAGAGGATTGTGATGGAATTTATTGAGGACAAGCAATATTTGGGAAGGGAGAACTGTTGTTGGAATATTGGTTGTTTTCATTGATGTCAACCCTAGTCATGGGTTTTGGACCGCAAGATTGATAAAGATATTTGGACATGAAGGGAAATGCAAATGCATATACAACACCCATGAATGGATAGTATAAATCATGTTTCTTTCGGTGGTATGTGGCACATCACATGTATCCTCATGGTTGAGGAGAAATAAATTTTTAAAGATGACAAAGTGAATTGAAGAAGGAAGTACATGTAGGCCCTAAAAATAATTAAGGAAAAGAATTACAAAATAAGAAAGTTCAGGCCGGCCCTAATGTTAAAAGGAAGTGACATAAATGGTATAAATAAATATCATTATACATTCATTTGATACAAGTCGAATTTCAGAGGTAATAAGAAGAAAAGAAGGTTGGATTTCAAGGGAGGATGAAGTCTTTTGGTGATGTGTTCTAAGGTATGTTATTTTCAGGTCATCTCACCATTTTTTCTATAAATTGTTTTCTAGAACGATTCAGATGGTGAAATCACTATGGTATTGAGACGACATATCAAGGTACCTCTGGTAAAAAGTTCACCTCTTGATTTTCTATAATTATGGAAATACACTCTGTGGAAGATAGGGTTTGTGACCAGTCCTGAAGCTAATCAATAAACATGTGTTCCGGGTAAAACAGTCATAACTTATTCATACAGAATCAACATGAAGTGGGACCACTTCCATTGGAAATAGTACGGACTATAGTGTCTTTTGTGTGAGTTTAAGAATTTGATGTTAAATATTGAGAGCGGGGCATGTTGTACAAGTTGGGTCTTCTGAACAGACCAGAATTGAATAAAGTCTACCATTCTTTCTATAACCTCTTTTTGGGGAGGATTCAAGGAGTGAAAATTGGAGAAGTTTCAGAGAATACATTGAGTAATATTATATACAGGATCAGAGTACTCAAATAATTTAAGAATTGAATAAATTGAAGAATTCTCAGAAAGCATTATCAGGTTCTATGTGATGATTAGTTGATGGTGATGATTTAATGTAAAGTTTTATTATCTCATATATTCTTGGGTGGAAGGAAGGGGTGAGGATGGAGAGTTCAACTCTCTCTTGATATTGGAGGATTGTATCTTCCTCTTGGAGTTTTATCCCTCCTTTTATATTTGGAAGTTATAGCTACCTTTGGAAGTCATTACTTCCCTTGAACAATAAACTATTGATTATTTCTCATATATTGTGCATGGTGTATTATGGTGTATTGGTGCAAATCTTATACTATTGTTCATTT
>JZKD02S1674500.1:444214-476334 GCA_000966675.3 Picea glauca | reverse complement strand
ATGTCTCCTTGGTATATATAGGAGACTAGGAGGTTTAATGGCCTAAAGCCGACATAAATAAAATAACGTTACTAATCTAAATTACAACTAATGGCCTAAAGCCGACATAAATAAAATAACATTACTAATCTAATATGTCCCAATTAAGTGGTAATGAGCCAATATTAGGGCTTAACATAATTGATGACCAAGCTTTGACATCATTAAACAAAGTTGACAAAAAGTTACATTGACAACAACAATTGAATCAATAGACTATAAATTCGACCTACCAACCACTATGCATCACAATCCATCCTCTTTAGGTTGATTGAAGAAGGAGGTTGAATTGGTGATTACTCAGCAATGCAAATTCAAACTTGTAGTAGCATCATCATTCATGGGCAAGGCCATGTGTGATGCCATACCACTAGATGCTTGCAAAATAAATTTTAGAATCCCATACCTCTAAGTCATACATGTAGAGATCCAATGCCAATTGAACAAATATGGCATTGTAAAAGATGATAAAATTTTATCTTGAACTCTGATAAGAATCAAGATCTTATAGCCTTGCTCAAAGTACTAGTCAATGTATGACAAAATTTTGTTTTACTATGCACAATAACATCCAAAATAGAAAAATTAGCTATGCATCCAAAGAAGATCCACTACACGCATAAGATGTGGAAACCAACAAATAATTGGTATTTATAACAACAAATAAACCATCATACCACTAAGCAAATGAAAGTGAGCATCAACAAACTCATAGATACTTGCACATGTTGAAAGTGATTTCCATTTAGGAATGTATATGGGAGACCAACAAACCTCTTAAGGAGGATACTATTTTGCAAGCAAAAGAAAAGCAAGAAAGGAACAAGTGGACCTATTGTGGAAAGACCATAGTGCAAATGTTCCCAAAATGAAATTTCTTTTAAATTTTTTATCTTTGATCCACATGTTGATTTATAAAGAGAAAATAATCTAAATAAGTATCTTCAGAAAGTTACACAAGAATTCATTGTCCCTTTTGCAATTAAAATTGCATCAAAAGCATAAATAAAAGCATAATATGTCAGTAAGAAGAATCATGACCTTTGAATTGTGTCTATAGAACTGATAAACTTATTTTAATTCTCATATACCAACATCTGTAGATCACTATCCAATTTTGTGATTTCAGTTGCCATCTCAACATGCCTTTGAAGCAAACCTTCCACATTTGTTTTGAAGCAAGATTTTGTTTATATAAAATCCACTTCAATAGTTTAGAGGCTCTCATTTATATAAGAATCCACTTCAGTTGTTTATTATAAATGCTTCTTAGGGCCATTTACAAACCCACAACCATTCAACATATTATTCTAATGCCTTTAAGGCTCAAGGATTCCAATTAATCAATACAAAATACAAACCAAAATACCCTTCTATCAATTCTTTGAAAATTTTTATTTGTAGATAAACACTATAAACTATTATATGAGTAGCAATTGTAAACACTGTAAGGAAAAACATTGAAAATTTCCAAATATAGATTATCAAAAAATTACTATGAGAACACCATCTAAGCTTATTACCAGTATACATGTATATCTTAAACTCTACAAACACTTTCAAATGGTTTTCCTACCTAGAGTAATATTTGAATGGCAGTTCATTGTCAAAGAGAAATAATTGTTGCCATATGGGATAATGAAATATGCTTAGTGAGCTTGAATACTAGGGTAAATGATTTAAAGGTTGATAGCCTATGACCATCAACTATTTCATAGAAATGATACCAACATATTCTCATTCAACAAGTCTCCAACAAATCCATTGTTCATATTCCTAACAAATTTAAGAAACCAATGTGGATCAATTTGAGGCAATTCACAACGTTTAGGAACCCATTTCCAACTAGATATTTTGTCCATGTTGGGACTGGAATTTTTAATATAGTTTCAAGCATTCCCTTAGAAATAATGGGTAGTAAAAATCCATTCCATTATAAGGGAGAACTATGAATTAGAGTTTGATTCAGAGAACTGATGTCAATCAAATTTATATTACTAAAGCTATAACACCAAAAATAATCTCTAACAATTATGTTATTTATACTACTAAAGTTATAACACCAGAAATAATCTCTAACAATTATGTTATAACTGAAGTGCGAAGAGTTCTACTATAAGACAAGGTTAACTCATCAAGCATCTTACCAACATTTTTGTTAGAGCTATCCATGGTAGAACATTATAACATTAGCATTAAATAAATTATCTTGATCCTTATTATGTAAGATACAAAAATAAACATATCATACAAAGCAATAGGAATTATTATAATAATAATAATAATAATAATCTATTTTTAAGGTCACGACCAAGCCAACACACCAAATTGGTGTATGAGACCCCCTTGTTTGTGGGACAAATGATCCCCCTCCGCCCAGTGATTTGACTGGTAAAGTCTATGAAGGTATACATACCCTACCCCCCTTTGGATTTGAACCTGTGACCTCTTAAGAGGAAACATATGTTATTAACCATTAGGCCCACTCAGGATAATGAATATTGAATGTAAATTTATCTAAGAATCAACTTTTAGGAAAGATCTGTGATTCTGGAGTTGTTAAGTACTATGTGAGCATATTCACTAAGGCCTATATGTATCAATCCAATGTGTCACAACTAGTTAGAGGAAGAGAAACATCTCTCTAAGATAATGATTACTATTAAACTCAACTCAAGTGAAGGTTTAGATGTTATGCCAAGTACCAATGATACCAAAAATATCTAGATGCAATCACTTCACTGAGATATGTTACGCTTTAGATATTTTAAAAAATACACTTTTTGTCTAATTATGAAAATTCAAATAAGAACTATATTTTTCACATGTTTGTCATGTTAGAGAGGAGACAAAATAAATTTGGGTTATCCCACTTTTTTTTTTTTAATGTGCATGCAAGGAAAAAACTAGTTTCCATCCTTGCAAATACTAAACACTTGGAATTTCATATTCTTAGTCTTTTCATATTGCTAGGTTTTTAATATTCTTAGGATCTTCAATTATAGTGATAATAGTGACAACATTCAAATATGGCTATATTCATATTCTTAGGATCTTAAGACTATACACCAACTATCAAAAATAGATAAGGTATAATACCTTGCTGGAGGAATCAAGGAAACATTATAGAGGTATTTATCTGGCAGTGTTATTTCAGGCTTGTATATGCAGCAAGGAACAATATGGATTGCAAATTATTATTTACAAATGTGTTTACAGTAAAACTCTTTATGATATCCTAGAGGTTGGATCATATGCAAATATTTGTTGTAAGAAATCATTGCTAGAAATACAATCATCAACCATGACTATTATGTCAACTTGACTACGATTATGCATACTCAGAAACATACCCATTTTCACTCTCACATTGGATGAAGACCTAAAGAAACAACTATTGAGAAAGCAAGAAAGCCTTAATTATCAAGAGGGTAAGATTTAGTAGAGTTATAGCTCTATGGTTTTGAACTCCCTATTGTCTTTATCTTTGTGAGTCAAGTTCCATAGTTTGCATTGGGAAAATTTTCAGCAAGAAAATGGAAATGGACGTTCAAGTGAATCCATGTCAATTATCCATGCTTGATCACAATCTATGGATGGTGTTCAACTTTAGAAGAAAAAGAAAAAGAAAAAGGAAAGAAAAAAATGTCTAAGCTTAGGCATTATCTCAAAGAAATCCAAGGTGTATATTTGAGTTCTAATAATGTAACAAGATTTTTAGTTGCAAATAACATTAGAATTTTGGTTAATGGTTACAACTTTTATCACATAATGCAGAGATTCATACATTATCAAATATGTTCCTATAATTTTATTCATGGAAGTGCAACTTCTTTGAGAATTCTAACAAATTGAGTTTAGAAGGATAAGTTGGGAATGTGGAAAGATATACTCATAGTTTTAACCATGTTTTGTTCCACCAATTTCTAGGACAAGTTCACTTAACAAAGACACTAAAGAACCATGAATACCTAAGTGTAGGATGCCATCACACAATGGACCCTCTACTAACAATGAAAAAAAGAAGCTTTCCTCTGCAATAAATTTTATTTTGGATATTATCAACATGCAAATCCTTGCATATAATAAACAATGTTTTTTCTACATATTCACATCAAAATAAAATACACTTTGTAGGTCTAAATGGAAAGAGAGGAGAATGACAAGTTTATAGTTGGATTTTTCAACAATTTGGCCATGCATTTGGTTGAAAGGATATGCTACACTTCAAAGTATGATGATTGGGACAACTCCATTCATGATCAAGAGTTTTGTGTTCAAAACATAATGTGTAAATTGGGAGCAATTCCATTTATTGGCCAGAAAAGTCTACTAGCTACATCTTTGGATGCAATATATAGCATGCTACTAGCTACATATTTCACTACCATGGTATTTCATTTTTAGCTGCAATATATAGCATCTACATGTTACCATCCAATTACAGTCATCTCCAAGATTAAAAAGTGGCCTTCTTGCCAAGTCTCTACGTATTCATCTATGTCAATAAGATTCCATATCCGCTCCTCTTCATGATCTCTAGTTGTGGCTTAGGAATTCTAGTTATAGTTCTAGGCTAGTGTGACTTTCAAAGGATTTATCACGATTTCATTGCAATTTCTTCATGGTGAAGTGTTGGCCATTCCTTCTCTTCTTGTTCATCGTCTCTCGCTTTGCATATAGGAGGTGCCTTTGGAACTCCTACATTGCCCCTATGACAGATTGTACTTTTGATTGCATGCTTGAATTAGTTATTACCTTTAATTACAATTTACCATCCCTCTTTATCCCCCACCCATTTTGGTTCTCCTCTAAGGAGATTTGAACTTCATATTAAATTTATATTAAATTTCACAATATGAGTTTTATTATTTGGATACCTAGTATCCTACAGGCATCCTACAGGCTTGTAGGATGCCTGTAGGATGGAATATCTTCCCACAAGGGCATGTGGACAGAGATGGCATCCTACAAGCATCCTACAGGCTTGTAGGATGACATCTCTTCCCATGGGACCTTGTGGGAAGATATGGCATCCTACAGGCATGTAGGATGCATGTAGGATAGCATATGTATTTCATGACATCCTTTTGTACTCCTAACATAAGTGTGTCGGGTTATGAAAGGTTATATTAACAAATAAGATATATAAAAGTGGAGCTTTGTGAAAAAATACTTTTTTAAAGGGGGTGATTAGATTTTTTTGTTCCCAACACATGTGTGTTGGGTTTGAGAGGTTGTAGCATTTCCGTGATTGTTTTTGTTGTTGTTTGATTACATGATCTAGGATAAATTTCCTTTTAAGGATCATTCTAATGATTGTTGTAATTATGATTATGATGTTTTTGGAGTCATCCTAAAATACGAAGTATAGTGTGAGAAATCATCAACTCAATCTTTATGAATTTGATGAAAAATGGATAGGAAACATTAAAGGAACCTTATGTTTGAAACAATTACCTAGATTTGAACATATTCAGTGGTTGAGATTTATTGTCATGGGTGAAAAAAAAAAAGATAAAATGCAATAGTCAGTAAAAATTATAGGCTTAGGTGTCACAAGTGCAGGAGGGCCATATTTGATCATAAAGGAAAAAATGAATAATCATATTCCTATGGGATAGGACATGCCACTAACAATGAGGCAAATGCCTTATTAGTATACTAGGGCCTTTAACTATTAAAGGAAAGAACCAATGTGAAAGAAATTATTATTAATCATTCTACCCCCATAGTTCAGAATCTTGTATACAGTAAGTTCTCTTCTTTGTCAACTATTTTGAGAATCATCTGAAGAGCTTCACTATGAAATCAACACTATCAAAAAACTTCCATGTTGCAAGTAAAATGAAACCTAAATATAGAGTTGTTTGTTATGGATAATCTCATAGCCACTTTGAAGGAATGATAGTGTTGGTTATTAATCTTTCTATCTACATCTTGGCTGACCCAGGTTCATATCTGAACATGTTTCCAACAAAACCCTCTAAAACTATTGGCCCTCCTGGTAAACCAAACGAAAACGCAACACACAAAATGTATTGAGCAGTCTCACCCGAGATAGTTCTATTGGCGACTGTAATGCTCAAGTGCTTGCAGTCTAAAAAAGAGTGGGGATCTGGGATTGTAATTGATCTTTCTTAAGCCTTAACTGATTACTCGATTTATTATTATTAAGGTCAATTCATCCATTAAGTCTATGCATGCATTCTAACAGATCCAACATATAAAGATCTCACAGAATTATCCACCCACCCATTCATAGTCTAACTAATTACATAAGGTAAATATGCAATAAACACAATGCATAACATAGGTTTTATCGTGGTTCACCCCTTTTTGGGCTACGTCCACAAAGATCTATCTTCTTAGGCTCTTTTATTTAGATTTCTGCAATATATGGCACCGCGCGCACTACAATTCTGATCATGCAAGCACGGAATAGGTTCCACAACCTCTGTGAGGCTAACTAGATCGCACCAGGATCCTCAGCCTGCGATATAACCCTCAATATCTAACTACTTGACTCTCCTACAACTCAACAACTTACAAAAATGGTATCATATCATACAATAGTTCTCCTAACCGAACAAAAAAGTATCTCCCCCCCCAAACCTAGACCTCCTAGGTACTTATTTATACTAATTTACAGCTTATCAGTCATTACAATCTCTTACAAAACATTAACCCTAACGTGGTTAGGTTTTCCTTCATGTGCACCTTGCATGCTTTCCTCCTTTGCATGTAGCTTTTACTCGCACCTGTTGCTTTTCCTGCCAGCTGTCTTTTTCAAAATTAAGCTTTACTTTCCAAAAATAAACTTTTCCTAAAAACTTTCCTACGCCCAATAGGCCCCCAACACTGACATGTGGTTCATCCTGAGCCACCTAGGAAGTGTGCACTCCCTCGATAGCCTCTAATAGGATTTGGAATTTGTCTGAAAGTTCCCTCCCTCTTGCCTGGGCCTACGTGGCCTTCTCTGCGAGTGCTTCTAATGTTTGCGCTGTGATCTCCTCCTGGATCATTGTTGCGCATTCTATCTGTGATTATGTCATATTCCTCTTCTCCTCCTTTAATTGTGCGATCATCTGCACCGCTTTCTCTTGAAGGGGTTCCATTTGTGCATGTCTTTCATGCTTTTGCATCTGTGCTACTTTTAACTTTGCCTGCAACTTCTTCATATCTTGTGTTCCTTTCAGGTGCTCTATGATACTCATTGTCTTCTACCTCTGCTTGAGGTCTTGGATTGCTGCGCTTATTTTTTTATCTTCCTGGTCCCACTGCTGGACCTACTCATCTTCCTATAGTGTTGTCGAAAGTTTTGTTTCTCTGTCAAACAATATTGTTGTTGTGCTGACTTGTTTCTCCATTTCTGTCAGTTGGAGTGCAGCTTCTACTTTCCTCTACTCTCGAACCTCAGGTGAGGTTGAAGTATTGAGATTATCTTTGAGCTCCTCGATATCTTTTCTATATTGGTCAATTGTTTGTGCAATGAGGTTTATCTTCTCCTCTATGCTTCTCTATGTTACCCGTGCATTGTCAAGGATTCGGTTGTATGTTGTTGTCAATCCCTTCTCTAAACTGTCTCCACGTTCTTTCTCATCTTCCTTTTCCGCATTCAACTGGTTGCATGATATCTAGAGCATCTCTGTGACCCCTCTACCCATCTCTAGATTTTTGGCACTTGTGCGAGCCCTAGACTGTTCTTCTTACATGATGTTGGCTTTTAGCCTGTATAAATCCTTCATTATAATGTGTTCCATCACCACCTCAAATTGTTCTACCTCCTGCAAGGGTTTCTGCATTGTTTCCTGATCGATCTTGATCATTTGATGCATTATGGTGAATGTGTCCCTACCATGGAAAAAAAACTACATAGTCTCTTCTCCCTCTTTCTGTGCATATGGCCTCTGTGTATTCTCATGTGGTTGTGCAATGGCCTGTGATTTTTCCTGGCTCCGTAGTTTTTGAATTTTTTCATGTACCTCTAGGAGCTTAGCCATAATCTCTTCCCTCTGTGCCACTGCAGTCCTAACCACTTACTCAATCTTGTCCTATACCTTATCCATGGAGAGCTCTGCATCGTCCCATGTGAGGGTGATGTCGAGGTCCTCTGTCTCATACTTCCTCTTCTTGCTCATGTATTTTCCCTACGCAGGATTTCTTTTCATTTGTGAAGGCTGAGCCTCTGTCGTTGTTCCTTGGCCTCTTTCCTCTTGAGCCTGTATCATTGTCATTTTCCCTGTCTGTGGTCAGCTTCCTATCCTTGTTTTTGTAGGCATCCTTTGTGGTAATTTCGGTAATATGATTCCCCCACTTGGTAGGGTTCGCATTGTGGTTGTCCTAGTGTTTTTAGTCGGACTACCTATTTGGGCTGACAAGCCTACTTCGGTCATCTCTTTGGGCTTGGAGGACTACGTCGTGCATGTCTTCATGGATGATTTTTCTATTGGAATATTCCACTGCACATACCAATCCTTGATAATCCACTCCATTTCCTCCTATGTGATGCAATACTACATATTTAGCCATTCCTTCGTGGGATCCTTTGCGACTTGTATCCATATGTGATGTCGAGATGACTTGAATTTATCTATCCCTTCTATTTCTAGTGTGACCTCCATAGGTATGTGCCATAATTTTTTTGTGCGTTGTTGTATTTCTTCTAGCATCATGGAAAACACAGTGTTGTTTTCATGTTGCATCTTGTTATATTTCTCTCACCAGAGAGACTCATATGTGGCCACGTAGCATTTTCCCACTATGTCTAAGAATGCAAAGAACTTGGGCTCCTGCCACCCTACCAGAGCTATTAATATTAACAGCCATGAGTAATGTAATTTGGTTCCATTTTCCTGTGTGTCGCGACAGTCAAGTAAGAATTGGTTCAGTAGGTACGACACCCAGTTGAACATCATCCCCTTCGCACACTGCGTTACTACTGCAATCACTCCTATTGGTTCTTCCTCTATGCGACATTTTCTTGGTAGCTTTCACACCATTAGCTTACTGGTGAATCTTGTCGCGTTTTCGTTGATCTCTTTAATGATGATGCCTCTATTTCCCCTAGTCGTGTCAAACTGGTCCTTCACTTGTTCCACCAATTCTTTCTCACGTGCTTTTTTTTCTAAGAAGTCTTTTGGTTGTGCATCGATTGTAGGAAATTTTGTTATTTTCGAAATTAATGCCATGTCGATCTGTACTGGTCTATCCATCCAAAGAATGTCTCCATGGAACCGAGTGACCAGATGCTTGACGCAGAAACCAACATTCTTACCACTTCCAAAATGTTGTATGTCTAAGAGGTTCATTATACCTGAGTTATACAACCCTGTAATCCACTGCACAGGATCTAGCACTAGCCTTCCTAGGGATCCAATCTCCCTTGTGTTGATCAAACAGTTTTCCTCGGCCAATTAGAGAAATTTTTTCATGTCGCGCACGTCATGGTCCATTTACCTCAACCTTGGTACCTTCCCCAAAATGTCATCGATAGTGGGGACTATGTCTGGAAGAAATGGAAGGGTAATTTCCATACTGTCAGGGGTATTTATTTTCTGCTCCACATCATATGTTCCTTCTATTGTTGCTTCTGTGCCCTATTCTTCCCCAGCTGACTATGGTTGGTCGATAATGTTCTTGACCAATACTTTGTCTTGTTCTTGGGACTATCACGAACCCACTGTGTCTTCCATTCTAGCAGGCATATCGGGGTCAGGGTTTGAACCCTCATTTTTGATCCCATAGCTTTTCCCTATCTCTCCTTACTTCGTTGTAGGGATATCTTGCTCGAACTACATCAGGATAATCGATTATGGGTCTGAGGTGGTCACATCCTCAAGCTCGACTATATTCTTTGGCTGATGCATCCTCTCTTTGTGCCTTTGTCCTTGTCGGGTGACCCTGACAAACTATCTTGGTGACCCAAACTTCAGTGGAGTCATCCTTTGCAACTATCACAATATTGACTTGCTACTTCGTCGATTGGAAACTAGGGAACGGGTTCTCTTTCTCACTCTGAGCTCAAAATTTTCTAAGTGCCGAATAATTATATGCTTTTCCTCCTTTTATAGACAGGGTTATGTTCACTTTTAATTTTTGCATGAATTTGTGCCAAGTTCACTTTTTATTGCATGCGGTCTTCTGATGTTTGTCATGGTAGTTATTGCACGCAACTTTTCCCCATTGTTTTTGTATTTTCTCTCTTTTATTTTTGTATTTATTTTTCCCTCTTTTTCTCCTTTTTGTATATTTTTGTCACTTTTATGTCCTACCTTCTACTATAATACACTATGTACATGTATGTCTCACTTAATGCGTTGTAACTTTTAATTGTTATGAGGTTCATTGTCCCTATATAGTTTCAGTTGACTACCATTGATCACTCCCTTAAGTTCTATTCCTACTAGATCCCTTAGTTGTACAGATACCCCATCTGTGATAGCCTTTACTTCGTAGGGATCTAGCCAATGCATTCTAAACTTACCAGGATGTTGAAAACATTTACTGTCATAGAGAAAGACTAGGTCTCCTTCCTTGAAACTCTTCCTCCTGATATGTTTGTCATGCCAAGCTTTGTCTCTTGCTTTATGTACTTATTGCTGAAATCCTACTAGAATCATGTCCTCTTCCATTTCCATTAGTTGGTTTAATCTTTCCTTTACTGCATCTATTTTTGTCATGTTAGTGATTGCTACTACGCGTAGACTGGGTACCAGGAATTCCATTGGCACCACTTCTTCTTTCCCATACACCAACTTGAATGGTGCATGTCATGTCATCTTCTTACATGTAGTCATGTGTTCCCATAGTATTGTTGGTATTTTCAAGTCCTAATCATCCCTGTTGACATTGCAGATCTTTGTTAGAGCATTCTCCAAGATTTTATTGAAGGCTTCTACTATTCCATTTGCTTGAGGATGGTATGATGTACTCTTCTGATGATAGACTTCAAACTCCTCATTTATAGCATTGATAGTACTGTTGATAAAGTGAGTCTCTTGGTCACTCATCAAAATCCCTGAATAGCTAAATCCAGTGACTACTTGCTCAAACAAGAAGTGTGTTGTTGTTTCTGTGCTGTATTATTTTAATGGTGTTTCTTATGCCGATGTTGTTAAGTACTCTGTTGTAGTAATGATATACCTTTCTCCTAACCTTTTTTATCGTGGATGGATTGGTCCAACAAATTCTATTTCCAATTTGTCAAACACATGCAATGTTAGTTGTGGTATTAGGGGCATATCATCCCTTCTATTTGTTTATTTTTCAATAAGCAAGGTTAAGCATGAAGTTCATTCCAATTTTAGCATTTCACTTAACCATAACCAATAATGTTGCAGAAAACAAGATCACAATAAGAAACACCATGCACAAGAACACAAGAAGTATCCTAGGAAACTCTTCTCAAGAAGGGAAGAAAACCCATCCAAAATCCTTTGCTATAATCTTCAAGAGAAATACCTTCACCACCAATAAACCTAGCACACAAGAGGGTGCTCAAACCCTAGAAGAATAACACCCAAGAGAGATGTACACTTTTCCCAAGAAGGTGTACTTGCTTAAATTTCCAAACTCGTGTGAAAGATATGATTCCTTAATGGGGAATTTACTTGTACTTATACTAGACTGAACCTGTCAACAAAAGTGTCTATTGGCACAACAGGGATGACCTCACTAGCTCAAAATATAATTAATATTAACCAGATTAATTATCTTTTACATTAATTATCAATCACATTAAGGTGGGGCCGACCTGTACCCTTTACATTACAATTAGGGTTACATGCAGGTCCAACTCTTGAACAATATAGTAAGGGATATTATACACCCACTAGTGATCATCCACTAGGGGCACATCCATAGGGATGTTCATATCCTTGTCTCACTGAATTACACAAAAGAAACACTTCTTTGTTAGTGCTCAACCACTAGGATTACGTTCACATGTGCTCATCCACAGGCACATCCACTCAACAGATCTTATTTCCCACTTCATTACACATGAGAGTCATATGGAGTTTCTCATCAACTCTTCTGCTCAGAGGAGTCTAATATATCATCTTCATTTTTGTTATCATGACGATGCACCCAACACTTTGGGATTTCACACGTTCAACTTGTGCTCATCCATAAGCACATCCAACTCTATAGATCTCCTTTCTCAGTACGTTACATAGGAGAATCATCTGGAGTTATTCTCAAATCTTTATAAGGAGGAGGCCATCTCTACGTTCCAGCTCTGTCTCAGATAGAAACCACACACCCCTCTCAAGGGATTTCTCTCAGGTTTGTAATCTAGATAATGTCTCACATAACTGCAATCATCAACACTCCCTCTCAGCTAGGGAGGAATTTTCCACCAAACCAAGTCTCTCACGGAAATACTCAAACTTTGTCTTGGCAATTGGTTTGGTGAAGATATCTACGATCTATTCATGAGTAGGAAGATATTGCATGTGTAATGTCTTCCTCTGCACCATGTCTCTAATATAGTGATACTTTATCTCGATGTGTTTCGATCTGTCATGAAACACAGGGTTCTTAGAGAGCTTTGCACAGCTCTGGTTATCACAATGAATAGTAGTAGGATCCATCTCATGATCAAACAATTTAGTCAGAATTTTTTGAATCCACATTGCTTCACGGACTGTTACACTCAATGCAATGTACTCTGCCTCTGAGTTTCTCAATGCTAAGGAGCTATGTTTTCTACTACACTAGGAAACCATGGCAGACCCTAAAGTGAAGCAACAATTGGAGGTGCTTTTTCTGTCCACTGTGCTTCCTGCCCAATATGCATGGGCATATCCTTGTAGGCTCAAGTCTACAATGGAGGCATATCTAAGGCCATAACCAACTGTGCGTTGTAAGTATCTCAATACATGTTTTGTAGTTATCCAATGTGTCTGTCTTGGTTGGTTCATAAACTGGATAAGCACATTCACTGCATAGAAAATGTCTAGTCTGGTGTTAACTAGATACATCAATGATCCAATCAATTATCGGTATAAGTGTGGATCTACTTCTCCTGAATTAGTATCACTTATCTTCTTCAAATCCATTACCATTGG
Organism: Picea glauca; assembly: GCA_000966675.3. NCBI lineage: Eukaryota > Viridiplantae > Streptophyta > Pinopsida > Pinales > Pinaceae > Picea > Picea glauca. The sequence goes on along the minus strand of JZKD02S1674500.1, from coordinate 463,222 downwards.
AGTGGGCATGGATTTTCATTTTGTCATGATAATCAATATCTCCATAGTATATTTTCCTTGACTCAGGAAAATCTCATATGTTCTCTGCCATACTTCTAGTCCCAAGAAGTAGTGCATCAAGCCCAATTCCTTCATCTCAAATTTAGCAGTCAATTCTCATTTTCACTCAGCAATGAGTCTCTCTGAACTGGTGAGAAAACAATCTTCCACATATAGGAACAAAATCAGACACACATTGCCATCAATGTGATAATATAAGTTTGGATCGAAAATAATTTTGTTGAAGCCCAAACTCATTATATATCCATGCATTTTCTCGTACCAAGCACCTGGTGCTTGTTTTATACCATATAGGGCTTTCTTTAACCTACATACATGAGATCTTTCGTTGTGTACAACGAATCCCTCTGGCTACTCAATATAAACTTCTTCCTCAATTTCACCATTGAGAAAGGTTGTCTTTACATCTATTTGATGTAGCTTCCAACCCATGGAAGCAACTAGTGCAATGATAGATCAAATGAAGGTGTATCGGGCTACTGGTGAAAAATTCTGGTCATAGTCCACTCCCTCTATTTGTGAAACCCCTCTGGCCACAAATCTTGCTTTATATTTTTTTATACTTCCATCAACAACATGTTTGATTTTATAAATCCATTTGAAAGTCACTACATATTTTCCTTCTGGTCTTGGAACAACATCCCATACATCATTTTTTAATATAGATTGGTATTCTTCAGTCATGGCATCTTGCCATACTTGTTCACCTAAAGATTCTCCATGACAAGATGGATCTGAGTCAATAATGTGGGTCATGGCTGAAAGGTAGCTTGAGAATATCTTTGGTCTCTTTCTCTCTTTGGTTGCTCCTTGTGGGGCTTTATGCCCTTCTGCTTCTTGTAGTGTTTGTCGGGCCCAAGCATGCCTTTTATGTCCAATTGTAATATCTTTGGGTATGTTTCTTGGAGCAATTGAATCATCTATAAAAACTGAAACAACTAGAGGTATTGGATCATCTGGAATAATATATGTCTCCCTCTGAACCGTTGAAGGGGGAGAAGGAATTATCTCACTATCAATTTCCATCTGAGATTCTTTGGATTTCTAGAAGGATAATTCTTCTTCAAAAGTAACATCTCATATTAATTCGATTTGTCTCTGACCAGGAATGTAGATTCAATATGATTTTTAGGATTCATTGTATCCAACAAATGTGCCCTTCCTTCCTGAAGGTTCTAGCTTGGATCTATTTTCTTTAGGTACATGAATATATACTGGACATCCAAATATGTTGAAGTGTCCAATATCAAGCTTCACTCCAGTGAAGGCTTCTTCTAGAGTAATGTTCTTTAGGATCTCATGAGGACTTCTATTTTGAACATATATTGTTGTCATACATGCTTATGCCCATAGAGTCATAGGTAGACTCTGATAATGTATCATTTCTTTTGTTGCCTCAATGATAGTTATTTTTTCCCTTTCAGTAACTCCATTTTGTTGAGGGTTGTAAGGAATTGAGAACTCCCTCTTGATTCCTACTTCAATACAAAAACTGTTGAATTCTTTTGAGGTGTATTCTCCTCCATTATCCGATCTTAATATTTTTATTTTTCTTCCGGTCTAGTTCTCAATATGAGCTTTGAATTATTGAAATTTTTCCAAGACTCCATCCTTGTTCTTTAGAAAGTAAATCCAAGTTTTATGGGAGTGATCATCTATGAAGAGTACATAGTATAAGTACCCATTCAGAGATGCAATAGTCATTAGCCCACACACATCTGAATGTATTAAGTCCAATATTTCCATGGATCTATTGTCACTGCTTGAGAAGGATTCTTTAACATTTTTTCCAAGGGCACAACCTTTGCAAACACATTTATGTTGAATCTGTATTTCTGGTAGACATGTTACCATTTTCCCTAGAGCTAGGAGAGTTCTATAATGAACGTGAGAAAGTCTTCTACGCCATAGCTCACTCAAGATTATAGTGTCATGTAGTAGGGCCTGGACCGATTTGATGGTTAATTTGTACAAACTGTTTTCTCGGATGCCAATTACCTTGGAATAATTTATATGAGAGTCTTTTCTCCATGCAAGGACTCTTCCTTCTAAGAATGTGATTTTGTAGCCCTTGTCTTCCAAGGTAGAAATAGAGACAAGGTTCCTCTTCATTCTGGGTACGTATAGTACTTCTTATAATTTAAGCTGCATATTTGATTCTAGTTGGAAGGTAGAAGTTCCAACTCCTCTCACATTATGTCTGACATCATCTCCAAGAACAACATGTAGATTTGTCTCTTTCTCAACGAAATGTGTTAGATGATTTCTAAGACCGGTCATGTGCCTTGAGGCACCACTATCAATTAACCAAGTATTATCATTAGTAGGGACCATACCTGAGAGTGATGAAATGTTGATGTCTTCATTTCTTTGAGGTTTTGTCTTCCTGGAACTGAGTTTTCTTGAGTCACGAAGCTTGCTTCCCATCATGATTTTGCTCATTTTGGATTCTTCACAAACCCTTGTCAACTAGGCTAGAAAACCTAACGGCTAGGCTAGGCTAGCACTTTTAGATTTTGTTGGACTTATGACTACCAACAATAATCCTTTGATAATTATGATAGCCTTGTTAAGATAAATAGCTTCTTCAAAGAGTTGCAGAGACACAATTCTGAAATTTTTTGCAGAAATTAGTGAAACCCTAGGGACAAAAAGTCAAAATGCTTGGAATTGAAATTTGAGACTTGTTGGAGGTGCGTTGAAGGAGGCCATACACACCTATGTCCTTTTTATCCCTAGTGTCCAAGTTTTAAGTGCTAAAAACCATCATAAGAGTAGGTCATGTGAATTTTTATGGAAACCTTAGGAGGGTCATATGGTTTCTGCAGAAGAGAGAGAGGATGGCTGAAATATGTTTTGTGCAATGGTTTCTTCAAGACCTATGCTCTGATACCATGTGTTTTTTTCAATAAGAAAGGTTAAGCATGAATTTTATTCCAATTTTATCATTTCACTTAACCATAACCAATAATGTTGCAACAACCAAGATCACAAGAAGAAACACCATGCAAAAGAACACAAGAAGTATCATGGGAAACCCTTCCCAACAAGGGAAGAAAACCCATCCAAAATCCTTTTCTATAATATTCAAGAGAAACACCTTCACCACCAATAAACCTAGCACACAAGAGGGTGCTCAAACCCTAAAAGACTAGCACCCAAGAGAGGTGTGCACTTTTCCCAAGAAGGTGTACTTGCTGAAATTTCCAAACTTATGTGAAAGATATGATTCCTCAATGGGGAATTTACCTTTACTTATACTAGACTGAACATACCAACATAAGTGTTTATTGGAACAACATGGCTGACCTCACTAGCTCACAATATAATTAATATTAACCAAATTAATTATCTTTTACATTAATTATCAATCACATTAAGGTGGGGCCGACATGTACCCTTTACATTACAATTAGGGTTACAGGCAGGTCTGACTCTTGAACAATATAGCAAGGGATATTATACACCTAGTAGTTAGGGGCACATCCATAGGGATGTCCATATCTCTAGCTCATTGCATTACACAAAAGAACCACTTCTTCATTAGTGCTCAACCACTAGGATTGTGTTCACCAGTGCTCATCCACATGCACGTCCACTCAATAGATCTTGTTTCCTACTGCATTACACAGAAGATTCATCTGGAGTTTCCCATCAACTCTTATGATCAGAGGAGTCTAATACATCATCTTCATTTCTTTCTCATGACGATGCACCCAAAACTTTGGTATTTCACACGTTCACCTTGTGCTCAGCCACTGGCACGTCCAACTCTGTAGATCTCCTTTCTCACTATGTTACACAGGAGAATCATCTAGAGTTCTTCTCAACTCACCGTGAGGAGGAGACCATCTCTACGTTATAGCTCTGTCTCAGATAGGAACCACACACCCCTCTCAGGGGATTTCTCTTAGGTTTGTAATCTGGAGAATGTCTCACGTAGCTGCAATCATCAATGTTGTTAGGTTTACCAACCCTCTGACAGACATCACATCTCTGTCAATATTCCTTATCATATGTGTGCATTGTTGGCCACCATAGTCCTACGTGAAATACCTTATGCGCGGTAGTTTTTCCTGCATAGTGTCCTCCAGCTATTCCCTCATGAACTTCTACCAAAATTCTAGGCCTTTCATGTTCTAGTACACATCTTCTCAAAATTTCGTATGTGCCCATTTTGTATAAGTGTCCTGCAATTAGTTGATATTATGCAGCTCTGACTACCATATTTGTCTTCTACGCAGTGCTAAATTCATGTGGCACAATCCTTGTGCTCAAGTATTCAATAATATTAGCAAAATATTCATCAGCTATTTGGATTGAAAATAACTGCGCATCAAGGAAGTTGTCTTCCAAGTTGGTATATTCTTCTCCATTTGTTACCGTTGATAGGTTATCAAGTCATGCATTCAGATTCCCTAGTTTGACTATCACTTCAAAATCAAAGTCCTAAAATAAAAATATCCATCTACAGATCATCCCCCCCCCCCAACACTAGCTTGTTGACTAGGTATTTGAGGGTTGAATGATCTGTGAACATCTTAAAGTGTTTTCCCAGTAAGTAATGTATGAACTTATGAAGTGAATAGACCATATCTAGGCCTTCTCTTTCTGTATTATTGTATTTTTTCTCTAATTTTGACAATGTTTTGCTTGCAAATGCTATAGGATGTTCCAAATCCCCTGCTCCTGGTTGCGCCATAATTTCTCCAAGTGATATGGCTAATGCATCTACATGTACATGAAAATTCTTTTCCCAATATGGGAATACTAGAAAAGGTGTTGTGACCATATTTTATTATAGGGTGTCCAAACCTTGTTGACAGTCCTCATTCCACTGAAATTTAGTATCCTTATTTAACAGTTTTTCATCGGCGCAATGATGTGCGCATACCTTTTCATGAATTTTATGTAGCATCATGTATGTCCCAATGTTTCTCTCAACTGACGCATTGATTTTGGTGGTGGTAAATTGACAAGAACTGAAATCTTGGTAGGATCTACTAGAAATCATTGTTTTCACACTATATGGCCCAAAAATGTTCCAAAAGGTGTCCCAAAGATGCACTTCTTGATATTCAATGATATCTAACACTGCCTACATATTTCCAAAATTATCCTTAACACTTCCACATGGTGTTTTAACAGACTATATATGATCCATTCATCTAGATACACTTCTAAGAACTTATGTACAAATTCCTTAAAAGAAGCTATGACTACTCTTGAAAATATGGTTGGTTCATTATTCAACCCAAAAGGCATGAATGTGTACTGGTAGGATCCCCATTCTGTGGAAAAATTAGTCTTATACCTGTCTTCTGGAGTTATCTTGATTTGATGGTAGCCTGATAATCCATCTATAAAGGAATATGCTTCCTGGAATCCCACAATCTCTAGGACTCCATCTGTAAAAGGTGTAGGGAAAGGATCATGTAGGCAAGAATCATTCATTTTCCTCATATCTACACAAATCCTTATCCCCCTTGTTTCTTCTCTTGAACTACCATACGGCTTATCCATTTAGATTCCTCCACTGGTTCTATGACACCAGCTTCCAACATTCTATCAATTTATTCTTTCACTTTCTGCTTATATATTAGATTTAGTCTATAAGGTGTCTATATGACAGATCTAGCCTCAGGTTTGACAGGTATCTTCATCTCTCCTATCTCTCCTGCTATGTCTTTCATTTCTATAAAGGTTGTTGGGAATAGGTCACTGTATTTGCACAGTAACTATGTTATCCTTTCTACTGTTTGTTCATCCCAATAGTCTCCAATGTTGGCCATTTTGGGATTCTTAGTTGTCCCAATGTTGACTTTCTTCACCTTTATTGGTGCAAGAAATACTTCTGACTCCAGGGATGGACCTTCCACGTGTATTTCACCTTCAACTTCTGTAATATGGATGTTGCATGGGTCATCTTCATCGGGTGAGTCTTCCTGCACATGATAGCATGACAATAGTTCTTTCACTATTTGTTTATTCTGTTGTTTGTATTCTATCATGAGTTCAACCTCTAGTTCATCAATAAATATCACACCTCTTAGTTGCTTCAGTGTTGAATCCATGTTGGGGTTATCATGTTCAAATGAGAAAGTGACTATAAAATTTTGTTGTAATGATGTCCATTCTGTAGTGCCTCTGTGCATATCTTGGTATACACATAAATTCTATGGAATTCCTTCTAATGTATGGATGAAGTGGTGAGTCCATTCTTCTGTTGGTGTCCCATGTCCATCATATCTTTGCATCTTATTGCTACCCTACTCTGTGCTGAATATAATGTGTAATAGTTGCTTACATTGGTACCCGTCCTTAATTGTTTCTTTGTGCACACCCCACCATCTTGCAGGTGTTTCCTTGAGTGCAACATCCATGGCTAAGAGCCTTGGATTCTATAAATATTCATCTTCATATCTTGTTAGGAATTCTTCTAAGTCATTTATTCCATGAAAACTGGGAGGTTCTCTTATCTCGGTACCCACCCATCTTACTGTGTGGTCTATTCTTGCGTAGCTTCTTATGGAGACTTCATGTAATCTCTATTTTCAATTCTCCAAACCGGTATCTAAGTCATAAGAACATGATGTGATGCTCCTCCAGCTGAGTACCCCATCTACAATTGGGTTGACATAATCTTCTTCGTGCACGGTGGTTCTATATAACTGGTTTATTTCCTCCAGATCTAAGCAAGTGGGATCTACAAACCTTTCTCCTGCAGATGGATCTAGTGGCACAATGAATCTATATTATCCTGATTCGAATGTCATATTCCTTGTCTTCAAGATGATTATGTCCTAGTTATCAAATTCCCAATCCAAGCCAATCAATGTTGGATAAGGTGTTGTGACATCCACTATCTCTATCACTTCAAAGTTTTCCTTAGTGTGCACTCCATCCAGATCTACTGTCACACCCTTAAGCCTTCCAATTGATAGAACTCTATGTTGGTTTGATAATTTCAGCTCGACATGTGAATAGCCTAGTGTGGGATCTCCCATAAACTACCATGTCTTCTTGGGTAACACATTTACCTCAGAGCCTAAATACAGTATAATGTCCCCCATGTTGAAATCTCCAATGTTGGCATTCAATCTGAATTCTTTGTTTTTCCTCCTTGTATGGAGGTGATTGATTGTTTTCTTCTCTAACTTCCCCTCTACCTCTGTGTTATATCTTTCTAACATATTTTTCAAAATTTTAACAGATGATGGGTGATTCAGTAGTTTAACATAGGATTGCAGAAAAGTATTTATGGTACTTACTTGCGTTATAGGTGGTACTTCGATGGTGTGATCCATTGATAGGGGCATATCATACATTGGTACATTCTAAGTATGTTGCGCAGTTGATGTAAAAACAACATCTTGTTTTAGGAACTCCTGTCTGGCCTCCTTGAATGTCTTCTTTTCTTTTTGCGCATCAAACTGCTTCTATGTTTCCGTATTTTTCTTCACCCATTGGTGTTGTGTTGGATCCAGTCTCACTGCGTCAGTTCCTATCTTAGCACCACCTCGTGTGACTATGTTGATATTTCTTCCATCATCTCTAGCCTTTGCAGAGATCAAATGAACATTATGGTTTTTTTGGTTCCTCTTTTCTTGAATTTTTCCCAAAAGTGTTGGGCATTCCTCTGTATCATGCTCTGTTGCGCGAAAGTACATATATGTTACAGGTGGAAGTGGGCATTCCCTTGCATAATTTTCTGGATGTCGGTAGTTATGAAATACTATTGGACCTCTTCCTCTTCTAAATCCTACTCTACCTCGTCCTCCACCTTTGTATCCTCCTCGTGGTGTATTGTACTAAGGTATCTGATTATACTATGCGGGGTTATACTAAGGTTGCACAGTGTTACTGCAGCTGTGCAATGTTGTATTGTTGTTGTGAATTATTATATGAGGGTGGTACCTGGTTGAATGAAGGTGCATATTTCCCTATCATCATTTCTATCGGCACCCTATAAGTATCTAAGGTTCTTTCCCTCCTCAAGTCCATTGTCCTACAATCTTTATAATCATGACCCACTGATTTGCAAAAATTGCAGTATGAATTATTGGGTATTTTATGGTACTTCTTCATCATTAGACAATGATATGGATCATGCCCATGTGTTTTATAGATCTCGTACCATGGTCCTCCTATTTTCAAGGGGTTTTTTATCCCTGTTTCCATGTACTGCATGAAAGTTGGGCACTCATTCTTGTGGTGTCCTTATGTTTTGCATGTAGTACACCAAACAAATTTTCTTTTCTCTTTTCTCTTTTCCCTTATTCTGCTTCATTTGAAATGTGAGGTTCTTCAAATCCTCCTTTATCTCTTCTATTGTTGGATCTGTCTTCTAATACTGGTTCTCTTCCAGTTGTAAGGTTGTCTGTAGAGCCTCTTCCTAAGTTTGAAACTATTGCTGCCTCAAAGGGTATTTCATATGTGGTAGTAGTGAATTCACAAATAGATGTCTATGCTGCATGTAATTCATGACATACTTCAATTTACCCTTAAAATGTTTGAACCTCTTATCAATTTCCCAAAGAAACTCGTCTAGTTTCTTCTTGATTTCAATCATCTCATTCATGTACCGATATTTTGAGCTAGGCTTCTAAAATTCGCTTATCAACAACTTCTTCACATCTGCAATAGTTTGTGTTGTTCCTGGTGGACTATTTACAGCTAGACTCATATACCAATCCAGCATGTGGTCTCTTAGTGTGATAGCTAACTGCACAAGTTTTGTATCCACATTTATAATTTATTTTTCTTCCCACATCTTCTCACAATTGAATACGTTCTTTTTGCTATCCTCTAATGCTTCTCCCCTAAATTATGGTAACTTGATGGTGGGGATCATGTCCTACCATCTTGAACTGTGATGAGCTACTAACTCCGCATGGTGTATATACTTGACTACTACTTCTTGCACTGGCTCCTCCAGTTGTTTCTCCTTGTTTATGTGTACTTCCTGCTATCTTTCTTCCACTAAAATTCAGTTGTCTAAATGGTGGTGTTCTTTCTGGTGTATTAGTCGCACATGGGGTTATGGGTTCCACACTGATGCTGACATGGATAGGAATTTTGCCTTATGTTATTGTCATTGGACCTCTTTTCTTCCTTTCATATGTTTCACATAGGACTTCCTCAATCTTCTCCAAAACACATAGATCCTCTACCTCTTCTTCATCACTTTCCAATCCCTCTCTATCCGCTATGGCTCTCTTCTTATTATTTATCTTATATTGGTAGGGTACTCCACTGTGCGTCTTTCCAGTTGTTTCCATGATCTGTTTTATTTGATCTTCCTCCATCATGATTTGGTCCATGGCCTCCTCCTTCTTTCCCCTATCCATCTCTTCCTCCATTTCTCCATCTCTTGTCAGTGCTTCCCCCCTTCCCCCATGCACGCAGAGAAGTCTAGTTGTCTGCTTCCATAATCATTACACCTTTGTTATACAGTAATATCTTGATTGAAGTATACAACGATCCGATATACCTACCTCTGGGTCCCTTTAGGAACTCTTGCTCTGTTGTGTTGTAATACTTTGCAGTTTCTATGAAAAATTATGTGATAAACCCTGCAACAATATTGTCTAACCAGAAATCTACTACGCACGTAATGTGTTGTTAAATTGTTGCAACTACATGATCTCCATGGGATTCCACTCGAGTTGTATAATTCAATTTGTAGGGTGGTTTTATTTCAACTTTAATAGCCACTCCTACAACACATGAGAGAAATCACAGAAAAAGACCTCAAGAAAGTCATTAAACATGCACTTGTCCCGATAATTGTGTGGTGTTAACTTAGTGTTTTTGTTATCCTTATGCGCAAACTCAAGCTCCTTTGTTTTCAACCAGCTTTCAATATCTACCTTCGTTGGATTCCATGGTCTGGACATTCCTTTTTATACCTTCATTCTCTTTGTGATTCCTTCAAGGATCCCACTCACTCAATCCCATGCAGTTCCAACCGAAAATGAAACCATTTGTTGGTTATTACTCTTTATATCTACTTCTTGGCTGACCCAGATTCATATCTGAACAAGTTTCCAACAAAACCCTCTAAAACCATCGACCCTCCTGGTAAACCAGAAGGCAACGCAGAACACAAAATGTGTTATGCAGTCTCACCCGAGATAGTTCTATGGGAGACTGCAATGCTCAGGTGCTTGTAGTCTAGGAAAGAGTGGGGATCTAGGATTGTAATTGATCTTTCTTAAGCCTTAATTGATTACTCGATTTATAATTATTAAGGTTCATTCATATGTTAAGTCTATGCATGCATTCTAATAGATCCAACATATAAAGATCTCACAAAATTATCCACCCACCCATTCATAGTCTAACTACTTACATAAGATAAATATGTAATAAAAACAATGCATAGCACAAGTGTTACCATGGTTCACCCCCTCCTACGCTACGTCCACAAATATTTGGATTCGTAGGATCTTTTATTTATATTTATGCAATATATGGCGTCGTGAGCACTACAATTTTGATCATACGAGCATAGAACAGGTTCCATAGCCTCTGTGAGGCTGACGACATCGCACCAGTCTCCTCAGCTTGTGATCTAACCCTCAATATCTAACTACTTGACTCTCCTATAGTTCAACAACTTACAAAAATGGTATCAGATCTTACAATATTTATCCTAACCTAACAGAACAGTATCTCCCCCCCCCGGACCTAGACCTTCTAGGTACTTATTTATACTAATTGACAACTTATCTGTCATTACAATCTCTTACAAAAACCCTAACCCTAACGTGGTTAGGTTTTCCTGCATGCGCCCTTTGCATTCTTTCCTCCTTTGCATGAATATTTTCCTCACACGTGTTTCTTTTCTTGCCAGTTGTCTTTTTCGAAATTAAGCTTTACTTTCCAAAAATGGACTTTTCCTCAAAATTAGCATGTGCCCAACAGATAGCTTGTTCTCTAGACAAGGGAGGGGGTAATGTAGTATATATCACTCTATTCCAATAGTTAATTACCAAGGTAGCTATAGGGCCTTGCATCCTTTCAAATTTATGATCTAGGGAAGGGAATTAAAGCTCCCTCCCATCACCCTTCATATATATTAAACTTTTGCATGCAAAGCATTGAATCCCAACACTCTCAAGCATGTGAGGTTTAGAAATTTCCACATTCTTTCAATTTCCCTTTCCTCGTCATACTACTCACCTATATAGGTGTTTTTATTCATTGACCCTCTTATTTGGCCTTGGTTGAATACTCCTACATCTATAAAAACAACAATAACTTGGCCCTTGATCTCTAGCTCTATATTTGGAAGGAATCATGGCATCCTATGGATGCCCTTTTTAGTGGTGTGATTTTTTTATGGCAACTTATGATTTGAAGTACTATATTCATACTACATATGATATATTATGGAGACACATGGAAACCTCAACTACACTTCCTTAATATCGTAAGAATGGAATGCCCAATTAGAAAATCATATAAATGAATTTGACAGAAGGGGGGTTTCCTCTAGAATAGAAGTGGAAAGGTGACTATAGGATATGGCTAATTCTGAAAGAGAATCCAACTCCTCTATGACCAACCTCTGGCCAAAGAACATGGAGTTGGAGGTGTCTCTCTTTGTGGTTATGGATTTTCTAGCCTAAATTTCAAGCTTTGTCAACTCTATATGCAATACATGGTTTACTTAGACTACTCTAGAAAAAAGCATATATGGAACCAATTGAAGGAACTAGTACTAAAACCCAAGTGGAGTCCATGGCTAGTGTCATTTTAAGGTCTTAATTTCTCTTTGAATTTTGTATGCTTTTCTATCTTATATATTTATTAGGGAGGATTTTTAAATAATATACTTGCATTGTATGGGGCAGGAGGACTTGTCTACACTTAAACAACTATTTTGCAGACTATTTGATCTTATTTCTTGATAGTAGGTCACTATTTTTGAAGATTGTATGCATGTAGGATTACATCTCTTCCCACATTCCCCTATGGGAAGAGATGTCATCCTACAAGGGCCTCTTTGGGGTATATGAACATTTTGGGGTATATGAATATATGCATGTATAGTAGATTCTTGTAACCATCAAATCACCCACAAAATGTAGATAACACAATCCTATCCAATTTACATAATTATATAAATATGTATTCTCAACATATCAAAAATAGGTAGGGCATGGAACCAACCATAAACTCTTCTCCCCACCTAACTATTAGTATGTAATAGGCACAAGGCTTCCTTAATGAGATGTTGATTGAACAAAATGACAAGACAATATAGTTGAAAAAACCTCCTAAACATTCTTGCATCTAGATATTCCAAGTATGTTTTTTTGTTGAAAGGTTTGACATAGCCTATAGAAAAAGTGAAGGCTTGAAACAACTATCCAAAAGAGCTAGTGTTATGAAGCCAACAGATAGAAATAACCTTATAAAATTCCATATTCATAGTGCTCCAACACTTCAATTCTTAAACCCCTTAAAGTTGAAAAAAACAATCCTCACATTCCACATTCCCACACAAAATTTAGAGATGCCATCAAACGATAAAACCAATAGAAGGTTTAAATACCACAAAAAACAAACATGTTATTTGAAACACCCCATCACCAATGGTGTACATTAATGAAAGGACATGCAACCAAGGTTGTGTTCAATATATGATGTGATTGGTTAGGAGGAGTGTTAAGTCCTAACATCATTGAAATCCCTCTCCTAACCAATGGTATCCCCAACCCCACAAAGACATAGAATGGAAAAGTCAATCCCACCCCTTAGAGAATTAAAAATGAGACTAAGTAAGAAAATTAAAATCTATAGGAATGAAACACTTCAAATTTGAAACATGGACAGTTCCTATTTGTGATAAAAAAAATATTGAACACCATCTGTATCCAACCTAGAAATATAAAAAAATGAGGATGAAATTATTCCCATATCAATATCCACGCATTTGGATTTACCCATGATATTTTTTCACTCTTAGTTATTTAACTATCTACACCATGATTTTATTTTTTGTAATATGATGAAAATAAAAATATTGAAAAGAAGGGAATAAAACCTTAATAGTCCTCAAAGGAATGAGGGGTCACTAATGAGTATGCTACTCATTAGAATTAAAACCATGATAACCATACTAAATATTCTAAATATTTACTTGACTAATGGGAAAATATGGCTCCTATGGGCAAAGATGGAATCCTACAGGAGTCCTATAGGCATGTAGGATGTTATCTCTTCCCACAGCCCCCTGTGGGTAGAGATGCCATGCTACAATCCTGTATGATGCCTCTAGGATGGAATCTCTTCCCACAGGCCCCTGTGGGAAGAGATTCCATCCTACATGTGACTCTCTGGGATACATGTAAGTAGGTCCATATGTAAGAAACTCAGCGTTGAGGGGGTCAACATCCAAGTGAAAACCAAGTGCAATAAGGGATTTTGAGGCCATTGAATCCATGTGTGTGACAATAATCAATGATCAAATCAATGATGCTACAGATAATATAGGTACAAGAGTCAACATTGTCACCCAATGGTGAGATAAGACTCATGTAAACCTATATATGTCATTTCCAGGGAAGATTATGAAAGCTTATCCTAGTGTCCCAAATTTTGATGTGGTTGGACAAAAGAAATATCTAAATGATACCATTGAATTAATATAGTGATCATGTATGTTGTGAGTGGTAAATTACCCTATGGTATAACACTTAGGGTTTTATCATACATGCAGAAAAGACCTAAAGATTCCTACTTTTTCCCATCATCCCAGACCTAATCCCCATTATTCTTAAGCAAATACAGTTAAGAAGAGCAAGTGAACATACCTTATTTCCAGCGTTTGATATCGATCCCTCTTCACGCTTGGTCTCTCTTTGACTGCAACTCTCCTCCCAAGGCTGACCTGCATTCACAAAATACAAACAAAGAACTCCACATGCATTTGATCTACAGATTAATGGGTTAGATATTTAATCAACATGCACAAAATAAACAATGAAAACCTCATATGGTGGGACGTGAAAAGTACTTCTTTATTATTAACTTCACTAAAGAAACTTACAATGATGAATCCAACCACTACTCCACGAATCTGGTCCTGGGCTCCTCTTTTACTGTGCACCAACTGCTAACACACTTGCTTCTCTTCTTCGTTGAAATCAAAAAATGGTTGCAGAATCTTGGGCAAAGGGGAATATGAATTCGGGTAGAGTTTCTTTATTATGTTTTCCCTCCTTTCAAATGGGACCCTTACCCCTTCTTTTATAGGCTAGAAGGAGATAGGTATTTGTTCAAATGACCATCCATGCATGACCTAAAGGTTTAGTTAACTTACCCAAAGCTATGTGTTTCGTCAACAACTTTCCTTTTTTCGTGCTTCTATAGGTCCACATGGGCTATAGTGGGTCAAATAGCATGAACACTATAGATACATGTGGGTTGTAGTGGAGGAGGGTGAGTGGGCCTTTAAAAAAGGTATTTTTAAGAAGAGTTGTTCAGTAGTGTTTTGGCAAAGAAGGAATTTGAGATGGCCTGATGCCAGGTAAGCATGTCTGGTAAATATGCAGAAAAAGGACACTCGGGAAAAATCCTCCAGGGGCCAAAGGTGTCAAGACACAAAGGAAAAGTGATACAGGGCTTGCATATAAGGCATGCTTCAGATGGTTCAGTTGAGAGCAACATGGAGTTGGAATTAGGCCAAAGACGCAGGTATGCAAACGCGATTAATAAGACACACAATGGTAACATCCTTCGATGTAATTTTAACAAGCCTAGAGAAGGTAAGCTCGACGGTTTTTCATATTTAGAGAGTCTGAAAAAATGTAAAAGGAGACTCTAATGGGGTACCCTTTTCAAAGGTAGTCTATTCGATTCGAAAAAGGGGTAAACTAGCATCGACAAGATGTTTATTCAAAACCATTTTAACGAGTGTGATAAAGACAAGATCACTCGACAATTTTTTCATTTTTAAGGAGTCTAAAAAAAGATTAACTATGGACTCCGTCAAGAATGTTTTTCTGGACCATTTTAATGAGTGTGAAAGAATAAGGTCACTCGGTGATCTTTTCAATTTTAGGGAGTCTGAAAAGAGCTTAACTATGGACTCTGTGGGGGTTCCTTTTTTGTAAATTTAGTCCCTTAGGCCCAAAAAAGGGTTAAAATTATACCTGAGAATACTCTTATAGATATCTAAGGCCTCTAGAGTATACATTTGTTCGTACAGTTGACCATCCAGACTGAAAAAGGGCTAAAATACCGCCGGATAGACGTGACTTCAAATTTCATTTTAACGAGCGTGAAAGGCCAGAAGATCACTCAACAATATTTTCATGTTTAGAGGGTCTGAAAAGGGCTTAAACTAAGACCCGTTGGGGTCTATGACTCATGTATAAAACTGGTTCAGGTAGAGCCCGCTGCTAGGATCATACTAAGAGTCTCTTCGATAGTCGACTGGGAAAGTCTCCCAAAAGGGAAGAAAACACAAACCACGGTGTAAGTCCTCCCTCGGTATAGAAACCGTAGTCATGGCTTCAAGGATAGCCTTATCTGAAGGCAATTCAAAATCTAAGAAATCAGGAAAACGAGGGTCGACAGTCCCAAAGGGTGAAGTAAACTAACCATACTCCATATGATAATGGAGGTTCTGGCCAGGACTGGTAGATTCTATTAGCAAAGAATCACAAGCACGAGGGCTTGAGGATCTACAAACAACGAGATCATACTCAAAAGGATACTCAAGCTTACTTGGAACAAGAGCGGGAAATAAGGGCTCCCATGCCCCCATTGGATAAACCAATGGATCAATTGTTGATACCAAGTCTCAAGAGGGAAAACATGATTGTACAGGCTCCTGCTCAGAATCAATTGAACATCGAGGATAAGATGCCACATAATTAACCCGTGGCAGGGTAGAGTCTACACAAATGCTAGGAATATATAAAGGGGTATCCTGAAACAACGTTGAATTAGGATGGTGATTATCATGTGCCATATGGTAAATAGTGACAATGCTTCCCTTGTGAGGGAAATGCATCACCCGGAAGAACGTAGACACCACATCATTCATATCATATACATAATCACGCCCAAGAAGCATATTGAAATCTAATGGGCCTTGCACCACTATAACATCAACAAGGACAGTTTTCCCACCTAACGAGATAGGCAACGGAGGAAGAACCCCTAAACAATCACTAGGACGTCTGCTAAAATACAACAACTCATGCAAAGTAGAAACAAGCTTGGGAGATCCCAAGACTTTCCAAACTGAGGAGGGTAAAATACTTGCGGAGGCTCCTTCATCCACAATACATCGATAAATGTTTTTTGAACTAACTTTAACCCTTATTTGAAAAGGTGTAGAAGAAGGAAGACGAGGCTCAACAAGATCATTCCAATCAAAGGAAACCACCCTAGGGCTTGGAGGGGGTGTGCTCGGAACGAGTGGAATGCCCCCTTGTTCTGAAAGTACTGAACTGGAAATGCTAAAAACATAGTCGATAGACACGTCACTCCAAAAAAGAAGAGTGGGATCATCCGATGACTACATCGGCATGACCACTATTGCAACCAATGGATGAATAGCCTGCGAGACTATGTGATCTAAAGGTACCTCACCCCCTAGAAGAGGAGTGGGATTAGTCAATGACTGCATCGACATGACCACTTTCGCAACCAATGGCTCAATAGGTTGCACGACTACATGTTCTAAAGTTACCTCACCCCCCAGCAAAGGAGTGGGAACAGCCGATGACTGCATCGGCATGACCACTTTCGCAACAAATGGTTGAATAGGATGTGAGACTACATGGTCTAAAGACACCTCACCCCTCAAAAGAGGAGTTGGATCAGTGGATGAATGCATTGGTGTGACCACTTTCTCAACCAATGGTTGAATAGGTTGAGAGACTACAAGGTCTAAAGGAACCTCACCCCTCAAAACAAGAGTGGGATCAGCCAATGACTGCATCGACGTGACCACTTTCTCAACCAATGGCTGAATAGACTGTGAGGAAACCTGAGAAGACTCAGAATCATAAGAGCTTGCAAACAGGGACCACAATATTTGTACCTCTGGAATGTCAGGGCACATATGAGTAAGGTGATCTCCCTTGTAAAGATTACAAGGGAACTTAGGCTTACGTCCTATCCATCTAGGTTTCTTAATAGAATCGATTCCCCCATCATGACTAGAAGTGGTTGGTTTCACATCTCCAACATGACTTGCAGAGGCTAGTGATGGGTCGATAACTTGACTTGCAGAGGCTACAAACCTATTACCAGTATGACTAGCAGTGACTGGACTCTTTCCCCCAACATGAATTGCAGAGGGTGGGTGTGTGCCCCCAGCATAACTTGCAGAGGTTGGGTGTTGGTCTTCAACGTGACTTGCAGAGGTTGGTGATTTCTTCTTCCTATTTTTCCTCTTTCTATTTCGTTTAGACTTCTAGTTACTAGTAACTGTACTTTCACCAGAGGTGGGAGAAGGAGGAGGCGAAGACTTTGCTAATGAAGAAACATCAACAGGGTGCCCATGACTTAAGGTGCTTAAATGAAAAGTGTCAAGAGCATTCGAGACATTTGGAATGGTACCCAACCAAACTAGTAGTCCCACATTCAAGCCAGGAATCTACAAAGTGGCCATCAAAGGGACACCAACATTTCTGAAGAAGGGAAAAGCATAAGAATCCCCTTGTGAAGGGGCTCCTTAGTTGGTATCATCGAGAACTTTGGCCATGAAGATCCTATGCACAGGTTCTCCCCTTGCAGGATCGTTCATGTTCGTAAAAGTCTCACGCACTGACTCTGGCAAACCAGTGGTATCAAAACAACGCCTATAAAGAGGTGGCTCCACGTTTCTAAGCGGAAGACCGAAAAATTCCTCACAACCATTGGAGTGGGCGATCTACCACCCTAGCTCAAAGACTCAAATCCATGACTAACTAACTCACTATGGAAAACTAGGGATCACATAAAAAACACTAGAAAAACTCCTAAAGGTAAATCAAGAAAATGACTAACTAGTTGGAAGAACAGTTACACCAACCAACACTAGAGAAACTTACCGGTGCAAGTGAAACTCAAATATGGAAGCACCCTCCAGGTATACTCTGCAAATCATGGACCGATGTTTGCCCTAGGTATTACGGTATACCCCTGCGGTCAACTGTGTAAGTCCCAAAAATAAAGGCAACTAGGTTGTCAGCTCGTGAACAATCACCAGGTGGGTACAGTCGACAGTCGGGTGGACCACAATGAGCAGGGTATCAAGCCAAAAATCAATCAAGGGTATCGAAAGCAAGTGTTATGGAAGATGACTGAGGACCTTGAATGAATTTGAGACCCATGAAGCTCTGTGGAAAATGCAATCAACGGAATCCCAAGACAAGTCCTCTATATGTGTTCCCCACTACGCTTGGTCCGGATTTGGAGGGGTTATCTCCGCTACCTTTCCGCACGTGACTTCGTGTTTAGCCCCTGTGTTAAAGGGGGGTTCCGGATAATTTCCACATTACTGGATTTCTACACTCCTTAGAATAGACTCATATGTTTGTTTTATAGCCTTGAAGAGTTTCCTCTCCAACCTAAATCAAGGCTCTAGCCTAATCTAGTTGATGGACCCTACAAACATAAAGTCTAGTTATTTTTAGTTAGCATTCTTTTTAAGGCTTGATTTACTCAAAAGGGGTACGGTAGTGCAACTAATGTTGTTAAGACTCTTGCAGAAAAAAGAAATGATAAGAACACTAGCAAAGAAGGATTATATTTCTTAATTGTCTTTTGAAATACTTTTAAGATGAGAAGAAAACACAACACTATGCTAATTTCTTTTTCTTTTTCAAATAACAATGGAAAGAAAATGTCAAGAAAGAAAGAGACCTAAAAAGCTAAGTTTTTTTTTTTCTTCCAATCAAAGAAGAAATAACAAAATATTCTAAAAGAAACTGA
>JZKD02S1674500.1:415109-429984 GCA_000966675.3 Picea glauca | reverse complement strand
ATGTTGAGTTCCCACAAACATATTTTCAATACGATCAAATTTTCAGAGAGGAATTTCAAGAACGAAGTGAGTTATTTTCCTCGTTTTCACCATCTATGGTTTTCACCATTGATGATCATCTGGGGTCATATACTATTCCAGTAGAACTTAGCCCAGGAAAATGTCTATACATCAACTCTGAATTAAGTCTCAGCCAACAGGAACAATTAACAAACCTTTTGAAAGAACAGTCAGGGGCATTTGCATGGGAATACACTGATATGAGAGGAGTGCATGCTGACACCTGCATTCACCACATCTATATCCAAACAGGGATAACCCTAGTAAGAAAACCAAAAAGGCGTATGAATCCAATCCTAAAAGATTTTGTGAAAGAAGAACTACAGAAATTATTAAACGTTGGATTCATTTATCCAATTTCTGACAGCAAGTGGGTTTCACCTCTTGTTGTGGTACCTAAGAAAATGACAGGGAAATGGAGAATGTGTGTATACTTTAGGGAGTTGAACAAGGCAACCCTGAAGGACTACTTTCCCTTACCCTTTATAGATCAGGTTTTGGATACCTTGGCTGGAAAAATACACTTTTCCTTTCTCGATGGATATAGTGGATACAATCATATTCAAATTGCTCCTGAAGACCAGGACAAAACAACATTTACGTTTCCTTGGGGCACTTATGCTTATAAAGTGCTACCTTTTGGATTATGCAATGCTCTTGCTACATTTCAGAGAGCAGTCCTTGGGATCTTTGCTGACTTAATTCATGATTGTGTGGAAGTATACATGGACGATTTTATTGTTTATGGTAACACTTTCTAAGAATCCTTAAGTAATATTGAGAAAGTCTTGATTCGTTGTGAGGAATCAAATTTATCCCTTAGTCATGAAAAATGTAAAATGCTATTAACTGAGGGAATAGTGTTGGGTCATCATTTGTCTGCAGAAGGAGTTAAAGTTGATCCATCCAAAATTGAAGTGATAGTTAAACTTTCCTCTCCAAAAACCCAAAAAGATGTGAGAATTTTTTTGGGACATGCTGGATATTATCGTCGATTTATTGAAAACTTTACAAAGATAGCCAGCCCCATGTTTAAACTGTTAGCAAAAGATGCAGAATTTTGTTGGGATAACAATTGTCAGAATGCTTTTGATAATTTGAAAGCAAAATTGTCCATGGCACCTATTCTAAGAGGACCAAATTGGTCTCTTCCTTTCCATATTTCAACTGATGCCTCAGACACTTCTTTAGGAGGAGTGCTCAGACAAAAAGAAAACCAACAAAACTATGCAATTTACTTCACTAGAAAAAACCTTACTCTTGAATTGAACTACACTGTAACAGAGAAGGAATTTTTAGCAGTAGTTCATGCCATTAACAAATTTCGTCATTACATCACTGGATATGAGGTTTTTGTACATACGGACTATTCTGCTATCAGATTTTTTATGAACAAACCAGTTACTACTGGAAGAATCACACGATGGATTTTGCTGCTTCAAGAATTTAACATCACTATAGTTGATCGACCAGGGAAAGAGAATGTAGTTGCAGATTTTCTTTATCGTATTCCTCAAGATAGTACTGACATCCCAGTGAATGATAATTTTCCTAATGAACATTTGTTTGCAGTAGCTGTTAAGACCCCTTGGTTTGTAGATATAGAAAATTACTTAGGTATAGGAAGATTACCAGCTCATTTGTCACCACCACAAAAGAAAGGAATTATTCAGCAAAGTGCTTACTACTGTTGGGTAGGAAGTGATCTTTTCTATACAAGTCCTGATATGATCATTAGGATATGTGTCCAGGAAGAAGAGATTCTCGATATCCTTCAGGCCTGTCATGATGGGCCATGTGGAGAACATTTCTCTGATAAGAGAACGACATATAAAGTCTTACAATCAGGATACTATTGGCCGACATTGTTTAAGGATGCAACAAAATATGTGAGAAGTTGTGATAGTTGTCAAAGGATGGGAAKACCTACCRTAGCAKAYGAKATGYCMTTACGACCGCAGGTTGTGATTGAACCATTTGATAAATGGGCACTTGATTTTGTAGGACCGATTTCCCCAATGTCGAGGAAGAAGAAGTACATCTTGGTTTGCACAGATTTTGTGACCAAGTGGGTAGAGGTAAAATCCTTATATCAAGCAACTGAGAAATCAGTTGTTGAATTTATTTATGAAGATATCTTTACCCGCTTCGGTGTTCCATGAGAGATTGTTACTGATCAAGGTGCCCAATTTACTTCTAAGTTGATGAAAGAACTCACAGATAAATATGGGATAAAACACTGTAAGTCTTCCCCATACCATCCACAAGCCAATGGGCAAGTGGAATCCACAAATAAAGTTCTAGAGGCTATTCTGATAAAGACAATACATTTACATCACAAATATTGGGCGGATATACTTCCAGAGGCTTTATGGGCATACCGGACTACATGGAGAAATACCATTGGTCATACCCCTTATGACTTGGTATTTGGCAAGCAAATTCTCCTTCCCATAGAATTTCAGATTCATACCTTCTGCCTAGCAGTAGAGTTGGGGTTGAATTTGGATGAGGCACAGAAACAAAGAGTCATGCAACTAAATGAATTGGGAGAAATTAGGCAAGATGCTCTTCAAAGAACTATCTTTGTACAAAATCAGCGTAGCAAGTGGCATGATAAATACATTAAGAAAAAGCATTTTCAACCAGGGGATTCGGCATTGCTTTTTGATTCCAAATACAAAACTTTCAAAGGGAAACTTACGACAAGGTGGTTGGGACCTTATGAAGTAGAAACTATTTTTGACAATGGTTCTGTCAGAATCAAGACCATAGATGACTCTCAGAATTCCTTTGTAGTTAATGGACATCGATTAAAAGTGTATAACAAACCCTTGTCAAGAGATGATTTTCTACAGGAAATTGCCAAAAAAACAGAAATAAAGATAGTAGGAGAAGAGTCTTCTCCTCCTACTAAGCCTTGATCATTTATGTTGTTTTAAGATTTTGTAAATAATAAAATTTTACCAAAAAATTAAAAAAAATCAAATAATAAAAAATATATATAAAAAAAAACATTTCTTTTTTGGATATGTTGATACATTGTCTTCAGTTTTACAGGTTTTTCAAAGCAATTACAGAATTGAACTTCATCACTCTCTCGCAACAGGTAAGAAGTTAAGACCATTTTATTTCATGAAATTTTATTATCAATATACACTGACTTGTTTTGAAATGAATAAATTTGAGCTTGTTTGCTCCCTTTAACTACTCATTAAAGTATGAAAGGGGCATTTATCAGGGATAGGATTATTCTTTACCAGGCCTGATGAATTATGATGGGAAAGAAACCCCCCTAGAGCTTTCTTTTAGCATTTTCTCAGACTCTCAAAACATGAGAAAGCAATGAGCATATACTAACTTGGGCTCATAAAATCCACAAGTAAGTGATTACTGTTCCAAAAATTATGTCTGAAATATTTCTATCTGCACTCGCGTTGGATGATGTGGAATATATTAAGGTCCACCTTCCAACAAGTCTCACTCCATCGACACCAACACCTTATCTGGAGTAGAGATTAGAGACTATTTAGTACCCTGGAATCTGCATGCCTCAATGGAAAATTTCCTTGCTAACAACCATTGGAATACATCAATGTCTCTTGGTTGATAGATCCTACAGGTGACTCGACACCAATACCTTTATTCATACCTGTTAGGATGTACTATATGTACCTTGAGGCCCATTGACATCACTGGTGGGTCATCTCGCATTGGTTAACGACATTCATTAATGGTCGGTAATCCAATGATTTCTTTTTGTGTTCGACTCCAGAAAATTTACTCACACAAATAATACTTGTACCATGGGTTAAAGCTTTGAAGCTGTTGAAGACATGATTTTAATTGATCCCTTTCAGGAAGGAACAAAAGTTAGGTTCAGGGATAACCATCAGATAATTTGTTTTCATAAACAGGAAGTCTTTTTCTCAGCAAGATATTATTGGTTCAAATTTCTCTGCAGATTTCGGGTTATTTCATCAGTACCAGTCAGTGCCAGAACAGAATCCATCAGCTACAGTGGTCATCAGAAATACAAATTCAAATTACAATTTTTGCGCTCTCCAGATACAGACTTGACTTCAAATATCTCTACAGTAAGAAATGCATAACAAGGGAATAGGTAATCTAATTCAGGTATGCTTAGTTTCATGTTGGTTTAATGTATTAAATTACATATTAATAATTTGAACTGGGAATGCCTCGTTACTCCATAATGTTTCATTATACCTATACTCTGTACCTAATAAACCAATCCGTCTCGACATTTCATATCATGGAAATGCACTACATTATCTTGGTTGAGTTCGACACGATTCATATATGATAATATGTTGCAAGTGTGTACGATCATCATCATTTCCTTACATGCTATCGATCCTCACGACAATTCAAACGTTCTTCTATGATTCCTCTCATGACTACTTTACACATCATACTCTATTCCTCTGTTTCCCTCATCTAATTCTGTTACTCACCTGTGGACCTTTCCTGTGATACCAAGTGAAATTATGGTGGCAAATCGTCACGAACCTGAGACCTTTGCAGACTTGGAGGCCCTTCCTGAGTATGAAGCCACCAAACACATTTTTCAAAAAGCTGGATGGGAGCCATTTTTCAAGAAATTTGATGGGTATGATGATTCAATTACGCTTCAGTTCGCTCTGCGTTTTCATGGTGGAGTAGCTAAGGTGGGAGAGCTAGAGTTTGAAGTCACAGAAAAATTCATCTCTGAAGCAATTCAATTACCCAACACTGGTAAGAAATGGATGAAGGGCCAACCCGTCGACAAGAAGCTCTGCACATAGATTCTGAAACCACAGTACCAGAAATTACAATGGTCAGAGGGCACATCAAGGTCATGGTTAGAACCAAAATGGGCTCAGTTTCTAGCTATCCTCCAACGCTACCTCACTTGCGAAGGACGGTATACGATCTTGTTTCTATGCCATGCCCGACTCCTGCTACATTTCAAAGGTAACCATTTGATGAACATACCCTATTTTCTATTGAAGTGTTTAAAGAAAATGGCAGAACAGGTCCGCAAAACCAAAGATTTTAGAGGTATCTTATTTCATTTTGGTCTTGTCAAGATATTGATTAAGTTTGCGTTATCCCACAAACAAGAAACTTGGGATATGTTTGTTGTAAGAACCCTAGCCTCTGACAAATCTAGACATAAAAATGTTAAGTCCGCTCCTCCACAGAAGAAGCTGAACTCTAAGAAAAAGGGTGTTAAAACCTTGACCGAAATATTTTTGGGTATGTGTTATATTATTTGCATGTGTGTGTGTGTGTGGGTGCGTCAGATACGACAACTGCGTCTGACGATCCCTTCACCTAGAGCTTTGTCGTGTGCATCGGGCGCTTTCCTAGGGGGGTCCCAGGGGGGGGGCAGGTATTCCCCCCCCTAGTTACTCGCAATGTTTGACACCGGGCGGTAGCCCGGGGCCGACGAGGTTCGGGGCAGCACCCCGAAATTTTCTTTTGGGTGGTTTTTTGCTATTTTTAGCGGATTTTTCTATTTTTAGCGGATTTGTAAATTAATCCCAGATTAAGGGATTAGGGTTTTGGTATCTACGGAATACCTAAAAACATTGTATATATTGTATGGAGAATGGTGAAATTCGATATAATGAAAATAAGAAAGGTTTTCCCAGTTGAGGGTTTCTGGTATAAAATCTGTGTACTATGTGTATGAGTCATTGATTAATTTATGCATTGCTTTACTTCGCAGGTTTAAAACTTACAAATCTGTGATGATGCTAAGAATACACCAGACTGCACAATTGAAGCCAGTGATTATAATCCTGGTACAGAACATTCATTTGATGTCCATGGTTCTGATGGTGTGGAGACTAACCATGACAGAGTGGAAAACACTGTTCTTACAGAAGAGAATGTTGAAATTCCGATTTCTCCTCCAACTGCTACGAATATTATTGATGTGGAACAACTGGAAGAGTTAACTAACAAACCTAGGATAAATCCCAAACAAAAATGCACACTCACACTGTCAGATATGGATAACCCTGTGCCCAGTTACCCACCACAGGAAAGATTAAAAAGTGGGGATGATCATGAGGAGGCTCTGGAGTCCTCTGAAATGACATGGACTCTTTCCCAATTGATTCAAAAAGTTCATAAATTCAATCATCAAGCTAATGCACACAAAGAAATTGAGCAGGACAAACCAATTCAAATGCTAGTAGATACCCCTGCTCAGGTGTATAAAGAGTTTACTCCTGAACTCATCCCAGTCGACAACCCTGATCAAGTGTATGAAGAGCCTACTCCTAAACTCATCCTAGTCGACAACCCTATTCAAGTATATGATGAGTTTACTACTGAACCTAGTCCAGTTGACACCCATGATCAAAGACCAGATGAGTTCACTCACACATCTATTCCTCAAACACAACAAGGACATGGTAAAACGTTTGAATCTTACTGCGAAATTTCCTTCAGTAAATCCTTGATACCAATGGTAGCCATATTAGAAAGAAGGAATCATAGGTTGAAAGAGAAATTACATGAATATTTGATTGACACATCAAAACAGAAAATGAACTTATGAAACTCAGGCAAACTCATTTCTTGTCCAAGATTGAACGATTAAAATGAAAGAATAAAGGTCTTTTCCATAGGAAAAGGAGACTGCAGAATATTTCCAGGAAGCACATCATCATTAATCGAGTCCTTAAGAAGGAAATTAGAAGCATGAAGAAACATGAGAAATTGCAAATGTTGGTTGCAGCTGCTGCAACACTCTGATGAATCTCAGTTTTTGACTTTTTGTTGTCTGAGGACATGCAAAGACTTCAGTTTGGGGGAATGTCAGTCTCCAGTTTTGACTATATTTTTCCCTATATCATGTCAAATAGACCTCCATTTTCATATCTAGTATCATTTCCTTCTGGCCTTACCATGACACATTTGACATCCTTTTACAACTAAATGGGGCTATTCAAGGTATTCTTATTATTCAAGTTATTTTTAATGTATTTTGATATTTTAAACTAATGTTGATACTAATGTGGCATGAGATAAGTATTGTTCCTTTGAAACAGAACTTATCAGTACTAGGTACCAGCTCGCACTTAGTGGAGATACCAAAGAAGTTGTCGAAGACTTGCACGACATGGCCAGAGTGGATTGATAGTCCGATTCATATGATTGATTGAGTCATAACTCAATATGATGACTCAGGGCGAAATTGTAGAACCGATTTATTAGCATGCTTTATGATCCACACCTCTTGACACTGCGTGTCATGAAGTTGTGAAGTTTGTTTTAACTGACTACGAGTCATTTTCGGATCTGAGATCCGTTTAGATTAATGCACCTATGTTTAAAACTATTTTGGAGAGGATCTGTATAAATAGAGGATCGCTCTCAAGAAACGTTGGTTACAATATGCTATGTGATATGATTTTTGATAATACAAATCTGTTATGCGTTATGTTATTTGTTGTTAAATGATTTTGAGTCGTTTTATGAATTATGGAGCGTGAAGTATGAACAATTTTTGCATGGAATGATCTGAGTAGCTCTGGTTTCATTTTCGGCAATTGGACCTCTTGGTTGGGCCCGCCAATAGGTTCAAGTAACTGTCTTTTTTCCATAGTAGAGTTAGTTTATCTCATTATTTTAGAATCTACATGTAAGTTAGTTTATTTGAGTTTGGGAATTACTTTGTTAGATTCTTGCTTAACCATTCTTCGGATTGGATCATTTCCAGTGTGATAACATCTCATATATTGATGAATGTTGAATGCATTATTTATCCCTGTAGAACTTAAAGAATGAATTAGATTTTCTATGTTTCTAGTTTTCAATATGAACATGATTTAAAGGGAATGCAAGTTTAGATTTACTCTGTCTTGTTAGGATAGTTAGCTTACTCTGTTCTGTTAAGGTAGTCAGCTTATAGTCTGTTTCTAGTTTTAAATTTGATCATGATTCAAAAGGAGTGTGAGTTTAGATTTACTATGTTCTGTTAGGGTAGTTAGGTTACAGTCAGATTAAAGGAAGCTTCCAGTACCAGTAGGGTAAATAGGACATTTATTTTATCTTTGGATAGATTCAGAACTATTTTTATGTTTAGATTAAAAGGTTTTCAAAAATGATCTTTCTTTTATGGCTTAGATAGATATGATGATGATTAGATGTTTAATATAATGGTAGATAGTCTGGGGAGATCACATTGGATCAGAAATAGAAGTACCTGTACTTAAGCACATAATTGTTTTCCTTTGATGAATTAAACAAGAGATGATTAGTTTCAAGATAATCATTAGGGTTTAGTTTTTAAGAGTGAGTTTGTGTTTTCTTCTCAGAATAACCTTTAGATAGGAATTAGAATCTTACCATCACATACAATGTAGCAGCTCTAAGTTCACTTACCCTGGTTTGACAATTCAGTGTTTTCAAGTAATTAAAAATCTTTAATATAGCAGCCTGACACACATGTCAACAAATTGGTTGTTCGAGATTTTGGCATTCGGGAAAATCAGTGGGTGCAGAGGCGAGAACTCCTGAATCCTGAAGCTCTGAAGCCTGAAGAGTCAAAGTGGTGAGTCATGATCATGTCACCTGGAGGTGACTTGGATCGCTCCCATTCCTTCCATGTGCCCCCACTTGGAATGTTGTCAGTTGTACTATGTGGGCCCATAGGTTACATGACTTAGTTAAAGGTCAGGGACCCACACTGTCGTTGATCACAATACATCAATATCGATGACCAGGAGGCATTGCGGGGACCCAAGTTGCACGGGAGTTAATTCCCCAAGGTGTTCCCACAATCCCAACCCCGGTTTTACCAGAGGAATTATGTGTCAGTGTCAGAATAATTGTGGGACAAAAGGCATGTTACTCCAGATCGTCGTTGCATGCCCCCGCAATTTGAAAGGCATTAAGTGAGGTGACTATTCGATATCTTAGTTCAAGTACAGAAATTGTGGGTCCCAGTGGACTCATGGCGCCAGTTGTGAAGTTCGGAGACTTGACACTCCAGAAGAATGTTTCATAAGGGAACGAAAAGAAGAACTTTCAAAAGTTCTATAACGTTGAGGTGACAAGATGTAATGGCATCACCAAAGGTGACATAGATGTGTTTGAATATTAATGGTTCGGGGTGTTGGGGGTGTGTAGACGTAAAATCCTCCGAAGTCCCGAAGCTCTGAAGTCCCAGAACTCATATGTATGAGGTTCCATAGTGAGTTCCAATCGTTGGATTTTGAGTATTCATGGACTCTTGATCCACCCTACTTCACAAGTTTGTTACTCTGAAACTCTGATAAATTGTTGAGATATGCTTTGAAAATTTCTGAAGTCGGAGGCCCGAGGTCCCGAGTAAGCACCTATTGATCTAGCGCTTGGCTACAACCTGTGGTCGCAAGGGTTGGGGCTAAGAGAAAGGGGCTAGTGCCCGAAAATTGTTACAAAACTGAGCAGAACTCAAACAAAAAATAACTGTGAGGATTCTTGATTGGTCGAGAATCGCAGAGAATGAAATCTGAAAGTTTTTTTAAATCAAATTGGTTTATGAATATTGTGGAATTTGTTAAGGACTGTTGGCCTCACAAAATTTGGTTGACTACATATTGCGTTTACAAAGTCAATGATCATCAGAATTGAACTGAATTGTCGTAGAGTACAGAGAATGGAGGAGTCACGGAATGCTTTCATTTTAGAGAATGAAGCTAGAGGAATGGATGTCCATTTGGGAGTTGAAGGATCAAACTCCAATGGGCATGGAGAAGAGATATATAAGGAGGGAAACATAATGAAAATCATTGAAAGATTGCAGAAAGATGTCCAACATCACCGAGCAGATAATAGAAAGCTCATGAAATCCATGGATCAACAGGGAGAATTCAACATAAAGTTGATGTGGATCCTGGAAAGGATAGAAAGGAAATTGGATAAGGAGAGTGACTCCACTAAATCAGGAAGTTACAGGTTTTTTGATGAGAAGAGAAAATCAAGGAGTGTGGGTAGACACCATCATTTCTCCCAAGGACACTCTAAGAAGAGGGCACGTAGTATTTCAAGCCCATCTCCTACTAGAAATCATAGGAGATCGAGAGTGGATGAACTAAAGGGTGAAATGAACAAGATTAAACCTCCTACGTTTAATGGAGAGCACAGGAAGAAGGAAGATGTCGAGACATGGTTTCTTAGCATGAGGAAATATTTATAATTGCAGAATTATTCCTCTCATGCAGAAGGAAGAATTTTAATGTATCAACTGAAAGGAAAGGCATCCATGTGGTGGGATCAACTTGTGCAGGTGCAGCACATTAAAGAGAAAAATGTTAATTGGAACGAATTCAAGAAGTATTTCGAAAAGAAATACTTGACTAAGAGATACTATGACATAAAGATGAAAGAGTTCTTTGAACTCAAGCTAGGTAGCATGACTATTTATGAATATGAACGAAGGTTTTTGGAATTGTTGAAGTATGTTCCTTTCATCAAGGATGAGACTGTAAAAATTCAATGGTATCTAAGTGGACTGCCATCTTCCATCGATGACAAGATCCAATATGATGATCCTAAAACTATGGAAGAAACTATAAGGAGAGAAAAATGTTTATATGAGAAGCAAGGAGAAAATCCTACTCTCCGGAAGGCTTGGAAAGACAAGAAGAAATTCAATATGGATCAAAGGAAGAAGGGAACTAAGCCATCCTTTTTCATAAATATCCCTCAAGTAAAACCAGGTTTTAGAGAGCTCGGGAAGGCTGAAATAGGTGGGAAAATGCCAAGACAACCACCTATGGAATGTTGGGGTTGAAAAGGAAATCATAGGTACAGAGATTACCCCCACATAAATGACAAGGTGAGAGTTCTCCATAGTGTTCAAACAGGAAGAAACAGTGGAGGACATGGGAAGTAGAATACTAAGGATCTATGTAGCCCTAGACAACAAGCAAGTTGAGTTTCAATCACACATGATTGAAGTTGAAGATATGATCAACAATCAAACCATTACTATTTTAATTGATTCATGATCTATTCATAGTTATATAGATCCTAGAATGGTGGAAAGTTTTCATTTTCCAAGAAGAAAGCATGGAAAATATTGGTTAGTGCAACTGGCTATAGGAGCCAAGAGAAAGGTTGTTGAGTTGGTTAAGTCTTATCCAGTGGACATGAATGGACTGAGCACAAGAGTTGAATTGAACATTTTACCTATAGGTTCCTATGATTTTCTAATTGGGATGGATTGGTTGGACCAACACCATGCCATATTAGACTTTCGTAACAAGGCATTCACTTACCTAGATGAAGAAGGAAATCGAAGATCCGTCCAAGGAATTCCCAGAGCAGTTGCTATCAGAGAAATCTTAGCAATGCAGTTGAAGAAGTGATACAGGAAAGGTTGCCAAATATTTGCAACTCATATGGAAGAAGCACCTAAGGATAAGGTGTCAAATATTGAATACCATGTAGTATTAAAAGATTTTGAAGATGTGTTCCAGGAGGTACCCGAACTACCCCCGAAGAGAGATATTGTTTTCTCTATAAACCTGATGCCTGGAGAAGCTTCAGTGTCAAAAACTCTTTATAGAATGAGTACACCAGAGATGAAAGAACTGCAATTGCAGCTTGAAGAACTTTGGAAGAAGGGGTATATACACCCAAGTGTGTCACCTTTGGGTGCCTCGGTCCTGTTCGTGAAGAAGAAATATGGGACATTGATATTGTGCATCGATTTCAGACAGTTGAATAAAGTGACTATTAAGAACAAGTATCTCTTTCCAAGGATCGATGATCTCTTTGATTAGTTGAAGGATGCCAAGATATTTTCAAAAATAGATCTCAGGTTAGGGTACCACTAGGTAAGGATAAAGGATGAAGACATCAGCAAGACGGCCTTCAGAACAATGTATGGTCATTATGAATTCACAGTGGTGCCATTTGGGTTATAAAATGCACCCGTTGTTTTCATGTGCCTAATGAATGGTGTATTCAAAGAATATCT
The DNA here is from genome assembly GCA_000966675.3 of Picea glauca. Lineage (NCBI taxonomy): Eukaryota > Viridiplantae > Streptophyta > Pinopsida > Pinales > Pinaceae > Picea > Picea glauca. The sequence goes on along the minus strand of JZKD02S1674500.1, from coordinate 417,932 downwards.
AGACAAGTTTGTCATAGTATTTTTGGATGACATCATGGTGTATTCCAAGTTGGAGGAAGAGCATGAACATCATCTGAGGATGGTGTTGCAAGTGCTAAGAGAGCACCAACTGTATGCCAAATTGATCAAGTTCTCATTCTATAAAAAAGAAGATCCATTACTTGGGGCATATCATTTCAAAAGATGGGATAGTCATGGATCTGAGAAGATAGAATCCATCAAAGAATGGTCAGTGCCGAGGAATGTGACAGAAGTCAGATCCTTTATGGGTATAGCTGGTTATTACAGAAGGTTCATTGCAGGGTCCTCAAGGACAACTCACCCCATCACTTCCTTGCAAAGGAAGGAGAAGAAATTTCAATGGATAAAAGAATGTGAGAGAAGCTTCCAGCAATTGAAGAAGTTGCTAACCAGTGCTCCAATTTTGAGGATTGTAGATCCAAATGAAGATTTTGTAGTGTGTACAGATGCATGCAAAGAAGGACTAAGAGGAGTCCTCAACCAAAATGGGTTTGTAATATGTTATGAGCCCAGGAAGCTGAAGAATCATGAAAAGAACTATGCAACTCATGATTTGGAGTTGGTGTCCATAGTGCATGCTCTGAAGAAATGGAGGCACTACCTCATGGGAAGGAGGTTTGAACTGAGGAAAGACCATAACAGTCTGAAGTATTTTTTTGATCAACCAACCTTGAATGAGAGGAAGAGTAGACGGTTGGAATTCCTTTGTGAGTATGACTTTGATATCAAACATATCAATGGAAAGGAGAACAAAGTGGTTGATGTACTCAGCAGAAGAATGCATGAACTACATGCTACGACCATTAGCATGTATCAAAATTATATTAAAGGCAGAATTTTGGAAGTTGCAAATGAATATTTGCAGTACATGGAATTGGTAGCAAAGCTACAACAAGGTGAGATGCTACAGAAAGTGGAAAATTATAAATTGGAAGTTGATGGAACACTCTTGTACAAAAATAGAATTTATGTACCTAATTACCAAGAGTTGAGAATAATGATATTGAAGGAAATGCATAATCTGCCTTATGTTGGGCACCATGGATATCATAAAACGGTGGTAGCAGTCAAGAGCCATTAGTTTTGGCCATGTATGAAAAAGGAAATTGTCGAATACATCACCATATGTATGGAGTGTCAGAAGGTAAAGGCTGAACATAGGCACCCAACAGGGTTGCTACAACCTTTACCCATTCTTGAGTGGAAGTGGGAAGTGGTGACAATGGATTTCATCACAGGATTACCCAGAAAAAATAAGCAACATGATTCCATCATGGTGATGATGGATAAGCTTACGAAAGCTACCCATTTTATTCCGCTGAAGACTACTCACAAGGAATCTAATGTTGTTGATATCTATATGAATGAAGTATCACAATTGCATGGTATTCCCAAGACAATTGTGTCTGACAGAGACCCAAAATTTACCTCAAAGTTTTGGAGAGGGTTATTCAAAGGGTTCGGAATGAATCTAAACTTCAACACACCCTATCATCCTGAGTCTGATGGGAAAATAGAAAGGGTGAACCAAGTGATAGAGGACATGCTAAGGATGTATGTGATGGACAAACCATATAAATGGGAAGACTACCTACACTTGGTATAATTTGCCTACAACAATGGGTATCAAGAATCACTGAAGATGAGCCTATTTGAAGCACTTTATGGTAGAAGTTTCAACACACCAATAAGTTGGGACAACCCAACTGATAGGGCAGTGGTTGGGCCAGAGATGCTCAAAGAAATGGAATATCAAATGTTGAAGATTAAGAAAATTTGAAGGTTGCCCAAGACAGGAAGAAAAGTTATGATGATAAGAACAGATCAACCCGCAGGGAATTTAAAGTGGGTGATCATGTTTTCTTGAAATTGAAAGCCAACAGAAGTTCCCTGAAGCTGGGAAACTGTTCCAAGTTGGTAGCCAGATATTGTGGGCCATTTGAAATCCTAGAAAGGATTGGACCAGTTTCATATATGTGTGCATTACCTGCATCCATGACTGTACATAATGTGTTTCATGTTTCATTACTTAAGAAATATATACCTTATGCTCATCATGTTATTGATTGGAATGTGATTCAGGTGTAGCAAGCAAGCATCTTGCAAGTGCATCTGGTGCACATATTGGACCGAAACAGAAAACATATCTGGAATCGATCCATAGGTCTTGTGAATGTCCAGTGGACCTGGTATGGTCCTGAGGACGTGACATGGGAACATGAGGATGTTATGTGGGAAGAATACCTGCATCTTTTTGAAGATTTTGAAAATCTTGTTGATGTTGTGTAAATAAGTTGCATTGAGGACAATGCAAAAATAAGGGGAGGGGGTTACAATACAACAAGTACAAGCCCCAATTGTTTAATGAATTGTAAAAAAAAATTGTAGGTTTGTGAGCCGAGCAATTATAAGCTGGTAGGATTATGTGTTAGTAGGCCGGAGAGCCTAGGTGTTAAAGGCTAGGAGCTTGTTTTGTACATGTAAATATTCATATTATTAATTTAAAACACCGTTGCATGTAGATCGACCACAATAAAAGAGAATGGGGGACTATACTCCACTAGGATGGGTAAGGGAGAGGGGGTTGAGAGGTTAGAGAGAGGGGATAAGACTAAGGGATGAAGTCCAAGAGAATAATAATTTATTATTATTATTTCAAAGACTATATAAAAGGATATGTTTTTATCCTAAGTTCCTAGGGAAGGACAGGAGACTTCCAAAAGGAAAGAAATGTGCTTCCTGAGTGACAGGTGTCGAATCAGGCACATGTAGAATTAAGGGGGAATTCTTGTTGTTGCAAGG
>JZKD02S1674500.1:377583-414897 GCA_000966675.3 Picea glauca | reverse complement strand
CGCACTGATAAATCCCGCAACTAGCCATTTCCATAGTAGTTGAACCTGTGACCATTTTGCACCTCTGTAATTTATTGAGTCGTTCCTTGCCTTACCCGACTTAGCTAGTGTGATTTGAAGAGGTGGGTTGTCAAGCCTGTGGTTGAAGAAGCAGGATTTCAGGCCTGTGAGCAACTCTCTCTCCAGGTGGGAGAGGTGGTTGTGTATTGAATAAGCAGGTTGTCAAGCCTCTAAGAAACTCTCTCCATGTTAGAGAGCATGTTGAGGAGGTGAGTTCTCCTAGAGGGAGTCTTGTAGTTGCTATAGATATCTGAGAATTCTGGTCTGGGATGTTGTTGAAGCCTAAGGAAAGGGAGCTGGAGCAGTGGATGGACTATGTGATAGTGAAGGTGTATACTCCGGGGGTGGGACAGGCATGTGGGGAATGAGAGTCTGTGAGCAGTGGGCATAAGTGGCTCCTGGGAAACAATACTTCCTCTTAAACTGTTTGGCATTCCTATTGAACTTGCCTATCCTTGGAATCCCTTACCAGGTGGAGTTTAGTGCCTACTTAGGGGTGACCTACTACTGAGCATGATGAGCAGTGTGGTCTAAGGCTGGGAGGTTCGTGGAAGGTCTGCACGTAGTTGGTGGTTTTAATCTAGTTAAAATATAAGTATCATTTCCATGCTTAATTATATATGTCATGCATGTTTGTGATTCTTGAAGTGTTATCGTGTGTTGGACCTTGACCAAGTTTTACCTATTTTGGGACTTCAATATCTTGTCGAAGACAAAGCATAAGATGAATCGAATATCAAGAGATCTCGACCCCTTTTTGGGTCCTTTTTGGGATTTGGGAATATGTAATGGGAATGGGATGTCGACCCATGGGTTTTCCCATGTTTAGGCCTATTTTGTAATGTATAAATAGATAGTTAGGCATTGTAAGAAAGGATCAGACCAATGGGTTGATGAGCTAAGTGATAGATCTATGTGATTGAAGGATTGTAAGTCCTTTGTGCCTATGTGAGACTTGAAGAGCCAAGTGCAAGTCATTTTAAGAGGTTGTAGAAGACTGTGTGCTTAGATCTACTCGGGGAAGGAGGATATAGCGAGTTGCGCAGATCTCTTGTCCTAGGCGGAGTAGGGTTTTGATGGCTTTGTGCTTGTAACCGATTGACTGAAGACAATAAATAAGAAGATTTGGTGGGAGTAGCACCAAGCTGGGGGTGAACCACATAAACATTGTGTTGTTTTTCTTTGTGCTTTGTCTTGATGCATTTATGTCTTCTATTGCTAAGTGCTTTGATAGAGATAGATAAATCTTCTTATGCTTTGTGCTAATGATGTGTAAGAATGTTTGATCTGATCTATATGAATGTTCTTAGTGCTTGATATGATAGATCTAACCTACATGTTTATGATAAGTTCTTAATTACATCGGGTCTGAGTGAATGATGCAATGCTTTGTTCTATCCGCGCAATAGAATAGTGGTTGACTATTGATAAACTATCGGTGTTGAGTTCTTTGTTAAGTATTATAATCACATATCTGTATCCCAACTAAGGTTGCAGACATCTGAGTCCTGCAACCACCCCTGCCTCTACCTCGGGTGAGACTTCATCTGCTTCACATTTTTTGCCGAAATGGCCGATAGTTAGGGTCTTGTTGGTGCGTCGTTGTAGCGTTGAACCCTGGGTCTGCCCCTGTGACAACAAATGGTTCTCTTGTCGGGACCTGAAATTGATTGTTGGGAACTGAGAAAGAAGAAGATTTGTGCAAAGATCCATCCTGAAACTGTAAAATCTCTGTGTGTAGATTTGTTTCCCTAGTGTGCAGTGTTCTACTTGATTTGTGAAGATTTGTGCCAAGAAAAGAGGTCAGATATGAATAAAAGAGGTAAGATCTGTAAGCTTTGTGCTTCGATAAAGGTAAGAATAGTAAAAAGTTTTAGATCTGAAAGCTTTGTGCTTTGTAGAAGTAATATTAGGGACAATTTTTGTTTCAAAAGTATGAATCTAGGTATTTTTAGTAGATTATGTCCTAGCTTGAAAACTAGGGCACTAATAGATGAAAGAAGGTTTGATATGAATAGATCTAATAAGAATAGTGAAAGATATGTTATACCGATGCATAGAAAGAATATGTGGACTAACAAATGGATGCAGGATCCTAGAAAGAACTTGTTGTAGGTTAGCTCCTATGATCCTAGCGTGCAATATAGGAGAAGTTGGGGATCACTTAAAAGAAAGAGAGGATTAACCCTCTGTTACAGTTGCGGAAGACCGGGACATATTACTAAGGAATGCCCTAGAAGAAGACCTAGTTGTCTTTGTTGCAAATATATGGACCATGAAGTGTTGGATTTCCCTAGAATGATTTCTAACCTTGAAGGAATAAATATGAATCAAGAAAACCCTAAGGCAGATCTAGAAACTAAGGTTATGGAAGAACCCCAAAAAGAATCAAAGAAAGTATTGCTACAGATGAAAGAAACCATGAAAGATCACTGACATGTCATCTTATCAGAGATCTTCAAAGAAAAAGAATGCATTGAAGCGAGAATAGGAGACTTCGACTGTGACTGTGTCCTAGATGAAGAAACACAGGTGAATATCATGATAGAAAGAACTTGGGAACTTTTAGGGAAGCCTTCTATGACTCCTTCCTTGGGAGGAATAGGGTTATTTAGAGGGAAGTTGATAAACCTATGTGGGAGGCTCGCTCAGATACCTATGAATCCAAATGGTACTTCAACAGAGGAAGATTTTGAGATTATTAAATTTACTGAGGACAATGCCCCATTTACCATGTTACTAGGACAACCTTGGATTGAAAGAGATCAAACCAGAAGAAAAGAAGAAGAAGAAGATTTGGAGCAGAAGAAACAAGAGTTAAGAGATTTCATGACTAGAAGGATTGCACACTTGATTGAAGAACAGGATAACAGATCGAAGTTATTTAACACCAGAGACCCGGATGTTGAAGCTGCAAGAACATTAGAAGACCCACAGAAGACTGAAATACCTACCCCAGGTAAAGGAGAAGTATTTCCCTCGAATCCTAGGAAAGAATATCAACAGCGCAAAGTGACTATGTCCAAAGAAGATAAGAATCAGAATGGAAAAAGGAATACCGAGACGAAGATCACTGGAAAGAAGGCTAGGAAGATAATTAAGAAGAGAGCTAAGTTTGACAAGTTGTAGAAGGTTCCAGAGGAAACCTCACAGAAAGAAAACTTGCAAAATTGGAGCTTCGTCGGGATATCAAAACAATGACACATGACACTTCTCCATGGCGAAGCAATATACCCGTTGGGGGAATTATAACCATTTGATCAATGCCCTAAATTAATAGAAAGGAATTTAAGGTTTGCCACCAGACCGTTGGGTTGTGCCATAACAGATAAAACGGAATTAATGAAGGCCACATACCCGTTGCAAGCACATCGTTGTCGAGTTACCTACTTATCCCGTCGCGCCATGCACCAAGAACACTTTTTCCAATTGATAATTTGAGCTCGCGGACTAGATCGAGTTTATGCAGTGATCACTGCCTTGTTTTTGTCTATTTCATTACAGTGTCTGAGTTAATCTTGAACCCGATATCATTAATCTCGAGCATGTATGTCTGACGAGCTCACCACAGTTGAAGAATCAGTGACAGAAGTACTCCTTGACTTGATGACTGAAAGAGTCATGTCGGAGAGAGGATTATTTTTAGGTGTACAAGCTTCATCCACTAGAATAGTGCAAGTGTCTCCTTCGACTACTCATGCAGCCAACCCATCCTGACCATTCGATGAAAAGAGAACCAAGCACAGGGATGATCTAGTGAATGATAAATTGATTCTGAGTAAATTACCCACCTATCTACCACCTTTGAGCGGCGCAGTAAATCGAGATAGTGTACCTAGAGATTTTGAGTACGCCTTGGTCACTGTGTACCTCCCGAAGAGGATATGCATAGTTCGAGAAGACCAAGATAAGATTGTAGCATTGAAATTTATAGATTTCAACCTCGGCAACCGGAAGGTCTATAACATGCTTTCCCTGCATAAGTATATGACTAGAACTAAAGGAAAAAACTCTAAGATCGTCCCTCAATCATGGACCCATAACCTCGGGCAGTCCACCCTGCTCAATGTCATGAAGATTACTCACTTCGGATGACACCAGGAGGTGAATGCATGTGTCAAGATATTTTTGTCTTGTTACCATGGAGGTTATTTGTGGCTAAACCATCATATAAAAGTTGACCCGACGTTGATCAATCAGATCACAGGTTTGATCATGCAAGGCCCTGATCCACAGGATTTTTACCCTGAAAAAACTGTGGATAACGCTCCATAACAACAGATCATGGACACTTATGGCGATGTCGAGAAGGGCATGAGAGAGTACAAGGTAGCTTCTATCCAGAGAGGCGCAGTTAGCCTCGCCTATCAGTTGATTGCAGGGACGTTAGTACGAAAGAACTGACCTACCCAAGTCACTGGTTTTGTAGTCGACCTCGCAAGGAAGTGCGCAGAAGGACTTCAGATGAACTGGGAGAAATACCCGGTGAACCAATTAGAACTTGACTGTAGAGAAGCCCAAGATCAAGGGTACGAATTTCAATTCAGTTGTCTATTGATCCTGATCACTTTTATTTCCTAGGAGATGCCAGAAGGTGCGACCTTCCTGTACATTGAGCCTTTTGAACCATTGGATGCGAAGTTCAATACACTGTGGTACTCGAACGATATGAACAAATAGTGGCAGACAAATGTTGTTTTTCATACCTATTACAACCATCTGAAGACAACCATCCAGTCTGAGCCTCGCATGACCCTGAACACTCTACACCGGTTCAGGCCCTTAAAGAAGTTCAATGCAGACCAACATTTTATTTACATCACAGCGTGCTCTGACCAACACAAGCAACATCTGTAATCATACTATAAGCTAATGGAGGAGGACTTGGAGGAGATCACCAAGGACTGGTTGGCAGACCTCCTCATTCCAACAGACCCTATGGAGATATCCTACTTAGATAGCCTAGAAACTGCACAGGATACACCCAGACCTAGCAAGACAAAATAGACCAAAGAAGTACATGATTTAATCAGTGCCTTAGTGAAGATTGCTTCCATATCATCAGAGCGAGGAGGTAATGGTGAAGAGATTGATGGCACAGAAGTGGAACAAAATAAAGGTGAGGTAACACCACCCAGAGATGAGGAGGACCCCTTGAAGAAAAGGAAGGTCCCCCCACCCCCAAAGCCTTCTTCCTAGAAGAAATCAAAACCCTTCGTGACTAAGATGCAGACTACACTCACTTCTCACGATTTTGATTTTATCATAGCAACCCTGAATGATGCCTCTTTGGAGATAGCAGAAAATAAAGAGGCTAAGAAGGAGGAGATGTACAATCACATTAAGATCAAGATCTAAGGGGTACAACAGGACCTACAATCTAGTTGCATAGTCTCCACTACGTCTCTGCCAGTGGGAACATCATAATTGGGAGATGAGCCAGATCAACTCCATCGCCTAGCTGACACAGTCGAAGCTCGTCTTCGACGAGCGCAAGAAGAAACAACGCAAGACACCCAGGCTTTGACACAAGTACAGGGAGTCCTTGAAGAGAAACTTAGTGCTGCAGAATGGGAAAAGCTTGCTCTCCAAGAAAAGTTTGATGAAGAAAAATCCTAGCTACAGCAAGAAAAGGAAAAGTTTCTCGCAGAGAAACTCGAAGTAAAGGAAATGGTCAACAAATCACTTCACTCTATGATAGACATAGAAGTAAACATCGAAGAGTGAGTTCCACAACAAGTAGCGCAACTTGAAGAAGTGATCCAACAGCTACAACAACGCATAGAATATTTAGAGCTACGTGCAGTATCTGAGACCCCTCAAGATGTAAGAGACCAAAGAGAAGCAACCGCCAGGAGCATAGTTGAAAGGCTCAAGGCTCTTACCCTGGAATGTAAACATCTCACTGATCGCAATTCCATGATATATGAACGACTCACTAAGATTCCAGAATTAAGAGCAATAGAGTCGAAACTCCAAGAGGAGAAGTATCAAACTGACAAGATACAAGCGCAACTGAAGTCCCTGTCAGCTATGGAAAGAATGAAGGGCTCCCAAGAGCAACGCACTGCACAACAGCAAATCCATACTATCCAGAGTAGAGTTATGGATATAACTCAGAAACTCCAACCCGTGCAAGATAAGGCCTATTAGTTGTTTACAGAGGTAGAAGGCCAAGGAGCAAAGCTAGAGAAAGTTGCCACTACAGCAGAACAGTGCCTAGAAGGACCCGTGAATGATGCACTCATCCAAGAATTTGTTGCAAAGGAGGTCATAGCATAGCAGTAGATCGAAGTATATCGAGCCAAGCTCAATGCATTCAAAGTAGAATTGATCAAACCATAGTGACTCGGGATGAGTCACAGGTGTGTTTTGGGGGCCGGTTGGCCCTTGACCAAGTTTTGAGGGATCTTGACCAAGTTTTATGTATTTTGAGACTTCAACGGCCTTTCGAAGACAGAGCACAAGACGAAGCGGAGATCATGAGATCTTGGCCCCTTTATGGGTCCTGTTTGGGATTTGGGAATATGTAACGAGAATGGGATGTCAGCCCATGGGTTTACCCATGTTTAGGCCTATTTTGTAATGTATAAATAGATAGCTACGCATTGTAAGAAAGGATAAAACCGATGGGTTGATGAGCTAAGTGCTAGATCTATGTGATTGAAGGATTGTAAGTTATTTGTGCTTGTGTGAGACTTGAAGAGATAAGTGCATGTCATTGTAAGAGGTTGTGGAAGATTGTGTGCTTAGATCTACTCGGGGAAGGATGATCTAGCAAGCTGCGCAGATCTCATGTCCTAGGTGGAGTAGGGTTTTGATGGCTCTATGCTTGTAACTGATTGACTGAAGACAATAAAGAAGAAGAGTTGGTGGACGTAGCCCCAAGGTGGTGGTGAACCACGTAAACATTGTGTTGTTCTGATTTGTGCTTTGTCTTGATGTGTTTATGTCTTCTATTGCTAAGTTCTTTGATAGATATAGATAAATCTGCTTATACTTTGTGCTAATGATGTGTAAGAATGTTAGATCTGATATATATGAATATGCTTAGTGCTTGATCTGATAGATCTAACCTACTTGTTTATGATAAGTGCTTAATTACATCGGATTTGATTGAATGATGAAAAGCTTTGTTCTATCTGTGCAGTAAAATAATGGTTGAATATTGATGAATTGTCAGTGTTGAGTGCTCTGTTAAGTATTACAATCATAGATCTGTGTGCCAGCTAAGGTTGCAGACATATGAGTCCTGCAACCACCCCTGCCTCTACCTCGAGTGACAGGTAGTTAGGGTTTTGTTGGTGCATTATTGTATCATTGAACCTTGGTTCTACCCCTGTGCCAACATCATGTATTCCTTTGCATGTATGAATTATTGTCAATTCCATTTGAGTATGTATGGTAGCAGTAACTCTGTGTTATTTGTTTTAAATTCATTAGAATTATATATATATATATATATATATATATATATATATATATATATATATTTATTTATATGTATGTTCCGTAGTGGCGTTGCCCCCGGCAGTGGTGTTAATGGTCGGGGACGTTACAAATTGGTATCAGAGCTAGTTGTAGAAGACAAGTTGTTTGGGTAGCGTTGCCCGGCCTGCTGGTGGCTAAGGATGTTACAACACCAACCTCAAATAGAGCCAAAAGGGTATGTCAAATTCTTTTGAAAGCTATAATTTCATAACCATAGCTAGTAAATTTTTTTGTCTAATAAAATGTAATCCTTCTTGAGAAGACTGAATGTACTCATGGATGTGTCTCCCCTCAAGGAACCCAAATTGCTCATAATATATTATAGTGGAGAGGAATTTTTGAGCCAAATAACCACAACCTTAGAAATTATTGTATAAATAATTACAAAGTGCAATTGGCCTAAATTCATCAAAATAATTTACTTTGTGAATATTTGATATAAGATCAATGAAGGTTGTATTGAAATAACCCAAAAACTTACTAGTTTGTCTTACCTCTTTAACTAACCTAAGCAAATCATCACCTAGATTATCAAAGAATCCTAAGAAAAATTCTACAATCCATCCATTAGGACCAACAATTTTATCTTTTTGAAATGAAGACAACATCGTCAATAATTCATCCTTTGAGACTTCTTTATAAATGTCTCGATTATCTTCATTTTTCACCCACTGTGGAAATTATGAAGTAATCTTAACTATTTCAACTATATTTGTTCTTGCAAGCTCCTTATATCTCTCTTCAAAATGTTTAATACCTAAACTAAATAGGCCATTAAAACCATTAATTGTCTCACCTTCCTCGTTCTTCATATCCCATATGGTCTTATAATTTTCCAATAGTTTCATACTAAAGAAAGAATTTAATATTCTCATCACCCAATTCGAGCCAAGTTTCTTGACTTCTTAACCTCCATTACGCTTCCCTCTCTAGCAACAATTTTTTTTTGGATTTGATATCCACTATATTGTTCATCCCCATTAAAAGTTCCATAATCATTTGTGTTATATAAAGATTTTATGTCTTATTCAACTTCCAATAAGTGCCTATCTCTATTATTGTGTCTCTCCATTGACCACACCATGACCTTTTCTTTTACCAATTTTAAAGAAGAAACAAATTGTTCATTACCAGAAAGCCTTATATTTTTGTTGTAAAACTTCCAATAATATTTCACCAAAGTATAAAAAGCACCTTTAGCTAATCATCCTGGGTTAAACTTAAAGGGGATTAATGGATTGTTATCTTTTAATTCCAATTGTAACATAATGGTACTATGATAAAAAAAATTGTTGCAGTCCCCCTACCTCAGCAGGGTTCTGCTGACCTCCTGGTCTCTGGATCGTTCTTCTTCTGAGCCGAAATAGCTCTTCAGGCTCCTATTGGAACCCATTAAACAAATCCATAGGTCCCTTCGTCCTGTAGCACGGGTCTTAAAAAAAAAAACCTATGCACGCGCTCCGCTTTTGGTGCTCTTACCTGTTCTGAACCAACACCTTTCAGGTTTCGGGTTTCGGGTTTTCGGAACTCCTGCATGCGAGTTGTCTCGGGCTCCTTGTCCCTCTAAATCCTAGTCGCCGAAAACTACCCGTGACCATGGCCCACTTTTGGGATTTCAGAATTTGCAATTTCACGATTCCAGTTGCAGATGGTTCTTGGTCCTTCAACCTCCCAGACCCTGGAATGCCGAAATCTACCCGTGACCACGATCTTCTCTTCAGGATTTCAGAATTCAAAATTTCATGATTCCATGAGTCGGGACTCCCCATCTCACGACTCCTTCGCTCTTGAACTCCCGGTTGTCAAAATGATGAAAAGGGCTTAACAGCTCGACTCGTGCTCTTCCTCCGAAGACTTTCGGGGTTTCGCGATTTCGCGAGTTGGGACTCCACGTCTCTCGACTCCTGGCTTCTCGAACACCCGGGTTCCAGCACTACCGGCTTTTGCGATACAGGAAACCACGATGCAATTGTTCCCCTTGTTCTCTGTATTTCGAATCCCAGGTTCCCGAAATGCCGAAATCTCTCCCTCTGAGAGATCAACGACCCAGTCCTCCTGGAACCGAAATCTTTCTGGCCTTTTCCCAAAACCTTGATTGCTTTCCATGTGTCCTCCTGTGGACGGTCATGATGCTTCTAAAAGGGTTAAACCTCATTCTCCTCTTTCCATATTCGATGGCTATCAGTCCTTTACTCAAGATTTGACGGTCATGATCTGATCTTCTGTGCACCTCCTATGTGTGCTCCTCCTGTGCACGTATCCGTGATCCCGCGGCTCTCAATTCACCGCGCTCCAGATCTGACGCCTGTCGTGATTTCGCAAACCGGGAGTTCGCGATGCAGTGACTCCAAAATCCCTTGCCGCTCCAAACCCTGAACTCTGAAATGTGTGGATATCCAAGGGTTTAAACCCCGTGATCCTTTGCATGATCCAACGGTTGTCTCATATTGATGCTAGATCTAATGGTTCATATCCGTCCTCCTTGTGCTCTCTCCTTCTGAGCTTCACGCTTCTCCCAGACTTAGAAGATTTTCTAATTATCGAAGGTCTCAGTCTTCTACTCTTCCTCTTGCAAGCCCGATTCCTTCGGGTCTCATCTACGTTATAGGAACACTATCCCTTCTGAGCTTTGTCAACTCAGAAACCTTGAAAGGTTTCTCGACCTTCTGTTCCTTTCTTCTATGGCTTTGTGTGCAAAGGCACTTTTCCTCCTGAGCTTCGAAAGTCAGAATAAGTTTTCTTTCGCACACTCCTTGTGCTACTGAGATTTCAAGTAACTCAGATCCGAAGTATTCCTTGTAAAGAAATGCTTCATGCCCTCCTGGCATTCTTCGGCTCGATGCACACCTTGTAGAGCTTATAGAATGTTCAGCAACCCTGTGAGTGTCTTCTCTTCGACACTTCCTTTTCCTCAGGACTCGAAATGGAGTTCTCTAGTGCACTCTTTGCACTCGCTCAATGCCCTCCTGGCAGAGCTATACAGAACCTTCAGTAGTTTTGTTTCTTCTATGTGCCTTCCTTTTGCATAGTTCCTCCTCTAGAGTATTCAGTAACTCTGAGGCTTCCCTTAAGTCTACGAAACCTTCTGGTGTGCACTCCTTGCATGTTCTTTCTGACTCCGCAGAGTTCAAATGCGCACTCCTTGTGATGGCTACAGAACTTCCAATGTTCTGTTGTGCACTCCTTGCACAGCCCAAAGAACCCAGATGGATATCACAACTCAATCATATAGAGAAATTATATATGTCCCTGCAGATGAAAATATAACTTACATATATAGCATTCATTCATGAAACATAAATACATGAACAATCATATGTAGGAAAAATTGATTTTCTATTAATCCATGTGTCTCTATACAAATGATTACAAAGGATGGACTGTAACAAGTCTCATATCTCCCTCTCGAGACCTCTCTACTCTGGTATCTCCTCCTAACTCTCTATTCTAATTCTCATCCTCCTCCTTTTTACAAAATGAGGGATCCCATGAGCTTATCCTCAACCACCGCCTCTGAGCTATCGTTATCATAGAGTGGCTCCTACAGCTACATTCATAAATGGATGTCACAGACTTGACAGATATGGACTTAGCTATAGGTAACCATTTAAGGCAACCTCAACCACTTCCTGAATAGTTGTGTGCTCTGGCAGTAAAATAATTACAAAATTTATTGAAATTTCAAATTTCAAAATTAAGAGGGTTGTGCCTCTCCCTTTCTCCATTAATGCGTGCTAGATGTGTTGGTTGGATGACACGTTGCTAACGTGGAGTGATGCTCCTGCATCATACTCCTTAGCTGGAAAAATCATGAGATCCTCTTCTCTAGTATTGAAACCCACCTAGATCCCAAAATTTCCCTTGGAGCTGTCCATCTGCTCCTCTCCAGCTATGTTGTTGTTTTTGTTGTTGCTTCTTCTTCCCTGTTTCTCTTGTAGGATCCCTTCTTCTCATCTTCCCATTGTTGACCGATTTTGTTGATCTAATCATTAGCCTTCTGATATCCTCAATTATCTCATCCAGTTTCTCCAGTGGCTGGCTCTCCTTATGCAGTCTTCTCCCCTTCACTTATGTCTCCTCAATGGGAAGATATTCTTGATCTCCCATGTTGTCTTTATTTCCCCTTGTGGCACTAAGTGGCCACTCTGCTGCAGACTCCAGCTCTGCAGTCTCCTCACTGAACTACTGCTCAACTTCTTCCCGTGGCAGTTTTTTTGCTGGCATACTTCCAGCTTCTTCCAGCTTCTCCTAGGGTTGGTATGCTTCACTACCTTCTTCCAAGTTAGCCTGTTGGATGTGAAAGCTTTGCACCATCACCCTTCTCTTCAAGGCTTCCAATTCTTCACACAGATCAAGAAAATCCATGTTGTCTTCTTCCTCTTCTGCTGCAGGCTTCAGTGTTACAGTCATCTCCTATTCAACTTCCTGGCTGAAAATTTTGAGTCATTCTTTTGAATGATCCTTCTCTTCTCCTTGGGAAAACATCAGTGTCTGCTCCACTTATCCCTCCATGACAATCTATTATGGATGTCCTCCTATTTTTGTTTCATCTGCAACACATGCTCTGGCCTCAACTGAGCTATCTGGTAGGAATACCCGAATTCCCCCAATCATCAGAATGCTCTTCTGATTTTCTCCTGTCAACACTCCTTGTTGATATAAACTCTTCTCTGAGTTCATGAGACTTTCATACATTCTCATCTCTTCCCCCTTGCCCACCTGGCAATTTGGGAGTTTTTTGCTGCCCACCTGGCAGTCTATGAGATCCAGTGATCCCATCTCATTGCCCACCTGGAAATCTGAACTTTCAACACTGCTCCCCTGGCAGTATGCATGATCTTAAGTTGATCTCTTCCCATTTCCCACCTGGCAACTCGAAAGTTCACTTCTGCCCACCTGGAAGTTTATGAGATCAATCGATCCCATCTTCATCAACACTCCTTGCTGACCCAAACTCATCCCTGAGTTCATGAGACCTTCAAACAGTCTCATCTTCTCTCCCTTGCCCACTTGGCAATATGGGATTTTTTCCTGCCAACCTGGCAATTTACGATATCTTCAGTTAATCTCATACCATTTCCCTCCTGGAAATATGAATTTCCATGGCTGTCCTCCTCACAGTTTATGAGATCCTCCAATGATCTCATTTCATTACCCACCTGGAAATTGGAAAATTCATCTCTACCCTCCTAGCAGTTTACGAGATCTGAAACTGATCTCTCTTCCTCATCACTGAGGGTTTCCCCAACTTCTAGCTCACAGATGCAAACTAGCTCTATGTCACTGAGGCTTTCAGCATACCTCAACCATATTTTCAATAGCCTTTGTTGTCTTATGGCCAACAAATTTTGAGCAGGCCACTTCACCTTCTTTTTCATGGGTCATTCATACACCCATCATGCTTTTGTATTCTGTTGCATTATTAACGCAAGTTGCTCCATCCTCGCTCTTATCTTAACGAGTTCCTTGTCAATCTCTACCTTGGTTTTCTGTTGGTGGTTCCCTCTTCCACCACTCTCATGGCCTTCAGTAGCCATCTCTTTCTTCTGTCTTCCCTCCTAGAAAACTTATGGATCACTCTACACCTGAGAGCATCTCCATGTCCCCCAACAGCTCACCTGGTTTTCTATTTATTGTTGCACACCTGCAAACAATCACCACAGAGTATTATTACTCTATCTCCTCCTTCACCTATTGTATACAGATGAATCTCTGGTTCTGATTCCACTTGATGTTACCAAAATTTCTCCTTTAATCCCTTTTTCTCTTTTGTTTGAAATCTACAGACAAAAATCTTCTTTGATACCACTTGTTTCAGTTCCCCTACCTCAGTAGGGTTTTATTGACCTCCCAGTCTCTGGATCATTCTTCTTCTGAGCCGAAATAACTCTTCAGGCTCCTATTGGAACCCCTTGAACAAATCCACAGGTCCCTTCGTCCTCTGGCACAGGCCTTAAAAAAAAAAAAACCTATGCACGCGCTCTGCTTTCGGTGCTCTTTCCTATTCTGAACCAACACCTTTTGGGTTTCGGATTTTTGGGACTCCTGCATGCGAGCTCTCCCAGGCTCCTTGTCCCTCCAACTCTCGATCCCCGAAATGGCGAAAACTACCCGCGACCATGGACCTATTTTGGGATTTCGTAAGTCACGATTTCATGATTCTGACTACAGATGGTTCTTGTTCCTTGAACCTCCCGAACCCCAGAATGACAAAATCTACCCGTGACCACGGTCTTCTCTTCGAGATTTTGGAATTCATGATTTCGTGATTCTGTGAGTCAAGACTCCCTGTCTCACAACTCCTTCTCTCTTGAACTCTCGGTTGCCGAAATGCCGAAAAGGGATTAACGGCTCAGCTCTTGCTCTTCCTTTGAAGACTTTCGAGGTTTCGCGATTTCCTGAGTCGGGACTCCACGTCTCCCGACTCTTGGCCTCTCAAACACCCGGGTTCCAATGCTACCCGCTTTCATGATTCAGGAAACTGTGATGCAAGCATTCCCCTTGTTCTCTTTCTTTTGAATCTCCAGTTCCCGAAATGCCAAAATCTCTCCCTCTGAGAGATCAGCGACCCAGTCCTCTTGGAACTGAAATCTTTCCGACCTTTTCCCGAAACCTTGACTGCTTTCCACGTGTCCTCCTGTGGACGGTCACGATGATTCTACGAGGGTTAAACCTCGTTCTCCTCTTTCTGGATCCAATGGCTATTGGTCCTTTATGCGAGATTTGATGGTCACGATCTGATCTTTTGTGCACCTCCTATGTGTGCTCCTCATGTGCATGTATCCGTGATCCCGCGACTCTCAAGTCACTATGCTCCATATCCAGCGGCTGGCATGATTTCGCGAACCAGGAGTTCGTGATGCAGCAACTCCAAAACCCCTTTCCTCTCCAAACCCTGAACTCTGAAATGTGTGGATATCCAAGGGTTTAAACCCCATGTTCCTTCGCCTGATCCAGCGACTATCGGGTATTGATGTTAGATCTGATGGTTCATATCTGTCCTCCTTGTGCACTCTCCTTCTGAGCTTCACACTTCTCCCAGACTTAGAATATTTTCTAAGTATCGAGGGTCTCGGCCTTCTACTCTTCCTCTTGCGAGCCCGGTTCCTTCAAGTCTCGTCTGCGTTATAGGAACTCTATCCCTTCTGAGCTTTGTCAACTTAGAAACCTCGAAAGGTTTCTCAACCTTCTTCTCCTTTCTTCTATGGATCTGTGCGCAAAGGCATTGTTCCTCCTGAGCTTCAGAACTTAGAATAAGTTTGCTCCCGCACACTCCTTGTGCTACTGATATTTTGAGTAACTTAGATCCAAAGTATTCCTTGTAAAGAAATGCTTCATGCCCTCCTGGAATTCTTTGGCTTGATGCACACCTTGCAGAGCCTACAGACTGTTCAGCAACCCTGTGAGTGTCTTCTCTTCGACACTTCCCTTTCCTCAAGACTCGAAATGGAGTTCTCTAGTGCACTCTTTGAACTCACTCAATGCCCTCATGGCAGAGCTATATAGAACCTTCAATAGTTATGTTTCTTCTCTGTGCCTTCCTTTTGTACAGTTCCTCCTCTAGATTATTCAGTAACTCTAAGGCTTCCCTTAAGTCTGTGAAACCTCCTAGTGTACACTCCTTGCACGTTCTTTCTGACTCCGCAGATTTCAGATGTGCACTCCTTGCGCTGGCTACAGAACTTCCAATGTTTTGTTGTGCACTCCTTGCACAGCCCAAAGAACCTAGATGGATATCACAACTCAATCAGATAGACAAATTCTATCTATCCCTACAAATGAAAATATAACATACATCTATAGAATTCATTCATGAAACATAAATACATGAACAATCATATGCAGGAAAAACTTATTTTCTATTAATCCCTGTGTCTCTATACAGATGATTACAAAGGTTGGACTGTAACAAGTCTCAACTCTCCCTCTCAAGACCTCTCCACTCTGGTCTCTCCTCCTAACTCTCTATTCTAATTCTCATCCTCCTCTCTTTTACAAAATGAGGGCTCCCATGAGCTTATCCTCAACCACCGCCTCTGAGCTATTGCTATCACAGAGCGGTTCCTATGGCCACATTCATAAATGGATTTCGCGGACCTGACAAATATGGACTTAGATGCAGGTAACCATTTAAGTCAACCTTGACCACTTCCTGAACAGTTGTGTGGTCTGGCATTAAAATCCTTACAACATTTATTGAAATTTCAAATTTCAAAATTGAGAGGGTTGTGCCTCTCCCTTTATCCATTAATGCATGTTGGATGTGTTGGCTGGCTGGCATGCTGCTGACGTGGAGTGATTCTCCTGCATCAAAAATTCCCCCTGCCTTAGTCCAAGATCTATACATGTATATTAACTGCAGCAAAATCTCATATTCCATCAAGCAATTTTGAGACACCATCCTAACCACTACTATTGTTCTTCCATGTGGGAATCTAACAACTTCAATCTAATGAGTGAAAAAATCTACCAAACTATCAACCCTGGTAGACTCCCCCTAGACTTCCTTTCTAATAAAAATTAAGATCCCCTCTGATAATTAACCTCCCTTCCCTTAAACACCTGAAGAGAAAATAATTTTTCCCAATATGCCTACTTCCCCTCATACGGATCATACATGTTCATCATAGTAGTAGGTTTTCCAAATCCTTTACTCATGAATTATGTGCACAGAAATGAGAAAAAAACAAACAAGTTTGTTATATTTAGACTAGATATCTACCCTATAATAATTCCACTTAAGATCCCCACTGAGTCCACAAAAGTAAATTCCCACTCCTTTAATAATTTCCTAAGACAACTAACTAAAGAATCTCAACATCCCATCATCTGCCGACGAAGAATTATCTTGGGTTTCTATTTCTCTTTTTTCCCTAATATTTAATGAGAGTACAATAATCATAAACCATCCTTATAAGGTTGATTTGTTCTAAGAACCCAAAAAAATAAAATTTGCTAGCTTTTTCTTTTTTTATCTGAGCATGTTGTAGATATGGTTTTCTACCTACATAATTTGAAATAGCTTCCCTAGGATTATCCATCCCAAGACCCCCAAAACTTATCCCTTTAGTATTGTTTTCCATTTTCTTAGATCTCAAAGGATATCTAATCTCCCTCCTAATATCCAAGGATTCAAATTCAATTCCAAGAACCTTAAATTCCTCCCACAATGAGCTATAATATCCCTACTTGAACCGGAACTAGATATCTCCAAATATAACAAGCCTCCAGTGAAAATGGTCATATGAGGAGAAGGAATAGCCTTTCTCCTTCCAATCTTACCCTTTCTAAAAACATTATCACCCCTAGCAGGAGTAGGCCATGTTTTTAAATAAATGGAATCCTCTACAATCTTACTATCTCCAAAATGAATAGAAGACTTACTTGATTCATCATTGACTACAATGACATATGAAACTACCTTTCTAGTCTCTTCTCCCCTCATCTCCTCAAGAATTGGCATTATGGATTGTGAGTACATGTTGCATTGCTCTAGCATGGCTAGAACCTCGTCTTTTTGTTTTTTTAGAAACAAAATATATTCCAACAGCTTCATAAATACGCTTCCCCTCCACTTAAACCTCCAAAACTTGAGGCTCCTCAAGTGCAACTTATTTTCTCCCTCTATGAATCCATATAATTTCTAGTTATCCCCACGATTACTAGAATTTTCTTGCATGTCCTATCACCTATTCTTTGAATATGAAGGACCAGAATTACTCCTCCAAATTGTTGAACAAAAGGCCAAGAATAGTATAAAGCAACATGACTTGCATGATGATAGTACCTTACACAGCAAAAGGGTACATTAGTGTAGTCCAATATTTACATATGTATTGTTCCTACAACTTTAATATCCATTCTCTCCATGAGTTTTTTCCTAGTGTTTATATCAACTAAATCCCTCACTCATATGTGACTTATATTGTTCTTATAATAATTATCCACCCTAATTGTCTTCTCGGGTTATTCTCCAAGTCTATTAAAAAACTATTTGACCAAAATTTAAGGGTCAGCCCAAGCAGTTTAACCCAAATTAGGATCCTTGATTCCATCTTTGTCTTAGGATTGAAAATGGGGTGTCATGGCTTCAAAGACAGATATCCCAACTCCCACAACCAAATCCCCTCAATTATAACCTCAACATCCCTCTTAGAGTGAAAAGAAAAATAAATCCTTCTATCAAAATATTAAATGAAATCCCATACCCAATAACCAGGCTCCAAAAAAATTTCAACCAATCGTTTAAAGTTTCCACCACTATTTTTCTACCAAAATATCTCCTAATAACGGTTTTTAATAGTAGGTGCATGATCTTATCGACTCTTCTATATTCACACACTGCCATTTTAACTCTCGTTGTTTTTCTCTTTATTAATTTGTGACCCGTTCAACACCTGCTATCACCCACTTCTATAACAACCCTCAATATCTCAAGATTACTCCCAACAAACCTATCCAGATCTAGAACATGACTTACAAACCCAAAATATTGGACAATATTCTCATCCCCAAGAAAAAGCATAGGTCCTCGATTCTCAACCCTACAACAATTTTCCTTCTCCTTTTGCACCGATGAATAAATATTTGGACCTTCATTCAAGGAGTGGCATGGGAGAATTCCTATAGTACTTGGAACATTAAATCCATGTTATTTGGACCCTAATAGAACATTCCTAAACATATAAATATCTACCTATGGACATGCTCCAATACCAATAATATTAGACCACATAGGTATCTCTGACAAAACCTCGGACATGCATACTCCAAGTCCTTATCATTAGAAAAATACTCACCGCCATCAACATTGAGACAACCTCATGAGTATTGGAAAATGCCTAGGCTTTATGTGGGGTCCTCGCTATAATCCACAAGTTGAATCTCCTCCTCAAACATTAATAGGGTTTCTTCAGTCCCCATTCTACTCCCTTGTGCCATCAGTCCCATTTATCACCATTCTTAACCTCCAATGAAGATATTATCCATGCTTGACATCACTAAAGGTCACTAACAGAGACAAATATATATCTTAGGAGAAGACTGTAAAGAGGATTTTTGTTATGAAGATGTACAAGTTGATGGAAAATGAGAGGTTCTAAAATTTGGAAGTGGAAAATTTTCCATATTCAAGAATTTGTTGACACTGACACGAGAAAGTGATCAAACAAAGAATAATGCATACATTATATTAGGGGAAATGTGTTTTACTTAGTCTTGTTTTTAGTCCCTCATGTTTCTAGTCTTTTACATTTTATTTTTCATTCATTAAGTGGAATATATTATATTCTTCGAGACTAATGATGACAAGAGTGATTTGGAAGAATCATAGGGTATTCACAACTATTTAACAAATATGTTTTGTTACATATTTAAATGTTAGCAATTTTATTTATTTTATTGAACTCATTATTTTATCATGTTTTTATAGAGTGAGGATGATGAGGATTTAAAAGATGAGGAGGGAACTAACAATAGTTAAATCAAATTTTGATGTCAAATTCATTTCATTTCCTTATGTATACATATTTTTTCCTACTATGTTCTATACAAAGTTGACATTTCCCTGGGGTGACAGTGTACAGTGTATCACTTGTTTACAGGTAGAAAAAATTACATGGCTATTTTACAATTTAATTTAAAATTTCCCCATTGCATCTATATCTACATCATGGTTTTTTGCTTCCATGGTGTGAAATCGATTAAATGTAAGTGTGGTGAATTATCATAATTGTGTTTATGGATACATGGTTTTTTTTTCTCTCATGGTGTGATATTGATTGAATGTTAGTGCATTAAAATACCATAATCTCATTTATAAATACATGGTTTTTCTCTCATGATTAGTATGCATTAAACTAGATGCATACTAATCATTAATTTCATCAACATTTATATATTATAAAAATAACAACTATATTTTTATTTTTTTCCAGTGTGTCTGTGACCTATAGGAATAGCTTGTGGTTGAGAAACCATGACCCAGGGGAATATAAGTCATAAAAATCACTCAGGGATCGCACCCAGCCTAGGCCACACCAACTCTTAGCATGGATGGATTTTTTGGTGTCTCCTCCCAATAGGGCCATGGTGGGTTAGAGGTCTGGGGTCGAGGGTTCAAGAGTCTAGGTGGAGGGTAAGGGGTCTAGTTCGAGGTCGATTTCGAGGGCCACGGTTGGGTCTAGTTTGAGGTCAAGGGTCGATGTAAATGGGGCCCTCTTTAGATGTCAACTCGTATTGGGACGTGAGATAAAATCAAGTAGAAAGAAAGTTAAGCATCAAGTGCATCAACACTTGGATAGACACCTAGTGGGTTTTGAACCTGGGTCGCCATCAAGGTTCAAAATAGAACTGTCACAGCACGCCAATGACCTTCCATCACGTCCCAAAATTCAGCTTAAAAAATTAAGCATAAAAAAAATGTGTGTTTTTGTTTTTACCAGTTTTTTAGAAATGTTAAGTAAAATTTAAAATTTCACATGAAGGGTTAGCATTTAAAATGTCGGTCATAGTATTTTAGTCACTAGTAGTTTGGGTCTACCTTTTTATGATGACATTTATGGATTTTACGGTACGGAGTTGTCGTGCACCTACTCAATTGTCCCAAAATTAAAGAATGTGATTACATATATCGAGATCGAATCGTGTTTCACACTATAATCTCACAAATTTCCCTACTAGTGTTGGTTCTCTGCTACCACCAAATTCTAATCTTCATTCCCTCTACATATTTTAAAAGGGGCGAAGCAACATTTCTATTCAGAAGCTGTGCAAACAAGAGAATGGAAAGGCCGAACACCCTGATGCTAACTTTGTGATCTTTTATTCCAATCTTATTTGTGACCATAGTAAAATTTCCACTACAAATTTTGAATGGATATTATGTGGTATTTGTAGCATAAAATATGGAGAGTGCAACCAGTAGCGCGATGTTTTTGTTTGAAGACTCATACGTAGAGATCAGAAATCTCGACCAAACAAATTCTGCCTGGAAACTTCCATATGGTATAAGATTTCCGGAAAACTCTCCAACCGACTTTCATATGGAAAAGTCCTTACGGTTTTCATAGGTATAATTATAAATTTTCTGCCAAGAATTATTCATTTATCTTCACTTCATATGGGGATTTTAATTTTTCATTGGAACGATGAAGTTTCAATTTTCAACATCCCTATACCAGTGCCACACAATCAGTAGGATAAAAACCCCAACATCCTTCACTTCGGCATGAATTTTGTGACTGGCGAGACAAGTATCTTTGCTACATGGCTTGGACTGCCTAGTACCAATACCCAAATCAACCATCTTCAGGAATTGATTAGTAATGGAGTATACTCCACACAAAAATTAGCCTCTTCGTGTGTCCTCTTCTCGGTTTCAGGCAACGATTATCGTTCCTACATTCTGCAAAAAAGAGGCGCAATCGAGGTAATTGGATAAGAAAATACCTATTCTTGTAACAATTTGGTGCTCAATGCGTGCATTATGCATTTACATTAGTTGTTTACAATTGCAGGGTTTTCCTTCGTTTGTAGCATCAATGATCAAGTAGCTCGTTGCAGATTTAGTATGCTTGTACAATATGGGTTTTCGACGGTTTGCAGTAACAAATATGGGACTGTAGAGGTTCTTGTTGGTTATCATGACAAATAACTCTTATACAATTTGTAATGCTACAATAAGCACAATAGTAGTAGACCACAACCATCTTTTGGGAGAAGTGGTGAAGGGAATAAGAAAGAATCGGGGTGGAGGGAATAAGAAAGAGTTGAGTAAATGAAACCTTCATGATTCTTGATCAGCATAGAGATTCCATGGCTATTTTTCAACATCCAACTCAATATAGTTTGATATTATGTCCCTTTGTGTCTTACGGATCTACATTATTTATGTGTCATGCCCAATAAATATTGAACATGCTCATTTATGTTTGTGCAGGGAAATTCAAGGACCCGTTGAAACCCGGTTACATTGGTTCATGTAGCTTTACAAAAAATACATGGAATTCAAAGACAAAGTAAGCTTGGTGGGTAGTGGATTCAGTTAGTTGGGTATAACAAAAGGAGACGTGGTGATCTTTTTTTTTCCAATTCTATTTATTCCCCATTGTGTTTCTTTTTTTCTTTGGGATTGTTTCAATTGGGGTGGTGGAAACCACTCTTAATCCATTGTATATTTCCATGGAAGTGATTAAACAGGTCTAGGATTTGAAACCCAAGCCCATCATTGTTGTCCAATATATCTAGAATAAAGTTAAAGATCTAGGTTTTCCTGCAATAGTAATAAAAGGACCAACATTCGAAGGCAAAGATTGTGACATCAACAAATCAGGTGCATATGTTCTATTTTCTGATTTATGTTAGTTTAAAAGCAAGTTGTCAAGTAATCCATAAATCTTCTTTTACGTAACTCTTATTTCAAGATCACTTTGATTGAAAGGATTATGCTCAATATTCCTTAAATGCAATTGGCTTCAAGGATTCACAATTAAAATTATGTAGAAAACCTTGGTTTTTCCTCTTTGATGAAAACCTCGGTGTTCCTCTTTGATGAAAACCTCAGTGTTCCTCTTTAATGAACAGCTTGGTTGTTCCTCTTTGATGAACACCTTGGTTGTTCTTCTTCAATGAATACGGTTTTAGTTTTGAAGTTTTTTGAAGAATACAAAGGTATCATATTTCCCTTAATGTACAAGGATAAGTCCATTGTGATACCTTGTCATAAGAGGTGATATTGAGATAATGAATGTTGGGGGTAAGCCCTTACAAAATGATGCCTCTAGCAATGAGAGAGTCAAATTTAATCAACCATAATCACCCCACTCTTTCATCTTTGGAAATTAAAATTTTAAATTGATTTCAAGCCAATGAATTTGGGTGTTGTGTCTTTCTTCAATGGTAATTGTGTCTTTGTTAGGCACCCACTTTCTTACAGTGATCTTGAATTTCTCATAGTGATCCTAGGAACTCTTGAATTCCAAGAAAATTGAACAAAATTTTCTATTTAAAAACAAAGAGTCATAGTTCCTTCTCGCTCCTTAGGTAACTATGCCAAAAGAGCAAGCATTCCCAACAAAGAGCTTCCTATATTTCTTAGATTTCCAATAGCACTAGGAAATGTGCTTTTTTACGTTTGTATCTATCTATCAAGTGTATTTCTACAAGCATAGTTGATGTGTCATTTGGACTCATAAGATCTAAGGATTGACTCAGGGAGTGCTAGTATCTTCGACATATTGAGCTTGCCACATTATACATTTGACAACTCATACATTTGATAACTATAGGATTTGGTGACTCATGAGCATAAGAGATGGATTAAAACATCAAAGTTTCCATATCATCCAACCCATTCCAGTAGGACAATCTTTTCAATGGATTTCTTGTGGACTTTGGAAATTTCAAAAGGGGAGCTTACGTGAGGTGATCATGTTTCCAAAGTTACAAAAAAAACCTTCAAATTTTTTGACAAGAAATCACACGTTTATCTAAAACTCATAGGGACACAATGTTTTCAATTTTCTTCTAGCCATTCACTTGTAAACCCCACTACGAAAGTGGTGAAAAGTAAGGGTGCTTATTGTGCTTTTAGTATACATCTTCCCCTATCATGGTTTCTTCCTTTTGTAAACTTTGTGTATCTTCTAATGGATTTTAGAATTCTTAAATTGATATGAAACTATTGTTTGTCTGTTGAGAACCTTAACAAGAGTCCAATGTTCTTGGACAAGTGTAACTTGCTTTATGTTAGCAATATGTTATTAGGAATCTCTGTGATATGTTATTTTTTATTTTAAATGATGAGATTTTTTTTCTTAAATTTTAAATCTTCTCTTTTAACTCATAGATTTAATATTTGCATAAGAATTTTCCCTACTTTGGAATTTCTTGTGTTTTGTTTCCATGAATCTTTTTATTTTTTAATCAAAGAAAATTGATGACTACATTTTTCTCATGTTCTATTTAATCCAATCTTTATTTTTTTAATAATAAATTTTAACTCACATATATAGATTCTGCATGGATATTTTGAGGCATGGAGATTTGTGCATTTAAAATGAACTAATTTTGAGTTTCTAAAGATGTTGTTAAATTTAGAAATTCACTTTTTGCATGGATATTTTGAGGCATGGAGATTTGTGCATTTAAAATGAACTAATTTTGAGTTTCTAAAGATGTTGTTGAATTTAGAAATTCACTTTTTTAGGATTATCTTTAAGTCACTTAATTGAACTCGCATCTTTAAACTTTGTAATATTTACCTACTAGAGATCAATTTGATTAGAAATGTGATTTTTTCTTTAACACATTTTTTTATGGAGTACACTTAATTTATTGTTTTCAAATGAAATGTAATTTTATATGGAAACTTTTCATCATTGAAGGGTTGTGTGGTTAAATACCCTTCTCACTAAAATTAGGACCTACCCTTCAAATTTGATCATTGGTCACCATGCAAAACGAGGCCCATTGAAACGGATTGATCTATCAGGATTTGACAATAACTATAATTAAAATAATGCATGGTTATAATTCTAATAATAATTAATAATGCTTAAATTAATAAAAATAATAATAATAATTAATACAAAAACAATTAAATGATTAATACTAACTATGTTATTATTTTGACCCTAACACAACAAAATTTGAGTCAATATGACATGCTTTTGAGTCCATTACGATGCAAATACAATTCATCATGACATTAATATGATGCACGATCAATGCAAACTTTACAAATTTCAATGCACTACAACTCAACTACAATGTAAAGAGGTAGTAGTAAGATGCCAAATCGACGCAAAGGTGACCCATGATGATGCAAAAGTGACACAAATAAACCTTAGAACAAAATAAATATTTCATATTTTAATGCCACTTCAATGCAACAACGATGTGTAGATAAATTCTATCATGATGTAAAATCAATGCAAAAACGACCCATAATGACACATAAGCTATGCATACCAATGCTAGTAGGACGCAACAACCACAATTTTTACACAAATGAGATGCTAAGTTTGGTTTGTTTAAGAATATGAAACATGTCACTGTTTAAGAAGGTATTGCTACAGATGAAAGACACCTTGAATGATCACCGACATGTTAGGATATCAGAGATCTTTAAAGAAAAAGAATGCATTGAAGCAAGAATAGGAGACTTCGACATTGATTGTTTTCTGGATGAAGAAACATAGGTGAACATTATGCCAAAGAGAACTTGGGAAGCTATAGGAAGGCCTGTTATGATCCCTTCATTAAGAGGAATAGGGTTATTCAAAGGGAAATTGGTAAACCTATGTGGGAGGCTCACTCAGATAACTATGAATGTCAATGGAACTTCAACAGAAGAAGATTTTGAGATTATCAAATTTATTGAGGACAACGCCCCGTTTACTATGTTAATTGGAAAACCTTGGATTGAAAGAGATCAAGCCAGAAAGAAGGAAGAAGAAGAGGTTTTAGAACAACAAAGACAAGAGTTAAAAGATTTCATGACTAGAAGGATCGCGTAGTTGATTGAAGAACAGGAGAACAGATCGAAGTTATTTAACACTAGAAGCCTAGATGTCAAAATTGCAAGAGCATTAGAGGACTCACAGAAGATTGAAGTATCTGTCTCAGATATAGAAGAAGTATTACCCTTGAATCCTAGGAAAGAATCTCAGCAGCACGAAGTACCTATGTCCAAGGAAAATAAGAATCAGAATGGGAAGAGAATCACCGAGACAAAGCTCACTAGAAAGAAGGCTAGGAAGCTAAGTAAAAAGAGATCTAAGATCAACAGGCTACAGAAGATTCCATAGGGAGCCTTGTAGAAGCAAAACTTACAGAATTTGAACTTCACCGAGATATCAGAACAGCGACATAGGCGATGGCCTTCACCGTGGCAAAGCAATATAGCCATTAGAGGTCAATATATCTGTACGACTGTCACTCTGAATGGATCAAAAAGCATTGATGGCTCATCACTGGACCATTGGATCGCACCATAACAGACAGAACATGAATTAATGAGGCTCATACCCGTTGCAAAGAAAACCATTGCCAATATCGCCTATATATCTCGTCACACCATGCCCGAAGAGCACTTTTTCCAACTGAGAATTTGAAGCCCGCAGACTAGAAAGTGTATACAATGATCATCACGCCCTTGTTTTTCATTCCTATACAGTGTCTAAGATCATTGTGACCCCGATATTAACCCCGAGCACGTATGCTTGAAGAGCTTAGTGCACTTGAAGAATTTGTGAAGGAAGTACTTGCTGATATCAAGACAGAGAAAATCATGTCGAAAAGAAGGATGTTTGCAGGTGTGCAAGCATCATCAACAAGAGGATTCCAAGCTTCTCCATCAACTGCTCGTGAAGCAGAAACTTCTAGAATCACGACAAAGACGAGAATGAAGTATAGAGATGATATCGTGAATGACAAGATGATTTCAAGCATTCTACCTGCCTACCTACCCCCTCTAAGTGACGCCATCAACCAAGATAGTGTGCCTTGAGATTTTGACTATGATTTAGTCATGGTGTACCTCCCGAAAGGGATACGCGTAGTTCAAGCCGACTAGGATAAGCTCGCAGCATTGAATTTTAATGACTTAAACCTTGGCGACAGGAAGGCTTACAGCATGCTCACCCCGCATAAGTACTTGATCAACACAAAAGGAAAGAATTCAAAGATTATCCCGTAGACATGGACCCAGAACCTCGCATAGTCCACATTAATTAATGTGATGAAGATCTCGCACTTTAGCCGACACCAGGAAGTAAACACATGTGTGAAACTGTTGTTATCCTGCTACCACGGAGGTTACTTATGGTTGAACCATCGCATCACTGTGGATCTGACCTTGATCAATCAGATCACAGGGTTGAGCATGCAAGGCCCTGACCCACAGAATTTTTACCCTAGAAAGACCTCAGACCGATCATTAGTGAAAAGAATCAAAGAGACTTATGGCGATGTCAAGAAGGGCACGTGAGGTTACAAGGTAACCTCTATCCAGAACGGTGTAGTGCGCTTCGCGTGTCAATTAATTGCAGGCAAGCTAGTTCACAAGAAACGGCCCACCCAAGTAACTGGATTCGTTGTTGACCTCGTCGGGAAGTGCGTCGAAGAACTTCAGATGAATTGGGCACAATACCTTGTAAACCAACTAGAGCTTGATTTCCTGGAAGCACAATACCAAGGACATGAGTTCCACTTTAGCTGGCTTCTCATACTAATCGCATTTATTGCATGGGAAATGTTGGAAGGTGCGACCTTCCCCGACATCGAGCCCTTCGAACCTTTGGTTGTGAAGTTAAATACCTTGTGGTACTCTAATGATATGAAAAAGCAGTGGTAGTCCAATGTCGTCTTCCATGCCTATTACAACTAGTTGAAACAAGCCATTCAGTCTGAGCCTCAAATGACCCCGAATACCCTCCACAGGTTTTGGCCCTTAATGAAGTTCAGCATAGAACGCCACTTTATTTATATAACAGTGTGTGTTGATGAGAACAAGAAGCAGTTACAGTCCTATTACAAGTTGACCGAGGAAGACATCGAATAGATCACTAAGGAATGGTTGGCAGACCTTCTCATTCCAGCCAACCCTGTGGAGTTGTCGGATGTAGACAGCTCAGAAGTTGCGCAGGATACACCTAGACCTAGTAAGACGAAGAAGCCTGCAGAAGTTCAAGATATAGACATCACATCTGTGAGGACTGCATCCATTTCACCAAATGAAGGGGATGATGATGAAGAGACAGAAGGCACAAATATTGAACAACAGAAAGGTGAAGTACCACCACCTAGGGACGAAGAAGACTCGTCGAAGAAAAGGAAGGTTTCACCTTCGAAATATTCCTCCCGAAAGAAACCGAGAACCCCTGTAACCAAGATGAGGACTACCCTCACATTGGATGATTTTAATTTCATCATTGCAGTTGTGAACAATTCTTCACAATAGATATTAGAGAAGCAGGAGATGAAGCAGGAGCAGATGTATAGTCGTATTGAGATTGAACTCCAAGGAGTGCAGTAGGAACTCCAATCTAGTCGTGCAGTCTCCACTGCACCCCTGGTAGCAGGAATAGTAGAACCAGGAGATGATCCATCCCAATTTCACCAGATCACCGATAAAGTTGAAGCTCACCTTCGACAAGATTAGGAAGAGACAACGCAAGCCATCCAGGCTTTGACACAGGTACGTGGAGTACTTGTCAAGCAGTGCAGTGTTGTCGAGCGAGAAAAACTTTCTCTTCAATCACAGTGGGACAAAGAGAAAGCAGAGCAAGGAGAAGTTAATTATGGAGCAGCGAGAAGTAAAGGAACATTTCAACAAAGCACTTCACTCTATGACAGTCATCGAAGTCCAGATAGAAGAATGGGTTCCACGGCAGGTGGCACAGCTTAAAGAAGTGATCTAGCAACTTCAGCAGTGCATCGCAGACCTAGAACTTCATACTATGCCCGAGACTCCTCAATAAATCAGATACCTAAGAGAGGTAACTTCTCACAGCACAATTGGAAAAATGAAATCCCTTGCCTTGGAGTGCAAGCAGTTGATCTCTAGGAGCGCTAAGACGTATGAAAACCTCATAGAGAATCCAAAGTTACAAACATTGGAGTCACAACTCCAAGAAGCAAAGAAACACGCAGATACGTTACAGGCGCAACTGAAGTCCTTGTCACCAGTCGAAAGGATGAAGAGGTTTCGTACCTCCCAACAACAGATCCACATGATCCAACCTAAAGTGTTGGAAGTCTCTCAACAACTTCAACCAATGCAAGAAAAGGAATGTCAATTGGCAATCGAAGTTGAAAGCCAAGGAGTCGAGCTAGAACAGGTCGTCATCACAGAAGAACAGTGCCTAGAAGGGCCAGGCAATGATGCACTCATCCAGGAGTTCACTGAGCAAGAGGTTGTAGCATTGTAGAAGGTCGAAGTAGCTCGAGCCAAGTTTGAGGCATTCGAGGCAGAATTGCTCAGACCAGAGTGACTCGGGATGAGTCATAGATGAGTGTTGGGGGCTTGTTGGCCCTTGACCAAGTTTTGGGAACACTTTGTCATATTTGACCCTTTTTGGGACTTCGACGGCCTATCAAAGATGGAGCACCAGATGAAGCGGAGATTGCAAAATCTCAGCCCACTTTTGGGTCCCTTTTAGGGTTTTGGAAATATGTAATGGGAAAGGGATGTCGGCCCATGGGTTCACCCACACTTAGGACCACTTTTGTAAATGTATAAATAGACATATAGGAATCTAGTAGAGTGGAAGGGTATTGTATCTATGTGATATAGGCTAAGTGCCAAGAAGGGATCTGTGTGATCAAGATTTTTGTGCATTCTGTATAGACTTACAGAGCTCAGTGAAAATCCCTGTGTGAAGATATAGAAGGATTTATGCTGAAAGGAAAGGAAGAAGGATGTAGTGAGCTGTGCAGATATTTTGTCCTATGCGAAGTAAGGGTTTCTATGGCTCTGTGCTTGTAACCCATTAGCCTACGATAATAAAGAAGAAGAGTTGGTGGATGTAGCCCCAGGGTGGGGGTGAACCACATAAATCCTATGTGTTGTGCTTTGTGCTTTGACTCAATGTGCTTATCTCTACTTTTTCTAAGTGCTTTGATGTATTTAGATGGATATAATTATGCTTTGTGCTCCATTAGATGTGTATGAATAGTAGATCTGATATGTATGAAAATGCTTAGTGTTGATCTACTGGATCTGATCAGTTTTACTGTTGCTAAGTATTAATATAGCTTAGATCTAAATGAATGTCACGATGCTCTGTGCTATTTGTGAAGTATAATAAGCATTGAATATTGATGAATGATCAATGTTAAATGCTCTATAAGCGATATAATCACAGATATGTGTCCCAGCTAAGGTTGCAGACACCTGACTCTTGAAACCACCCCTGCATCTACCTCGGGTGAGACTTCATTTTCTTCGTAGGTGTTGCCGAAAGGGTTGGTAGTTAGGGTTTTGTTGGTGCGCTCTTGTAGCGTTGAACCTTGGGCCTGCCCCTGTGCCAACAATTCATGTGTGAGATATTACAACTGTCGAAATCATAATCAAACTTGAAGAAACCTGAAAGAAGTAAAAACAGAAAGAAGTCAGCATTCAAAAGGAAATTAGAAAGATACCTGTGACACTTTGCAGAAGGAAATAAAGATGCAGACGAAAGTGTGGACTCTCTTAGATGGAGGAATCCGATTATATAATTCTAAAAAAAAAGAGCATGCATTCATGCATGAAGCAAGGATTAGGAGGGAGCTAATCCTAGATAATATGATCCATTAAATATTATGAAGTATTTATCCATGTTCCCATCATTGGTAGAAACCATGAAAAGAAGAACGTGTTCAGTTTGACTTTAGAAGAATTCTTCTTCGAAAATAAGCCTTAAAGTATCCTTGGTTGTCCTTCCACATCCATGATCCTATGATGAAAGGAAGAAGTTGGAATCTTCGGGGCATGGAATCTATAAGAAAATCCATGGACCCAAGATCCAAAGAAAAACATGAGGAATAACATGAAGATTCCAAGAGATAAAGAAAAACCAGAACAACCAGTCATTATATCAATAATCATAAGACTACCAGCTTGATATGAACCCTCTAGAAGCAATCAAGCAAAAGAAATGAAAGTTGTGATGCAGAACAATGTATGGAAGAATTATAAATGAAAACATTGTGAGATCCAGTACTAAAGGTTCTCCTAGATGGAGCGAGAGGACTATAATGATGGCTTGTTCTAGACATACCTCTACTTGAGACATTATATCTCGTGCAATATCCATGGGTTGGAGTTTGCATCAAACGAATGTAAGGACTGTTCTGCTCAACAGAGTAATCAAACAAAGAAGCGTATGTAGAGAAACCTCAAGGTTTTTGAGGTACACCAGAAATAGACTCTTGTATGAAGATGGAAGAAGATCTTGTATGAATTCAAACAACTTGGTGTAGAACCTCCAATGCATAGCAGAAGCATGGTGAAAACTTTCCATAACAGAGATATTGTATCGGAATGGTTACTCAGAAGTCTAGGATGATGGTTTGTTAATCCATGAAAAACTCTCATGATAACAAAAGAAGTAGCACTTGGATATGTTCTAGTTTGAGCCTTGCCATGATGTTATGAGATATCAAGAAACAAAAGAGTTGAATCCAACTATGATATAATATAATGATCAGAGTTATATGAAGCCTTCAGATAAAACTAGTGTTCCAGAAAGACCGAAGTACATTGAAATCGAGCATTACATTCTCTGTGATGAAGTCCATAAAAGAGAAGTGATTCTCCAATATCTATCTCCACAAATGAGAAAATAACAAACATTTTGGTAAAGCCATTGTCCAAGATGAAAGAGTTTGAGTACTCAAGAAACAAGCTGAAGCTCATGGAGACAACTTCCTTATTAAAAGGGAAGAGATGAATCCCAAATTGGGAGGGAGAATTGATGTGTTATTGTTTTATGGACAATCATTTTTCAGTTCGAAAAATGGTCCAAGATGAGCAGTTCCTTTCCAGTTCGGAAAGTGGTTTGAGATTTATGATGGACATGCATTTTTCCAGTTCAGAAAATGGTCCAGATCAAATAGTCATTTTCGTAATGAAAATGGTTCGATGTATTGTTGATGTACCATAGACAGTGATTCCCCTTGTGGCCAGTGTAGGGGAATGGTCTAGGAAAGTCTTTCTTCTTGACGGTCACTCTCAGTAGTGGTCAAGAAGACTGGTCTGCCTCGTTGGACAGTCATTCTTTCGAAGCTCACAGTTGTGAGAAGTTTCGAAGAATGGTATGTTTTGGAGGTTAGTGTAGGACAGTCATTCCCTAGGGCAGATTCATTCTCTCCAAGTTGCACTTTGTTTAGTGCCGGAGGAATGGCCCATATAGGCGAATGGTCCAGGTTCAGCAATCAGAGACAAGCATTCCCTAGGGCAGACTCATTCTCTCCAGGTTACACTTTGTTTAGTGCCAGAGGAATGGCCCGGATAGGTGAATGGTCAAGGCTCAAAAATCAGGATAGTTATTCTTCTATGCTTGAGAAGAATATTCCAATAGCTCATGACTGATGTTTTACCTTCTGAGGGAAGTTTCTCTTCCATATCTCACAGATGTGAGTGGAAGAATGGCCCAGATGATTCAGTTTATATCATGACATTGTTTTTCTGTGCAGGTTGATATAAGATGATATGATTGTTATGGAGAATGTATGTCTCTGAACAGTAGATGTATGCTATTATGGTGGATGTGTTCCACTGGTTGTGACTATGTGTCACTGATTAAGTAGTTGTGTGTTACTTGGTGTGGTAGTGTACCACTGGATTGTAGTTGTGTACTACTATGGATAGACACAGTTGTGTTCTACTGAATGAAATTTTTCTAATTTTCCTTGAAGACTATCAGTAGTGTTGAAAATGATTATCATCTATATGGATGGTCAGTGTATTGATGGACAGACATTCTCCAGACGAAAAATGGTCCAGGACATTTATTCTTCTAAGACATATGCCTGGATTAGAAGAATGGTTCTTGTATCACTTTTTGGAGTGAGTGACTTATTCGACATCATGTTTGATTACTCAAATGGAGTATGGTTTCGAGAGATGATGCAGTTGATGTTGTCAGATGACACTGATAGTGATGATGGTGCTCGTGAATCATGAGATAGTCTATACGACTATGATGATGCTACTGGTTTAATGGTATGTTTGTGCTCAAGACCATTGCCTTCAATACCTCCCTATATAAGAGGGAGTGTTGATATTATAGTAGTTATGGGAGGTATTTACCTCCACGTGTAACCCTGACGAGAATAGAATATTTCGGGAAGCAAGAAGAAACCCTAAATATTTGGTTAATAACCCTAGAAGACAAGTCGGATCAAGAGAATGATTTGTATTAAGTTATTAGCCTCCAAGAGAAGAATTTGGCCCAGTTAAGTGACTTGGAGGACTATAAATAGAGAGCGCTTGAGCTCATTTTTACCTCACCTCTCATAACTGCACAAGGCAGTGGTGCGCAAGTTTGAATAAGAGCTACAGTTGCAGCTGTTGCAACTAGCAGATTTCATTTTTGGCTGGGATTCTCTCTTGGTTATGGTTTAGAATTTTTGTTTGGCCTCTTTTGGTTATTATTTCTTGGTGCTCTATCCTTGGAGAGAGGTGTGCCACCTTGTTTGGCTATTAAGCCTAGGGTTTGCTTCTAGAATCATTCTCTGTCAAGGTTAAGGTGCTCGGGGGTGGCTTCGTCCTATGGTAGGGTGACAATATTGCTATATTGTCTATGGTTAAACGAGCACATCCATTATATTCTAAAAAAACACTCATATGATGTTGTGTTAGTTTCAATGACATAAATTCCATCGCTACGATGACACAATCAAGGGCTTGCGTAAAAAATGGCATTTGTCTATCAAACATTTTTAATAAAATATCGTCTAGGACATCTATGTTGTTCTCTTTGTACTTTATGATTTGAATATTTTATGTTATCTTGTTTCATTATATGTTGATCAGTTTGCTTCATTAATCATTGTACAAAGTATTTCCTTAAATAGTCATGTTCTACTTTCTTTCATGATGCATTTTATTTCCATTTATCTTGCTTTGCAATATATCTCATATATGAAATTTAGAATTTAATTTATCATAACATGGATTAACTCAAGTGCTTAACGATTTTACCACTTACTTAAGGCACATTTAAAAATTATTTTGCAACCACTTTAGAAGATCTAATACCCGTAAAGTAGAAGAGCTCCACTAACCATTATAACAAATCAATTTTCCCATGAGTATGGTTTTAGGGCTTAAAGCAACATGGCTTCCATTCTCCTTTTCCTCTTGACCAACCTTACAATAGTGTTTTCCATGTTGATCCTTGAATGTTTAGTTCAAACATCAACACAAATAACCAAATAAGTATAATCCTACTCAATTCAATAATTTCACACCTAAATGAAGTGAATAAGTGAATGAATAAGAAACCTCATATTACAATATATTCAAATAATCAACATAAAATGATTATTCAAATAAGTCATATATATATATATATATATATATAAAAGAGGCGTCCTACAACAATAAACATAATTAATATAACCATAATTGGTGAGAGCTAAAACTAGGAGATGTAGAGCTTAACATTGATTTCTTTGTTAGTATTGTGACAAATTTCACCATTCCCACCATTCTCTTTGTCCATGCTATAGAGGAAAACATTCCTTAATGGTTTTCTAATATTTATTATTATTGTGAAAGTTATGTCATATGTAAGGTTTGAGTGGATGCTTCACTTTTCCCAAAATACACAAGAAAAAGCTTCAAAGAAAATTTCCATATTTTATTTAAATTATTTTTTGTAATTCCATGTAGATGTATACTTGTGTAAAATTTCATGCAATATGTTCCATTAAATTTCTTCTAAATTTTGCCAACAAGATGAATATACATGTTATTAATGGAAATACATAAATTTCCATATTTTATTTAAATTCTTAAATTTCTTCTCAATTTTTCCAACAAAATGATCCCACCATTTTGTTCGTCCAATTCCACCATTTTCTTTGTCCATGCTATAGAGGAAAACATTCCCTAATGGTTTTCTAATATTTACAATTATTGTGAAAGTTATATGTGAGGTTTGAGTGGATGCTTCACCTTTCCCAAAATGCACAAGAAAAAACTTCAAAGAAAATTTTCATATTTTATTTAAATTATTTTTTGTAATTCCATGTGGATGCATACTTGCGTAAAATTCCATGCAATATGTTCCATTAAATTTCTTCTAAATTTTTCCAACAAAATAAATATACATGTCATTAATGGAAATACATAAATTTCCATATTTTATTTATATTCTTAAATTTCTTCTAAGTTTTGTCAACAAAATGATCCCACCATTTGTTTGTCCAATTCCACCATTCTCTTTGTCCATGCTATAGAAGAAAGCATTCCCTAATGGTTTTCTAATATTTACTATTATTGTAAAAGTTATGTTATATGTTAGGTTTTAGTGGATGCTTCACCTACCTTTTCCAAAATGCACAAGAAAATTTCCATATTTTATTTAAATTCTTCTCTTAATTTATGTGAATGCATACTTACTTGTAAAATTTCATGCAATATGTTTCATTAAATTTCTTCTAAATTTTTCCAACAAGATGAATATACATGTCACCATTAAAAATACATAAATTTTCATATTTTATTTAAATTCTTAAATTTTTTCTCAATTTTACCAACAAGATGATCATACATGTCATTAGTAATGGAGATACATAAATTTCTATATTTTATTTAAATAATTCTCTTTAGTTCCATGTGAATGCATACTCACTTGTAAGATTTCATGCAATATGTCCATTAAATTTCTTCTCAATTTCACCAATAAGATGATCACAATATGTACCATTAAATTTCTTCTCAATTTTACCACTAAGATGATCATACATGTCACTAGTGGGCATACATAAATTTAAATTTATTTATTGAATGTCCCATATAAATCTACATAAATTTATTTATTGAATGTTCCATATAAATCTATGGACTTGACCACTCTGCTCTATCAAAGTTTAAACCTAACTTTTTAACACTGGAGAATTTACATTTAAAATATATAAAATCTTAATCTGAGTTTGTAAACTCATACCCCCTGTACCGTTTCATGCAAGACCTAAACGTCATGAATGTCGTTGGACCTTCCCCACGACCGAGTTTTCACATTATATGTCACAGCCGTCCGGTTGAGCAAGTTTTCAAAACATACAATATCATCACCATTGGAACTGCATGCGCTGTGCATTGCCATTTCAGTGTGTTGAAGCTCCTTAAATATTTCTTCAGTCGATCTAGAAATCTCCAGCCATTCCCCTTCCTCGTTATGATAACGAGAATGTTTAAAGTAGTTCCCCGTGATTAGCCTCCAAATGACGAGCTCTCTGTCCCGTGCTTCCGCCATGAACACCTGCTCCATGCAGGCCACCAATCCCAACAGATGACCAGACTCTGGTGACTCTGGTTTTCTCACTTTGAGGATTTCCCATCTCTCCTCCTCTACCTGGAAAACGATCAGGCTCTCAGCGGCCTCCAATAGCCAATACATGGCGTCCCTGCAATAGACTCCATGAGTATCAACTACTCTGATATTCCGAAGGCGACACTGAGAATAATCTATAAGCTCTCTCCATGAATCTATTCCGGAATCATATATCATTGTTTTCACAAAAGTAATCTGCCCCCAATGGTCAGCGCCCTCGTGAGTATCGGCCGGCATGGCAATCAAAACCCTAAAATGATCTCTGCCATACGTTGCGATGCATTTCAGTTTGGAGGTCCATCTTCCATCTATAAGAGGAAGCCTTTTGTAAATACCTGTTATAGGATTCTTAATCCATAATAAACTCGCCATGCATGAAGAGCAAGAATCCGACCTGTGTTGTAGAATAAAACAGAATCAGACATCTGCAAAGTTCAAACGAGATTAGATTACGTAATAAATTCAGAAGCAGCTAATAATCAGTAAAAATAAACGCGCAAATGATCACAGTTATTGAGAAGATAAATAGACATATAATTCATGAAAATAATTTTCACCTCAGTAGCAGGTCCGAGTATTCAATCTTGTACAATTTAGATTAGATTATGTAATGAAATTAAAGGTAATAGATTGGATTAGATTGTTAATTGGGTGTAGTTTGGATGATTGTGAGTAATGATTGTTATCCTTTCTATCAAGATTCAATTCACAATGACAGAAATAAAAATCTCAAACCTATATGTATTGAAAAGTTACCTTTGATTCAAAATTGAATAAAGTAACTACTATTTCCAAGGGAAAAGATTTTTCCCTTTTCAAAAATAGACTGGACCAGATTATGTAATGTAAATGTAATGAATCAAAGGTAACGCTGGACCAGATTATGTAATGAAATCAAAAGTAATATAGTGGACCTCAACTATTATATTAATAGGAAAATCATAATCTAAATAAAACAAAATCATAAATTAATATAAACTAAATTAATATAAATTGATGATGATGATGTTTAACGTCCACTAAGATCTAATTGGTTTATGGGATCTTAAGAGAGTAAGTGAGATTTTTTAGAATTTTGTTTATGTGTGGAAAAGCATTAAGAGAAATTTTCCAAGATCACTATAGTTTTGTTGAGTTGAGAGGTTAGGAAGGTTGGTAGTGTGACAAATATTTTGAAAATGAGATCTAATAGAGGTATAGGCTACAATCTAAGAGAAAGTGTTTTTCATCTTCAACCTTCTTAGTGTCACAAAGGTGACACACTCTTTCATCCCATAGCGTTTTAGAAATTGACCAACTCCCACTTTCACTATGAAGCTAGTGAGTAATTTTTGTATTTACACATCAAAAGAAAGATAATTTTGATCTTCTATATTAGGGTTGATTACATCCTTATAATACCTTAATTTTCTTTTTTCCTCTAACTCTGTATCACACCACAATTTATGCTTAAATTTTTATTTGATGATATTTTTAATAGTATATTTATTGTGCAAAATGGTGTCTTCCACAATTCCCCAATAGTTTAGCCAAGACCAGGCATCTATCCTCATTTTTTCATCCCCCAATAATCATTTTCTCAATGCTATAATTCTAGTTGAGCTTGTGGTGAATATCAATTCCAAGATATTTGTATGAAGTCACTTCCTCCAAGTTGACATTTTCTCCTTAAATTTTTATTTGATGATATTTTTAATAGTATATTTATTGG
>JZKD02S1674500.1:343519-375890 GCA_000966675.3 Picea glauca | reverse complement strand
CTTCACATCAAATTTGGTTATAAAATGTGTTTTTTTGTTGAAAAATATAAAATATGATCAAAACATAGTTGTGGTACATTAGAGAGGTCACTAAGGTCACACTGGTTTTGATTCAATTAAGGGGGGCAAGAGGGAGTCCTAATTTAATTGAGGTGTGTAGGGATAGTTGTAATATTCATGTAATAATGGGGTCAAACAACTTGCAAAAATGACTCAAGAGTTGAATACAATAGGTACAATTGGGATTGATCAAGAGGCAATTGAGTGGGCACTAGTCTTTTTTACCCATTTTGACTAGATTGACTAGCTTAACACACCTCTAACAACGATAATCAAATATACATGTTGATTACGACCAATATCTTCAACTCTTTGGCTCAATCTTAGCGATCTCAAAGGATTGTAGGCCAACCACACAACTGTAGAAATTTCAGACCCCAATCTGGTTTCAAGTCTCGCTGAGACACATATTTTAATGCCCAACCCACATTGCAAATTCTAGTTGCAAATTAGTAAGCAAAAAATTAAATGCTCATGAACAGAAAACACATGAAGTTTTCTATAACAAAAAACTCAGAAATAAACACACCCATAAAATTATACTTGGAGTTTTTGGTCTAACTTTGACCCTGGAAAAACCCACAAGGGGAAAACCAGTGAGAGAGGAGCTTTTTATTATTTGTAAATATCTGAGAAAGAATTTCTTACAACAGTCTTCTTCAACATTTAATACACAAACTTATCTCAGTTTTTGTGCCCAAAACCCAGCATAGAAAATTGTGTCTTTAGCTCCTCAATTTATGTGCCAAGAAATCTGTACATAGTATGGTTGTCACAGCAATAAATGTTGTATGGTTCACCTAGAAATTTGTGCCAGCTTCTTAATATAATTTAATAGAAAATTGAGTTTGTTTCCTCTCTCTATTTTTGTACCAATGCCTCCCAGAAATTCGTGCAACCTTCAATATCGATTTTTGTGTAAATATTATGTTGTATGTCCTACTCATAATCTGTACTGTAAGGACAAGTACGTGTTGTACCTCTTTCCTCGATTTGCATGTTGTACCCTATTATGAAAATCATGCCTCTTTCCAGCAAGTTCTCTCCTCTTCCTTAGCTCGACTCCCTCTTCTCTAGCTCTCTCCAAATCGCAAGAAGAATGCCAAAAGATGGATCCTCCCTTTCCCTAATTCGACCTCATGAGGGAAGGTGAAGGGGCATCTAATATAATGGTGGAGGATAGATTAGATGGATGGATGAGATGAAATTTATTTTCATTCACCCACTTCACTTAAGTTTCATAAAGTCACTTTTAATTTCATCTCACATGAAATTAATGCACTAGGGACCACATTGGACACTTTATCACCCCTAGGCACCTAGGTGATGAGAAACACTTGTCCTGGGTACTTTATTAATTTAATTCAACACTCCCTCTTACCGAGGAAAGTGTTCCTCACCACCCCAAGC
Organism: Picea glauca; assembly: GCA_000966675.3. Classification (NCBI taxonomy): domain Eukaryota; kingdom Viridiplantae; phylum Streptophyta; class Pinopsida; order Pinales; family Pinaceae; genus Picea; species Picea glauca. Next base: position 374,420 of record JZKD02S1674500.1, on the reverse strand, counting down.
TTATCTCTGAAAGGAACAAACTTCCCTCTCCCCAAAGCTTTAATGAGGATGCCTGCCACCTTATCATCTGTGGAGATATATTGTAGCTCAACTTCTCCTCTCTGAACATAATCCCAAATGAAGTGATATCTAATCTCAATGTGCTGAGACCTATCATGAAATTTTTTATTCTCAGAGAGTTTAATGCAACTCTAATTGTCACAGTAGATCATTGTGGGTCTCATCTGTACACCAAATATCCCAACCAACAACTTGTGAAGCCAAATGGCCTCACAACTGGCCTGACTGGTTGCCATATACCCAGCCTCTACAGCACTCAAAGCCACTGAATTTTTTCTTACGACTAAACCAAGACACCATTGTTGAGTCCAATCCAAAGAAACAACATGAGGTACTCGTCCTATCACTGGCACATCCTGCCCAATCCGAATCATTGTAGCCAATCAATCTAACTCCATCCCCTCTCTCATAGTTCAGGCCATAATCCACCATACGCATAAGGTACATGAGCACATGTTTTGTTTCCAGCCAGTGTGCTCTCTAAGGATCCACCATGAACTGACCAAGTGAGTTGACAACAAAAGAAAGACCAGGTCTGGTGTTGACCAAATACATTAGTGAATCATTCAACTAACGATATAATGTGGGATCAACCAACTCTAACTTAGAAGAATGGTGATTCTTCCAGTTGGTTATCATAGGATTAGACATGGGCCTACAGTCCTCCATCCAAAATATCCTCAGAATATCAATAGTGTATCTTCCATGTCCTAGAAAGATGTGTCCATGCTCTTTCCAAACCTCCAATCCCAAAAAGTAGTGCATCATACCAATGTCTTTCATCTCAAACTATGAAGCAAGGCTCTCCTTGCAACCAACTATGAGTCTCTCATCCCCTGTAATGAAGAGATCATCCACATATAGCACAAGAATGAGAGGATCATCTCCAACCACAATGTAATACAAGTTGGGATCTGGCTCACTCTTCTCGAAATCCATCTGTTGCAAGTATATATCTATCCTCGAATACCAAGCTCTGGGATCTTGCTTCAGCCCATACAATGCCTTTTCCAGACTGCACACATGATAATCTCTCCCATCCACCTCAAATCCTTGAGGATACTCAATGTACATCTCCTCCCCTATGATAACATTCAAAAATGGGATCTTCACATCCATTTGATGGATCTTCCAACCCATCTTTGTTGCAATGGATATCACTTCCCTCATCAAGGTATATCTAGAAACCGGAGTGATGGTCTCATCATAGTCAACTCCCTCTACCTGTGAGAACCCCTGAGCCACAAATCAAGCTTTGAACTTCTCAATGTTTCCATCAGCAACATACTTGATCTTGTAGTGCCACCTGGAAGTGACCATTAACTTTCCCTCGAGTCTCAAAACCACCTCCCAATCATCATTCTTCATGATGGAATTGTACTCTTCCATGATGGCATCCTTCAAGACCTGCTGACCTGCTACCTCCTCAAAAGTGGAAGGATCGAACTCTCTGATGTTACTCACCATCGCAAGATAACTAAAAACCTCTCAGGAGATTTACTCTCCCTCTCAGCCTGCCTGGGATTCCCCACTGAACCTTGTGCTTCATTCAAAGTGTCTTGAAGCCACTTGGGCTTCCTCTTCTATGAAGTAGCACCATGTGGAGGGGACTCCTCCTCCTCAATCCCACCACCTGAAGATTGTGTACCTGAAGATGATCACGAGGTAGTCTGTGAACTAGTAGAATGAGAAATAATACCATGTGAACCAATAACCTAAGGAATAATAACCTATGACCATGTCACCTATATTGGACTAGTAGTCCCTGGAACAAGTGGTCATGAACTATGTGTCACTATACTCTGTGAATGACTCACATGTTTCTGAGGAGATGACTACTCCCCCTGCTCCATATCTCGTGACCTTCGGACGGCTATATCCTCCTCAAACCTGACATCTTGTCGCACAATTATCTTCCTCAAAGAGGGGATGTATATGTAGAAATCCTTCGAGGTCTCATTATACCCAACAAATATACCCTTCTCTATCATGGGATCTGTCTTTCTCCTCTTCCTAGAAGAGACATGTGAATAACTAAGGCACCCAAAGATCCTAAAGTGCCCCACTTCATGCTTCTTCCCAGAGAAAGCCTCATCGGGATTCTATTCCCGCGAGACTATGTGTAAACTATGATTCGACAAATAAATGGTAGTGTTTCAAGTCTTATCCCAAAGAAATAGTGGTATCCCTTGATCACGTAACATGGCTCTTGCAGCCGCAACAGTAGCCATGTTCTTCCTCTCATGAACCCCATTCTACTATGGGTTGTAAGGAACTGTCACTTCAATCTTAATTCCCTCCATAACACAAAATTCATTGAACTCATTAGAGGTATTGTTGGACCTGAGATACGATCACTTTTATGACGGTTATTATACACTTTTACCGCATGTACATATGTGTTTTTCATCTTTTGAAGGATCTTTTTGAAGAATTTTATGTTAAAACGGTATAATCGACATAAGGTATGTATGATTCATGTTTAATGATTGTATCGAGTATAATTCATCATGTTTTTAAATTTCCAAGGATCTGATTCACGTTTTTTATGTTACAGGGCGAAAACACACCATGTTTCTGCTTCCGGCACTCCTTCCAGCACTCGTTCTGGTACCCGATCCGGCACTCTGTCCAGCACTGCGTATTACACAAAACAGAGGGTGACTTGGTGGTTATGGTATTGGCGGCCAGTGATGGGAGAATCAGGAACATGGGCTTTTTTTATGCTTTCCCCCTCCAGCTACTGAGCTCCCGACAACTCAGTTTTGGTTGTTCAGCTGAGTGATTATTGACTTGCTTTGTTTTATCAGTTAGGGCATCATTTAATGCAAATTGTCGAATTTAGAAGTGGTTCGACCCTCCTGTGGTCGACCACTTGGTCTGTAAGCTTATAAATACCACTAGGATGGTCAGATAGTTGTTAAGCAGTAGAAGCATCAGTGTGATAGGTATAAATACGTTTTTACTCTATTTTTCCATTTTACATTGCGAGATTATACAAGAACTGTGTTTTTGAATTTTTATGGTGAATTCATCTTGTTGAGCACGTGGTGTACTTTTAGAGAGTGACCACGACTTGATGGGGGGCCCACCAGCAGTCTGGTAACTGTCTTTGTGTTGTTTGTGCATTTCATAATTTAGTTGTTCTCTTTATTTCTTGTACATGCATTTTTATTATGTTAATTAGTTTGTTGTTGTAGTTTAATTGCTTTGACTCTCTTTTGCAGGTTAGTATGATGGATTGTGTTAGCATGTATTGATCTTGTAGTTAGGAATGGATTTGCAAATCCCTAGACTAACCCCATGCGCAATTAGATATTATATAATGCTTTATTTTATGATCTTATAGTCAAGTTTAAAAAAGAGTTTTAATTAGACTAGAACGGAGTTTTTATTTGGGTTCTCTTCGATAAGGATTCGATGGATGGATAGAGTTAATTCCAGCTTTTCATTATAGCTTGCTTATCTCATTTTTTATAGATCTTGTTTAATTAGTTGTTGATTAATGTAGTTGTCAGCTTACTTTTAATGTCAGATTTTAATTTCCATTCTTAAACACTTTCTTATTGTAGTTTGAATTGTTAGAATAGATCTAGCATAGTTTCATTTCATTTTATTTCTTTCCTAGAGTTAAATTGCAATTGTATTTCTTAGTTAATGATTGAGTTTAAGTATGAATTTTTCTTATGTAGTATAGAAGTATAATGATGATCTCGTTATATTGTTGATGGTTAATAAATGAATATGCAGGGTAATTGACGATTGTCTTTGTCATGGCTAAATTCTCATTGGATTGTTTAATACATACCTTTCACTTTGCTATTGAGATTAGTATTGAGCTTATATCGCTTGAATTGTCCTTTTTTTTTCAAGTGCCATCGAGATATCAACTGACACCGAAGACATTCACACAACCACCAGCATTATATTTGAATTGCCATAGGTTAAAAGATAGTTTTCATGTTTTCATAGGTTAAAGAATAGTTTTCTTTCTTTCATAGATTAAAAAAGATAGTTTCTTGATTTTGTAGATCAGAAGAGATAATTTCTTGCTTTCATATCTTAGGAAATAGTTGTATTGTTGTTGTAGGATAAGTAGTATTTTGCTTTGATAGGTTAGAGAACAGTTTTCTTATCATAGATTAAAGGTTAGTTGCTAGTCTTTCTTGCTTTCAATTAAATAGATTTCCTTTCATGAATTAGAAATAGTTTTGAATTAAGAATTTAGTCCACTTGCCTCTTAGGCTAGATAGTTGTTCAATGAGAAGTTTTAATTCGATTGATTGCAGTAGTTAGTTGTCTATTTTCTTTAGTAGGTTAGTTAGTTGTCTTTGCTTACTTGTCTATTGCTTTAGTAGGTTAGATAGTTGTCTTTGTTTGCTTGCTTGCTTTAGTAGGTTAGTTAGGTGTCTTTGCTTGCTTGTTTATTTATTTGCTTTCATAGGGTAGTTACTCATTAAATATAGGTTGGAAAGTTAAAATAATTTGCTTTTGTCATTTGCATATTGATATTCTTAGATAGTTGCTTTTTCTTATTGTTATGAACTAGTTTCCTTAAAGTAGGGTTTTTATTTGTTTTCTTAGAACTATCCATCGATCCTTGGCCCAAATGTACTTAGGTTACCTAGTTTCAAGTTGCTTAGTAGGGTTTGCTCATTAGATAGTTTTTCTTGAGTAGATTAGCCTTAGATAGATACCTTCATTAGTCAGACTATACTCCTACCAGCCCTTCTACCTTTGGCATATATTTGCTACAAATCTAAGTTTACTTACCCCTAGTTGACAATTTAATTGAGGGTTTTTAGTGTGTTTTTAGTGCATATATAACACCCATCATTTTTGGTGTCGTTGTCAAGGAGTTGTCTTAAGGTAAGAAGTAGTTAGGAAATATATCATCCTTAGACCTTAGCATTAGCTTGGTGGCAGGGGAGATTTAAGACGAGAGGTAAGAACCTGCGCATCTACTATAGCAGGTTCCCCCAAACCCAATAGTAGTTTTTCCTTCTTCTTTTTTTTCTTTCATGAATAGACCTAGAAACCAAATGGTAGCCTTTTCTTTTGTTTTTTCTTTCTTTCATGAATAGGCCTAGAGACCGACAAGTTAGATACATTAAATCAAAATCAGACCTTTCAACCAAGGTTCCTTCCAATCTCTTTGGGGGAAGAAACGTTCCGCTTATAAAATCTGCAGACCAATACCGAAAAATAGAAGCTAGCTCAACTCAAAGAGCTAAAATAGTCTCTGAAGAAACTAACACATGGAGCACTATAGAACAAGAAATTGAAGCATCAATCATATTAGGAAAGGAGGCAAGACCACTCAAGTCTTCCATAGAACCAAACATTACAACCTTTGCTTTTACACCATCACCAGGGGACCCTAATTTTAAGGACATAATAGACCCTGAATAGGTGAATCTTTTGTTTGGTAGTTCAGCCAATGTAATCATCTCTCAAATTGACATAGAAACTTTGCCACCAATAGTCTCAACTGGCTTGAGTAGATTCCCAGACATCCAATCCATAGGAAGACCTTTCCATCAAAGGGAAACCTTGTTTTCTTCAAAGATAAAACCACCTAGGTACTCTCTTTTTGGAAATCAAGCCAATATGGATGATCAGGAAGACGATAACAATGTAAGACACGGGAAGGAAGAAGAAACTGGAAACCAAACCGAAACTACCTTCGGGTTTACGATTTTGGACACCACTCCAAATGTCAACATGAAGAATATTTCTCTCTCGGCACTGCCTACCTTTTACGGTAAAAACAATGAAGATACAAACACCTTCCTATTTGAATTTGACATCTTGTGTAGGAGCTACAACTACATACAAGATGCCCAGAAACTAAAACTCTTTCCTACCACCCTCAAAGACTATGCACTAAGATGGTTCATGGGGTTGGGAGAATCCAGTATTAGGTCTTGGAAAGCCATGAAAGACATATTTCTTAAGAAGTACCAAGACTAATGCAAGACCAAAGAGTCTCGTAATGACATCTTTAAAATCCAACAGTTAGAAGAAGAGACCCTCGAAGATTATATGGAAAGATTTGGTTATATCTCCCAGAAGTCAAAATACCATGACCTCCCAGAGGATGCAATTAGGGCTCTTTTCCTTAAGGGAATTTCAGAATAATATCTAGAGATGCCTAACCTAATGGAATCATGTGACATCTCCCATAAACCATTTGTTGAAATATGTGAAATGTGTAAAATTTACTCAAGGAGTAGATCCAAAACAGGAAAGAATGTTCGGGACCCTTACAATAGAAGCTTAAAACCAGTTAATTTAGGTGGTATCACAAGAGAAGAGATAGGGAACCTTTTAGAGAACTTCAAGACAGATATCTTAAGCACAATAGGTTCCCATTTGGACACCCTAAAAATCAAAAATAAATAGGAGGAGGAGAATGCAGCAATGAGCATATATTGCCCAAGATGCAGGAGGAAGCATTCCTCAAGGGAATGTCCATTAGATAACATTTCAGTTTGTGGCTTCTGTATAGAAGACCATGTGACTGAAAAATGTCCATCATTTCCCAGTTTATTATCCATATATATGACTGGAGATCCAGGGGAGTCTTCTTATGCACCTAGGAGGCCATGGAAGCCTAGGAATCAACCCACATACCTGGATCTACAATCTCAAGTTCCACCCTATTATCAACAACAACAAAATTGGAACTCAATAGGTTGGAAAAACTAGTCTACTCAGTACCAACATCCTTGGTTTCAAGGATGGAGAGGAGGACATAACCAAGGAAACCCTCAAGCTCCACCTATCCCTATGTCCAACCATCCTTATCCTCAATTCCCATCGAAGACTCTGCATCTTCTGCCAGGTTTTGTTCCACCACCTTTACCTCCTATTCCACAACAACCATCGCTACAATATCAAAATTCAAGCTCCCCGAGACTGAAACTATTACTGGCATAGCCAATGCCAAATCCTAATAATAATCCCTCAACCTCTTCACAATGTTGAGATACAGGCCTTCCCGACATATGTTATCACTCATGTTCCATTACAGGAAATTCGACTAAGATCGGGAAAAGTTCTAGAGAGGTAAAGACCTTTAGTTGTCATCCAGGAAGAAGAAGAAGAAGAAACCACCAAACAACCCACGGATGACACTAGGTGGGAAGATGTTATTATCCTGAAGAATCAAGAACCCAAGCTTCCCCAAAATGAACCTTCACAAATTATGAAGGTCCCTCCTTATCCAAACCAATTGGTAATCGAGAAACCTACCACCCGACTGGAATTTTACATTTTGAATGAATTGAAAAATATTTGTGTCAAGATTTTGTTGCTTCTATCCATTAAAGACATTCCAATCTACAGTAAGGTAGTCAAATAATTGTGTATCAAGAAGCTGGGTAGGAAGAAAAAAGACCCTCCTATAGTACACTTGATAGGAGGACTTTCCAAATACATATCAGAGCAGCCAAAACTAGCAAAATATGGGAATCCAGGAAACCTCCTAGTGACTATAACTATTAATGAGGTCTCCATTGGAAACACTCTCATAGACCTAGGGGAAGCCATCAATGTTATGACCGCTACTACCTTGTAACAATTATAGTTACAACCTCTTATTCGACCTACCCCAACCATTTTGGAATTAGCAGATAAGACTAGGGTTATACCTAAAGGAATTTCAGATGATATCATGGTTACTTTAGCCTCATGGGAGTACCCCGTAGATTTTCTCGTCATTCATTCAAAGGATCCTACCAAAGTCCATCCCGTTATTTTGGGAATACCTTGGCTAAACACAGCCAATGCATTTATTGGTTATAGAGAAGGAGAAATGACCATCTCAAATGGTCTCTCTATTCAGAAGCTCACCATTTACCCTCCAGCTCAACCTATTATGGAGAATATATGGTGGCTTGAATTTCCATACGAGAACAGAGACTGGGAAGAACCTGTATTGCCAAGTGACCATGCATGGGAACTTCATGAGCACACAACAGAAAATGTACTAAACCAGTTTATTTCTTCTATCACATGTGTGGATTTTCCGCAGTCTTTTCCCCAATTTGAATACATTTTTGGGGAAGAATTTCAAGAACAATTAGATCCATCCATTTTGTATTCAACATATTTTATCTTCGAAATAGATGAGTCTTCCATGTATTACACTATGCCCTACGAGATTAGTCCAGGAATATTTTTACATATAAACTCTGGGCTAGATGCAGACCAACAGAAACAGTTAGTAGATATCCTTAAATAAAAATCAAGAGCATTTGCCTGGGAATACACTAACATGAAGGGTATACACCCCGACACATGCATCCATCACATATATACCTAGGGGGAAGTAACACTTGTTAGGCAACCCCAAAGAAGGATGAACCCAACACTTAAAGATATAGTTAAGGAAGAAATCCAAAAGTTGTTAAATGTCAGATTCATTTATCCCATCTCCAATAGTAAGTGGGTATCCCCGCTTGTAGTGGTTCCAAAGAAATTGACCGGGAAATGGAGAATTTGTGTTGATTTTCGGTAACTCAACAAATCCACTCTGAAAGACTACTTTCCTCTCCCTTTCATTGACCAAGTTCTAGATACCTTGTCTGGAAAGAAGTATTTCTCCTTTCTAGATGGGTACAGCGAGTACAGTCAGATTCTTATATCACCCAAGGACCAAGACAATACTACCTTTACTTGTCCTTGGGGCACCTATGCCTATAGGGTCTTACCATTCGGATTGTGTAATGATCCTGCCAATTTTCAACGAGCAGTATTAGGGATATTTGTCGATCTTATTCATGATTATGTGGAGGTCTACATGGATTACTTCACAGTCTATGGAAACACTTACCAGGAATCCTTAGACAACTTAGAAAAGTCCTCATCAGATGCCAGGAATTGAACCTATCTCTAAGTCATGAAAAATGAAAAATGTTGTTAACTGAAGGAGTGGTTATAGGACATCATGTTTCCTCTGAAGGGATAAAAGTCGATCCTGCAAAGATTGAGGTCATTGTCAGACTTCCACCCCCCAAGACTCAGAAAGAGGTGAGAATATTTCTTGGACATGCCAGATATTACCGTCGGTTTATTGAAAATTTTACAAATATTGTTGCACCTATGTTTGGATTATTGATAAAAGATGTTGATTTTGTTTGGACTGAGCAGTGTCAAACTGCCTTCGAAACTCTGAAAGCTAAGTTGTCTGTGGCACCAATTCTTAGAGGGCCCAATTGGACTCTCTCATTTCATATATCCATTGATGCCTCCAACACCACAATAGGAGGGGTATTAGGGTAGAAAGAGGACCAACAATCCTATGCCATTTATTTTGTGAGCAAGAACTTGTCCCTTGCCGAGTTAAACTATACAGTTACCAAGAAATAATTTTTGGCAGTTGTTCATGCTATTAACAAGTTTCGTCATTACATTACAGGTTTTGAACTATTTGTACATATCGATCATTCCGCCATTAGATTCCTCATGAATATACCCATAACTAATGGCCAAGTGACCAAGTGGCTTTTGTTATTGCAAGAATTTAACATCAATGTGATTGACTGACCTGGAAAGGATAATGTAGTAGTTGACTTTCTTTCCCGAATAAAAAATGAGGATGATGATATCCCGGTAGATGATAGTTTCTCATATGATCACCTCTTTTCCCTTTCTTTCAATACCCCATCGTTTGCGGATATGGAAAACTATATGGCCACTAGGAAATTACCGTCTCATTTGTCACCTCATGAAAAGCGGAAAAATATTACACTGAGTGTTAATTACTATTGGGTTGGTCATGATATTTTTTGCACAGGTCCTGATTTGATTATTCGTAGATGTGTCTGAGAGGACAATGTACCTGAAATACTATGAAGTTGTCATGATGGACCATGTGGTGGTCATTTTTATAACAAACATTCATCATATAAGGTGTTACATTCGAGTTACTATTGGCCTAGCATTTTCAAATATGTTGCCAAATATGTGAGAAGTTGTGATAGTTGCCAAAGAATAGGAAGACCTATGTCAGCTGACGAAATGCCTTTGTGTGCCCAAGTTATGATTGAACCCTTTGAAAAATGGGCCCTCGACTTTGTAGGACCAATTTCACCCATGTCCCGTAGGAAGAACTATATTTTGGTTTGTACGGACTATGTCACCAAATGGGTAGGGGCAAAAGCCCTATTCATGGCTACAGAGAAGTTTGTTGTCGAATTTATCTATGAAGACATATTTATCGGCTTCAGTGTCCCTCATGAAATTGTTACCGACCAAGGCACTCAATTCACTTCCAAGCTGATGAAAGAGATAACAGATAAATATGGGATTAAACATTGTAAATCTTCTCCATACCACCCGCAAGACAATGGTTAGGTAGAATCTACAAACAAAGTTTTGGAAGTCATCTTGACCAATACTGTTTAGTTACATCATTGGGATTGGGATGATAGGCTCCCAAAGGCTTTGTGGGCATACCAAACCACCTGGAGAAATACCACTGGGCATACCCCTTATGAGCTAGTGTACGGGAAACAAGTACTTTTACCAATAGAATTACAAGTAAGGACCTTTCGTATTTCCACAGAATTAGGATTGAACCTGAATGAGGCTCAAAATCAACAAGCCCTACAATTGAATGAATTGGATGAAATCAGACAAGATGCCATCCAACAGACAATATTATTCCAAAACCAGAGAAGCAAGTGGCATGACAAGTTTACTAAGAAGAAACACTTCCAACCTGGTGATTGGGCTCTGTTGTTTGATTCCCGATTCAAAACTTTCAAAGGAAAACTCACCACCTCGTGGTTGGGCCCTTACGTGTTAGACACTGTATATGAAAATGGAGCTGTAAAAATTAAAACAATTGACAATGGACAAGTCTCCTTTGTGGTAAATGGACACCGACTTAAATGTTATCATAAGCCCATTTTCAGAGAGGATTTTCTACAGGTCATGTCAACTGACAAGGCATTGGCCCTAGTAGATGGGGAAGTCCCCCCGTGTTCTTAAAAAAAATTATGAATTTCCTTCTGTATATATGTAAATAGTTTTTGAATTTTGTTAATAAGGAAATTCTAGAGATCTCTGTAAGTATTTATTTCACCGGGAGTACAAAGTTTCAAGGATAATTCTTCAAAAAATGTTACACTTGAATTTTGTGTCTGCTAAAGCATCAAATGAATATTGACTTACTGTAATTAGCCATATTTTTGCAAGAGTTCTCATTTCTAGGCATTCTAAAGTTGTTGCTCTTAGAACTCTTCACCACTGTATAAGGAAGTGATACCATAACTATCAAGCCTAGAGGTCTCTCATACAGTTTTTCCAAGAAACCTGAGTAAGTAAGTCAAGTGTCTTTATCAAAGAGTAACAAGGAGATATAATTAGTAGTTAGTCATGGAAACATCACAACAACTACAAAAGAAGAAATTAAGTTGAGCCTAGAGATACATTTCCATTCTTTCTCAATGGTACCATCCACTACGCACTAAATAGATTGATTATATCATATCTTTAGATAGGCCACATCTGATTAAGTACCCCTTACGTCAGGAAAATCACTAAGTAATATAACGGAAAGTCGTCCTCTAACATAAATACCATCCCAATTAAAAAAGAGAGAAAGAAAAAGTTGTTTTCAGAGTTGTTCCCCCATCTTCTTGCATAAAGAAATATTATACTAAAATCTTAAAAGATGAAGGTCCAGTCTCTGAGGGTTTAAGAGGCTAACCTGTCGGGATACTGAACAGGTATGTTGGTAGCGGGGACCGGCCTGTGGTATGACTAGGTAAACCCGTCGGAGTACTGAACAGGCTTGCTGGAAGCGAGGCATTCTACCTAGCGAGGATGGTAATCTGCCAAAAATAAATAATAAATTTAAACTTGTCCTAATGTATGACATTACTTGTAGACAAAGCTGACATGAAATATGTGTGGTTAAGCTAAGGTTAATGAATCTCATACACTTTCCATTGGGAAATAACTCTAAGACTATCTTGAAACTCTCTTGCCTATATTTTCTTATCTATATATAGAATCTCTTATCCTATAGGTGGGGCCATATTCTAATTGTCTCGTTAAAACAATCTATGAAATTTGTTTCTACACTTGGCATACTATAAATCTTCGGCTATTGGGGGATACTGAATGGTTTCCTATACTTTTGATTGTGAGGTGTCATAATACTTAGGTGTGGGAGAGGGGTTCATGAGCTGACAAATGATCATTGCCTAGAGAAATAGATCTTTGCAAGAGTTTTTGTATTATTTCCATGATACGGGTTATTGCATTAATAGTCATTTTATTTTTAAAATGCTAAACTCCTATGTGCTATAAAATAATGAACATATGCCTAGCAGAGCAGATCACTTTTATCGGTTTATCTTTCATTACAGGTTGTACATTGTAGGTTTGACAATACATGTTTTTACTTTCTATAACATGTTCATTGTAGGTTTGAAATTATATGTCATATGCAAGAGGGTTGAGTGAGCATGACGGAAAAATCAACAAGGAGGGAGCATTCTACCTCTACTCATTAAACCACTATGATCGTCAAAAACACTTCAAATTTGCAATCTATCCATTACAAGAAGTGAAAATGTATTTAACACAGAGGTATCGGATGAAGTACCATATGAGGTGCCATATGAAATGCCATATGAGGTGTCGAACAAAGTGTCATGTGAATTACACACCAGTAACTGTCCTAGATTGCAAGTAAACAGAACTCAATTACATTCAATTGAATTGGTTGCAGACATTGATTGTAGATGCTTCATATGTTTATGATCAAATGTCCAAGTCAAAAGACTTAGACATTGATCTAACCACGCATCCTTACATTGCTCCAAAACGAGCCGTCGAATTCAAATTCTCCACACATGGCAGCCCGTGCGCACATGTGTGCAACCCACTTCACTATAGGTGCATTCAAAATACGGTTGGGCAACCATTATCTCCATTAGCCCTTGCCATTTTCTCTTCCCTTCATTAAGAAATCGTGCCCAACCTCAGCCATTTCTTCCCCTATTCAAATCGCGCTCAGACTATGCCCAATTCATGCCATCTCTTAGCATGTTCATGCTCTTGCTTGGTTAATTTCACCTCCTATGCAGACTTGTTTTCCATTCCTGAATTTGCACAGTGTAGAGAAGTGTTTTTGCGCGCAAGCTGGGGGGCATTTTTGTCTAGCTTGCAGGGCCACGATGATGGCCTCTCCATGCAATTTGCAGTCGATTTCGATGGTAAGACAACACATGTAGGGTCTCTTACCTTTGAAGTTTCAGAAGAGTCCATTGCTACAGCTACAAAGCTCCCAAGGATGGGAGATAGATGGTTCAAAAACCACCAATTGTTGCGCACAAGTTATAATAGAGTGTTTAAGCCCGAATTCGAGAGCATTTCAGGAGAAAAAGGGTATTCTAAGGAGTGGATAAAGGAGGAATTGATCAACCCCTCATTGTCATCACAAGGTTAATTACATGTGAAGGTAGATAATCCACCTTCAAATCTTGTCATTTCAGATTGTTGGCTCATTTTATGTTCAACAAACCTTTGAACTTCCCCTTCTATTTTCTCAAAATCTTGGAGAATATGTCCTCTCAAATGAGGAAGAATGTGACTAACCCCGACAATAGTCTCTTCCACCATGGCTTGATCAAACTCATCGTTCTTTCCGAACTAGAGAAACAAGGGAAAAATTGGGATGCCTTTATCTACCAATTTGCAAACCCTCACTTGACAGTTAAGACCAGGAAAAATCCACTTAGCCTGAAAACTATCTCTCCATCCAAGCCTCACTCTCCAAGAACTCCAAACACCCTTGCAAAAACCCTCTCTTTGTCGGAACAATACCAAAAGATTGTTGATATCCCTACTTCTTCATCGGGTAAAAATACCAAGAGAAAAGACCAAAAGAAGCCTATTGTTAACCCCCCAATGCCTTCACTCTCTCTTGATCCTACACCTAAAAAGCTCCAAGAAGTAATGCAGCAAGACTTTCCCATCATTCCCACAAACAAGAGGGGAGCCAATCGATTTGGTAAAGGACCCTTTCGGAAGAGTACCCAGAGCACAAGAACCAAGCCTTATGAAAAACCTCCACCTGCTTCAGACCCTATCCAAGTGTATTTCGACCTTGAGAGCCCTCATAAGAAACTTAGGGAAGTTTTTGCATATGGATTAGAGCCACTAAGGAAAACAAAATCAGAAACTACCTCACCTTACCGATCTCCCATCACTCCTACTTCACCCATGCCTAATCTAGATCCTAAAACTGATAGATTGTCCACATCCCTCAAAGGCTCTAAGCCTTCCTCGGAGATCACTAATTCTGCCCCAACCATAGAGGAGCTACAAAAGGAAAACCATCAGCTTCTCCAAAATTGGAAGAGAGGAAGACAATAGATGCACACTTTCATCATGACAATGTAGTCCTTCAAACAAAAGTTAAATCTCTTCAACAATTGCTCGATGATATGACCAAATCCAACCACATCCTTAGAGCACAGCTAAAGCAATATAAGAGGCACAAGGCAAAGTCTTCACAGCAAGAGGGAGAGGCTTCTAAAGCCGACCCTCCTCAACAAGCCTAGTCACAAGGGGTAACTTATTTTTGTTTGCAGTGGGACCTAAAAAATCGTAAGTGTGGGGGTAATGTTGGACCCGAGATATGATCACTTTTATGACGGTTATTATACACTTTTACCCCATGTACATATGTGTTTTTCATCTTTTGAAGGAGATTTTTGAAGAATTTTATGTTAAAACGGTATGATCAACATAAGCTACATATGATTCATGGTTAATGATTGTATCGAGTATAATTCATCATTTTTTTACATTTCCAAGGATCTGATTCACGTTTTTTATGTTATAGGGCGAAAGCACACCACGTTTCTGCTTCCGACACTTGATCTGGAACTCCTTCCAGCACTCGTTCTGGTACCCGATCCGACACTCTGTCCAGCACTATGTATTGCACAAAAACGGAGGGCGACTTGGTGGTTATGGTATTGGCGGCCAGTGATGGGAAAATTGGGAACGTGGGTTTTGTTTATGCTTGCCCCCTCTAGCTACTAAGCTCTCGACAACTCATTTTTTATTGTTCATCTGAGCGATTATTGGCTCGCTCTGTTTTATCAGTTAGGGCATCATTTAATGCAAATTGCCGAATTTAGAAGTGGTTCGGCCCTCCTGTGGTCAACCACTTGGTCTGTAATCTTATAAATACCATTAGGATGGTCAGATAGTTGTTAAGCATTAGAAGCATCAGTGTGATAGGTAGAAATACGTTTTTACTCTGTTTTGCCATTTTACATTGCTAGATTATACAAGAACTGTGTTTTTGAGTTTTTATGGTGAATTCATCTTGTTGAGCACATGGTGTGCTTTTAGAGAGTGACCATGACTTGCTAGGGGGCCCACCAATAGTCTGGTAACTGTCTTTGTTGTTTATGCATTTCATAATTTAGTTGTTCTCTTTATTTCTTGTACATGCATTTTTATTGTGTTAATTAGTTTGTTGTTGTAGTTTAATTGCTTTGACTCTCTTTTGCAGGTTAGTATGATGGATTGTGTTAGCATGCATTGATCTTATAGTTAGGAATGGATTTGCAAATCCCTAGACTAACCCCATGTGCAATTAGATATGATATTATGCTTCCTTTTATGATCTTATAGTCAAGTTTAAAATAGAGTTTTAATTAGACTAGAAAAGAGTTTTTATTTGGGTTCTCTTCGACAAGGATTTGATGGATGGATAGAGTTAATTCCAATTTTTCATTATAGATTGCTTATCTCATTTTTTATAGATCTTGTTTAATTAGTTGTTGATTAATGTAGTTGTCAGCTTACTTTTAATGTCAGATTTTAATTTCCATTCTTAAGCACTTTCTTATTGTAGTTTGAATTGTTAGAATAGATCTAGCATAGTTTCATTTCATTTTATTTCTTTCCTAGAGTTAAATTGCAATAGTATTTCTTAGTTAATGATTGAGTTTAAGTATGAATTGTGCTTATGTAGTATAGAAGTATAATGATGATCTCGTTATATTGTTGATGGTTAATAAATGAATATGCAGGGTAATTGACGATTGTCTTTGTCATGGCTAAATTCTCATTGGATTGTTCAATCCATACCTTTCACTTTGCTATTGAGATCAGTATTGAGCTTATACCGCTTGAATTGTCCTTTGTTGTCAAGTGTCATCGAGATATCATCTGACACCGAAGACATTCACACAACCACCAGCATTATATTTGAATTGTCATAGGTTAAAACATAGTTTTCATGTTTTCATATGTTAAAGAATAGTTTTCTTGCTTTCATAGATTAAAAAAGATAGTTTCTTGCTTTTGTAGATCAAAAGAGATAATTTCTTGCTTTCATAGCTTAGGAAATAGTTTTATTGTTGCTATAGGATAGGTAGTCTTTTGCTTTGATAGGTTAGAGAACAGTTTTCTTATCATAGATTAAAGGTTAGTTGCTAGTCTTTCTTGCTTTCAATTAAATAGATTTCCTTTCATGAATTAGAAATAGTTTTGAATTAAGAATTTATTCCACTTGCTTCTTAGGCTAGATAGTTGTTCAATGAGAAGTTTTAATTTGATTGTTTGCATTAGTTAGTTGTCTATTTTCTTTAGTAGGTTAGTTAGTTTTCTTTGCTTACTTGTCTATTTCTTTAGTACGTTAGATAGTTGTCTCTGTTTTCTTGTTTACTTTCTTTAGTAGGTTAGTTAGGTGTCTTTGCTTGCTTGTTTATTTCTTTTCTTTCATAGGGTAGTTACTCATTGAATATAGGTTGGCAAGTTAAAATAGTTTGTTTTTGTCATTTTCTTATTGATATGCGTAGATAGTTGTTTTTTCTTATTGTTATGAACTGGTTTGCTTCAAATAGGGTTTTTATTGGTTTTCTTAGAACTATCCATCGATCCTTGGTCGAAATGTACTTAGGTTACCTAGTTTCAAGTTGCTTAGTAGGGTTTTCACATTAGATAGTTTTGCTTGAGTAGGTTAACCTTAGATAGCTACCTTCATTAGTTAGACTATACTCCTACCAGCCCTTCTACCTTTGGCATATATTTTGCTACAACTCTAAGGTTACTTACCCCAGGTTGACAATTTAATTGAGGGTTTTTAGTGTGTTTTTAGTGCATATATAACACCCATCAAGTATACTCACCCCCATTATCAAATCTCAACACTTTGATCTTCTTCCTAGTTTGGTTCTCCACAAGAGCTTTGAACTCTTGGAACTGCCAGAAGACCTGTCCTTTTTGTATTCATGAAGAAAATCCAAGACTTCTGAGAGAAGTCATCAATGAAAGTGACATAATATAAAAACTATTCAAAGAGGAAAAATACATAGGACCACATACATCAATATGAATCAGATCAAGAATACCTGCTACTCTGTTGTCACTGCTTGGAAAATAATTCTTAGTGTACTTCCCAAGAACACACCCCTTGCACACATCCTAGTGCTATATACTGAACTATAGCACTCTAGTAATAATCTCTCTTAATATCCTTAGATCCCATGGTGCAAATGGGCAATCCTCCTATGCCATAAGTCCCAAAGGTCATTGTTGTTGGTATTATGAATTAATACTCTAGCAAGTTGAAACATGAGCTTGTAAAGCTTCTCATGTCAAATCCCATTCACTTTGGCCGAAGTGATACTGGATCCCTTAAGATATAAGAGCACATTCCCATCATGGAACAATACCTCATATCCCCTATCCTCAATAGTGGAAACCGACACCAAGTTCTTCTTCAAGCCTTAAATATATAGGACATCTCTCAACAGCATGGGAGATAGAGACTCCCTCTGAAATGATAATGTCCCACTACCAACTGCCTTGACCACTGAATCATCTCCAAGAACCACCTCAAGATATCCAATCTCTATAAGATCATTGAATTACTCACGAATACCTGTCATATGGTGGATGGAACTGTTATCAATGTACCAAATACTGGTAGATGATACTCTAGAGGAAAGACACACCAAAAATGAATACTCCTTCTTGAACATTGTTGGCCCTTGACCAAGTTTTGGGATATCCTTGGTCAATTTTGACCTATTTTGGGACTTCGACAGCCTGTCGAAGGAGGAGCGTAAGACGAAGCAGATATCACAGGATCTTGACCCCTTTTTGGGCCCTTTTTTGGATTTGGGATTATGTAACAGGTATGGGATGTCGGCCCATGGGTTTACCCATGTTTAGGTCTATTTTGTAAATTATAAATAGATGTCTAGACAATGTAAGGAGGGGCATCTATGTGATGTTAGGCTAATATGATAAGTGTTAGATCTATGTGATCGAAGGATTGTAAGTGCTATGTGCATACCATGTGAGACTTGCAGAGCTAAGTGCAAGTCATTATAAGAGGTTGTGGAAGGCTGTGTGCTTAGATCTACTCAGGGAAGGAGGATCTAGCGAGCTGTGAAGATCTCTTGTCCTATGTGGAGTAGGGTTTTAAGGCTCTGTGCATGTAACCTATTGAAGAAGCTAATAAATAAGAAGAGTTGGTGGATGTAGCACCGGGGTGGGGGTGAACCACGTATATGTTGTGTTTCTCTGCTTTGTGCAATATCTTGATGTGTTTATGTCTTTATTTTCTAAGTGCTTTGATATAGATAGATAGATATGTTTATGCTTTGTGCTAATGATGTATATGGATGTTAGATATAACTTATATGAATGTTCTTAGTGCATGAATCTGTTATATATAACCTACTTCTCAACGATAAGTGCTTCGATACATCAGATATGGATGAATGATGTGATGCTTTGTTTTATCTGCGAAGTAGATAGTGGTTGAATATTGATGAATTGTCGATGTTAAGTGCTCTTTTAAGTATTACAATCACATATATGTGTCCCAGCTAAGGTTGCAGACACCTGAGTCCTGCAACCACCCCTGCCTCTACCTCAGGTGAGACTTCATCTTCTTCGCAGGTGTTGTCGAAAGGGATGGTAGTTAGGGTTTTGTTGGTGCGTTGTTGTAGCGTTGAGCCCTGGGTTTGCCCCTATGCCAACAAATGGTTATGTTGTCAGGACCTGAAACTGTGATTGTTGGGAACTAAGGAAGAAGAAGCTTTGTGCAAAGATCCATCCTAAAACTGTGAAAATTCTGTGCATAGATATGTCATTCTAGTGCGCAGTATTTTACTTGATTTATAAAGCTTTGTCCTAAAGAAAGAAGCATGATCTGAAGAAAAGAGGTCAGATATGAAGAAAAGAGGTAAGATCTGAAATCTTTGTGCTTTGAGAAAGGTAAAAGTGAGAATTCTTGATTTAAGATCTGCAAGCCATGTGCTCTGATAAAGGTAAGAATAGTGAAAAGTTCTAGATCTGAAAGCTTTGTGCTCTGTAGAAGTAAGATAAGTGGAAATTTTTGTTTCTAAGGTATGGATCTAGGTATGTTTAAAGATTTTGTCCTAGCTTAAAAACTAGGGAACTAATAGATGAAATAAGGTTTGATATGCGTAGATCTTATAAGAATAGTGAAAGATATGTTATACCTATGCATAGAAAGAATGTTTGGACTAACAAGTGGGTGTAGGATCCTAGAAAGAATTGTTTGCAGGTTAGCTACTATGACCCTAGCGCGTAGTACAGAAAGAGTTGGGAATCATTTAAAAGAAAGAGAGGATTAACCCTCTGTTACAGTTGTAGACGACTGGGACATCTTGCTAAGGAATTCCCTGGAAGAAGACCTGGTTGTCTTTATTGCAGAGCTGTGGACCATGAAGTAATGGATTTCCCTAGAATGATTGCTAGGCTTAAAGGAATGAACATGAGACAAGAAAACCCTAAGGTAGATCCAGAAATGGAAGAACCCCAAAAATAATCAGATAAAATATTGCTACAGATAAAAGAAACCATGAATGACCACCGACATGTCAATTTATCAGAGATATTCAAAGAAAAAGAATGCCTTGGAGAAAGAATAGGAAACTTCAAAATTGACTGTGTTTTGGATGAGGAAACACAAGTGAATATCATGATAGAAAGAAATTGGGAAGATATAGGAAGGCCTGTTATGATTCCTTCATTAGGAGGAATAGGACTATTCAAAGGAAATTTGATAAACCTATGTGGAAAACTCACTCGGATATCTATGAATGCCAATGGAACTTTGATAGAGGAAGATTTTGAGATTATTAAATTTATTGAGAACAGCGCCCCATTTACCATGTTACTAGGAAAACCTTGGATTGAAAGGAATCAGGCCAGAAGGAAGGAAGAAGAAGAATTTTTAGCGCAGAAGAAGCAGGAGTTAAAAGATTTCATGACTAGAAGGATCGCACACTTGATTAAAGAATAAGAGAACATATCGAAGCTATTTAACACTAGAGACCCAGATGTCAAAGTTGTAAGAACACTAGAAGACCCACAGAATATTGAAGTACCTATTCCAGATAAAGAAGAAGTATCACCCTCGACTCTCAGGAAAGAATCTCAACAGTGCGAAGTAACTATGCCAAAAGAAGATAAGAATCAGAGTGGAAAAAGGCATACCGAGACGAAGCTCACTGGAAATAAATATAGAAAACTAAGTAAGAAGAGAGCTAAGACCGACAAGTTACAGAAGGTTCCAGAGGGAACTTTGCAGAAGGAACATCTGCAAAATTGGAGCTTCGTCGAGATAACAGAGTAGCGTCACATGGAACTTTTCCATGGCGAAGCAATATAGTCGTTAGGACCAATATAACCGTTCAGTCGACCCCCCAAACGGGTAGAAAGGCATTTATGGTTTTCCACCAGACTGTTGGACTGCACCATAACGGACATAATAGAGTTAATGAAGGCTTATCAACCGTTGCAAGCAATTTGTTTCCAAGTTATCTATTTATCTCGTCGGGCCATGCACCAAGAACACTTTTGATAATCGTGAATTTGAGCCCGCGAACTTGTTGATTTTATATAGTGATCATTGCGCTATTGCCTTCTATCCTATTGCAGTGTCTAAGTTACTGCTCGAACCCGAAGATTTCCAACCCCGAGCGTGTATGTCAGACGAGTTCAGCACTGCATAGAGAGTTGTTGAAGAAGTTTTGATCAACCTCATGACTGAATGAGTCATGTCGATGTCTACAGGTGTACAAGCATCATCGACAAGAGGACTGCAAGCCTCTTTGTCGACTACTCGCAGATCGGGGCCATCCCGACCATTAGTAGAGAAGAGAACCAAGCATAAATAAGACCTAGAAAATGCGAAGTTGATTCCATATATATTGCCTGATTACATCTCGCCTCTAGTTGGTGCAGTGAATCGTGATAGTGTGCCAAGATACTTCAAGTACACTATGGTCATTGTGTACCTCCCGAAGGGGATACGCGTAGTTCAAATAGAGCAGGACAAGATCACAGCATTGAAGTTCAGCGACTTCAACCTCAGAGATCGAAAGATCTATGGTATGCTCACCCCATACAAGTACCTAACTAGAACAAAAGGGAAGAACTTGAAGATCATCCATCAATCGTGGACAATGAACCTCGCGCAGTCCACCCTGTTGAATGTCATGAAGATCCCACACTTCGGAAGACACCAGGAAGTTAATGCATGTGTAAAGTTGCTACTGTCATGTTACCATGGCGGCTACTTGTGGCTAGATTGTCGCATTACAGTTGACCCAACGTTGATCCATAGGATCACAGGACTAAGTATGAAAGGACCCGACCCACAGGACTTTTATCCAGGAAAAGTCATAGATCGCGCACTTGCACAGAAGATCAAGGATACATATTGCGACGTTGAGAAGGGAACAAGAGGCTACAAGGTCGCTTCCATCCAGAGTGGTGCAATGTGCCTCGCATGTCAATTGATATATGGAAATTTAGTAAGGAAGAACTGACCTATGCAGGTCATCGGCTTTGTTGTTGACCTTGCAAGGAAGTGTGCGAAAGGCCTACAGATGAACTGGGTGAAGTACCTAGTTAATAAGTTGGAACTAGATTGTCGAGAAGCACAGGATTAGGGTTACAAATTTCATTTCAGCGGGCTCCTGGTCTTCATTGAATTTATTACCTAGGAGATGCCGGAAGGAGCGACCTTCACTGGCATAGATTCGTTTGAACCACTTACTGTGAAGTTCACTACCTTGTGGTATTCAATTGATATGAACAAACAGTGGCAGTCGAATGATTTGTTTCATACATACTAGCTCTAGCTAAAGAAAGCCATCGAAGTTGAGCCTCACATGACTTTGAACACCCTACAGTGGTTCCAACCACTAATGAAGTTCAACGCAGATCGGCACTTTATCTACATTACAGTGCGAGAAAATCCAGTCATATTACAAACTCACAGAAGAATACCTTGAGGAGATCACCAAGGAATGGTCCGCTGACCTACGTATCCCCACCAACCCCGTAGAGATATCTGATATTGACAGCCCATAGGACACTCATAAAGAACAAAATACACTCGGAACCAACAGATAGAAGAAGACTAAGGAAGTCCAAAACTTAAGCAGCACCTCAGTGAAGACTACTTCCATGTCACCTGACTAAGGGGGTGATGACGAAGTAGAAGCTGAAAAGAGACCAAGCGAGGTATGATAGGATTGAAGTTGAACTTCGAGGGGTAGAGAAGGCCCTTCAGTCCAACCACACAGTCTCCACTGCACCCCTGCCATCAGGAGAACCAGAGTCGAGAGATGAACCAGCCCAACTCCACCGACTAGCTGAGACAATCGAAGCTCGCCTTCGACGAGCACAAGAGGAAACAGAACAAGCCACTCAAGCTTTGATGCAAGTGAAAGGAGTATTTGTAGAGTAGCGTTGAGCTATAGAACAGGAAAATATTTCTCTCCAAGCAAAGTTTGATGAAGAAAAATCACATCTATAACAAGGAAAAGAACAGTTGTTCACGGAGCAACTCGAAGTGAAAGAAGCGGTCAGCAGAGCACTTCGTTCTATGACACTCATAGAAATAAAGGTAGAAGATCGATTCATGCATCAAGTAGAGAAGCTCACAGAATTTATCTAGTAGCTACAGCAACGCATAGCAGACTTAGAGCTTCACGCAGTGCTGAAAACCCCACAGGATGTAAGGGATCAAAGAGAAGCAACTGCTCGAAGCACATTTGAGAGAATCAAATCCCTTGCTATGGAATGTAAGAAACTCATTGATCGTAGTGCCCAGACCTACAAGCAACTCATTAAGAATCCAGAACTGAAGGCACTGGAGTCGCAGCTCCAAGAGGTGAAGTATCAAGATGAAATGATACAAGCACAGTTGAAGCCCTTGTCAATTGTGGAAAGAATGAAGCGATCCCAGGAGAAGTGCACTTCCCAGCAGCAGATTTACACTATCCAAAGCATAGTTATGGAAGTAACTCAAAGGCCCCAACTTGTACAAGATAAGTCTTACTAATTGTTCACATAGGTCGAAGGTTGAGGAGCAGAACTAGAGCAGGTTGTCACTGCAGTTGAACAATGCCTGGAGGGACCTGTCAATGACGCAGTCATCCAAGAGTTCGTTGAACAAGAGGACAAGGAAAATAAGCAAGTTGAATCACCTCGAGCTACGCTCAAGGATTTTGAAGTAGAACTACCCAGATCAAAGTGACTCAGGACGAGTCACAGGTAAGTGTTGGGGGCATGTTGGTCCTTGACCAAGTTTTGGGAGAACCTTGGTCAAGTTTGACCTATTTTGGGACTTTGACAGCCTGTCAAAGGAGGAGCGCAAGACGAAGCAGAGATTGTGGGATCTTGGCCCCTTTTTGGGCCCTTTTTGGGATTTGGGATTATGTAACGGGTATGGGATGTCAGCCCATGGGTTTACCCATGTTTAGGTCTATTTTGTAAATTATAAATAGATGTCTAGGCAATGTAAGGAGGGGCATCTATGTGATGTTAGGCTAATATGCTAAGTGTTATATCTATGTGATCGAAGGATTGTAAGTGCTCTGTGCATACCGTGTGAGACTTGCAGAGCTAAGTGAAATTCATTGTAAGAGGTTGTGGAAGGTTGTGTGCTTAGATCTACTTGGGGAAGGAGGATCTAGCGAGCTGCGCAGATCTCTTTTCCTATGTGGAGTAGGTTTTTGAGGCTCTTTGCATGTAACCTATTGAAGAAGATAATAAAGAAGAAGAGTTGGTGGACGTAGCCCCAGGGTGGGGGTGAACCATGTATATGTTGTGTTTCTCTGCTTTGTGTGATATCTTGATGTGTTTATGTCTTTATTTGCTAAGTGCTTTGATATAGATAGATAGATCTATTTATGCTTTGTGCTAATGATGTATATGGATGTTAGATCTAACTTATATGAATGTGTTTAGTGCATGAATCTGTTATATCTAACCTACTTCTCTATGATAAGTGCCTAGATACATCAGATTTGGATGAATGATGTGATGCTTATGTACATATCACTTAGCATTAGCACCAGATAAGTGCCTATGTACATAGCACTTAGCACTGACAGTTCATGAATATTGTGCCCAAAATGATGACTTAAGTGTTATGTACAAGGATGAATTAAGTGCCTAGATACATCAGATTTGGATGAATGATGTGATGAATTGTCGGTGCTAAGTGAAAACACTTGAGTCCTACAACCACCCCTGCCTCTACCTCAGGTGAGACTTCATCTGCTTCGCAGGTGTTGCCGAAAGGGTTGGTAGTTAGGGTTTTGTTGGTGCATTGTTGTAGCGTTGAACCCTGGGTCTACTCCTGTTCCAAAAAACATGTGGGTAAAATCCTCCACATTATTTGAAGTTGCAACCTGCTTCTTCTTCTTGTTATGACATTGTCCAACATAGTGCCCAAAATTATGACAAGCAAAGCACTTGACTTTGCTCATGTATTTCTTCCCTTCACCTTTCTACTTGTTCCCTCCCTTGGAACCTTTCTTGCACTTGTTCTTGCCTTTAGCTGCAAGTGCCACATTCTCCTCTTCATTACTTTCAGATGAACTCCCCTTCTCATATCCTCTTCGAGTTTCCTTTTGAATTAAGTCATCCCAAAGACGGTCCCACTTGGGAATATTTTCCCTTGACACAATGCCCTCCACAAATACATTCCATTGTTTGGTTACCCCATTCAAAGAAGTCCTCACAAGTTCATTGTCAGCAAAAACCTCCCCAACAACACCAAGTTCATCCCTCATATGTGTAAGCTTGGTAAGATAGGTGGCAAAATTTTCAGTCTTGGTCATTTTAATGCTTTTCAGTTTCTCCTTGAATATCATTTTCTGATTTTCATTGGAACTATGGTATAGTTTGGTAAAGGATTCCCACATCTGATATGCATTGGTCTTCCTAGTCACATGTGGAATCATATGGTCCTTAATGGCATCAAGGATCATTCTTTTGGCCTTTATGTTATTTTGGGTGTAGGCTTCCAAAAGAGTAGCATCATAGGCATTGTCACAAGATTCGCTTATGATTTCTCCACAATATACCACAACTCACACTCTTGTAGAAGCAACACAATCCTCTCCTTCCATGAGCTGAAATTTGTAGCTCCATCCAAATTGTCCTCAACCCTCAAACCGGTGGCCATTAACCTTCTCAATTGAAACATGAGCCCATAATTTTTTACCTGGTGAAGTACCTCCTCTTCTCAACAAAATCCCTGTAATATGTGGCTAATATATTTTATGCACTTTTCACACCTTAAGCTCTGATACCATGTAGAAATTCCATACCCCAACCCAATTTCAAGTCTCACTGAGACACATAGTTTAATTCCCAACCCACATTTCAAATTTTGGCTACAAATTAGTAAGAAGAAATTTAAATGCTCATGAACAGAAAGCACGTGGAGTATGCTACAACAAAAAACTCAAAAATAAACACACCTAGAAAATTATACTTAGAGATTTTTGGTCTAACTTCGACCCTAGAAAAACACACAAGGGGAAAACCGATGAGAGAGGGGATTTTTATTATTTGCAGAGGCTCTAAGAGATAATTTATTATAGCAGTCTTCTTCAACATTTAATACACAAACTTATCTCATTTTTTGTGCCCAAAAACCAGCATATAAAACTATGTCTTCAGCTCCTTGATTTTTGTGCCCAAAAATTTGTACATAGTATGAATGTCACAACCATAAATGTTGTATGGTTCACCTAGAAATTTGTGTCGGCTTGATGATATAATTTAGTAGAAATTTGAGGTTGTATCCTCTCTCGATTTCCATGCTAGTACCTCCGAGAAATTTGTGCATCCTTCAATCTCAATTTCTGTGCAAATATTTTGTTGTATGGCCTACTCAAAATTTGTATTGTACGGCCTTGTACTTGTTGTACCTCTTGCCTCGATTTATGTGTTGTACTCTACCTTGAAAATTGTGCATCTTTCCAGCATGTTCTTTCCTCTTCCTTAGTTTGACTGTCTCTTCTCTTTCTCTCTCCAAATCGCATGAAGAATGCCAAAAGATGGGTGCGCCCTTTCCCTAATTCGACCTCATGAGGTAAGGTTAAGGGGCATCTAATCTAACGATGGAGGATAGATTAGATGGATGGCTAAGATGAAATGTCTTTTCATTCACCCACTTCACTTAAGTTTCATAAAGTCACTTTTAAATTCACCTCACATGAAATTAATGCCTTAGGGACCACATTGGACACTTTCTCATCCCTAAGCACCTAGGTGATGAGAAACACTTGTCCTAGGTACTTTATTAATTTAATTTGACAACAACAAGGAAATCAAGCACATGAGAGAACTATGCAAGCACAAGGCTAGCTAGCTACATAACCCACCTCCCCTCCCATTGAACAGGAATATTCAACTACGTTGACCCTTGTAATTTCTCAAATAGAAATGCCTCTCTAAGAACAACAACAATAAATGGTAAATCATTATTGTTTGGACAACTACATTGACCCTCGTAATTTCTCAAACAGAAAATCCTCTCCAAGAACAACAACAATAAATGGTAAATCATTATTGTTTAAAAAACTATGTTGACCCTTGTAATTTCTCAAACAAAAAGCCTCTACAAGAACAACAACAATAAATGGTAAATCATTATTCTTGAGTCCAAACAACACACCAAATGTTGAGAAGTGTTATCCAATAATGACAAAAATAACCCCCCACATATGAAATGGAACCTCTTGTTCCATAGATTTCATGTGATAAAAGCATATTCTTGAAGTGGTTCTTTTTGGGATGCTTCTTTAATGTGATATTTTTTGTTTCATTTTGGAAAGCTATGAACCTCAATTCTACATTAACATAAAATAGTCCACCTTAACATGAGAAGGGTTTCATAAGATTTTAACTTTAGACCTATGTTTTGAAGGATAAGTGTCTTTAGCCAACCATAACATAGCATAATGTTTTAGTGAGTAACTTATGACTTTTATTTTAAAACTGATTATGTTTAGTGAGAAACTTATGACTTTTCTTTTAAAACTGATTATTGAATATTTCTGCTAATAACATTTTATTTCACATAAATTCTGGTAAATTTTCAAATATTGTTTTCAACAAGGTGAGAATAACGATTGTCAAACAAGTTGTCATAATTCTTCCACTTTCTCATCCACTATTGCCTTCATTGTATTATTATCTTACCATGCGACAATGTCCCTATGACTACATATTTATATAATACGCATAGACCATTCACGAAGGTGTAAATCTTTAACAAACTATTTGTAACTTAGCTTTTAAAATTAGTTATTTCTCACATTGTTATGTTCATTACTATATTTTTCATATAAATGTTTGCAAATTTCACAATATTAAAAAAATTATTTATGAACTTCCATTTTTAAGATTGTGCAAACAATTATTAAATTAGATTTCACAACACTAGACATGTTTTCAATTTAAATAAATCATCTCGTTAAATATAAAGTTATTGTTTTTATTTTGAGGTACATTCTTTTTTTAAAATTTGAACTTTTTTAAGGAAAAAAATATGTATTTTATTAAAATAACAAAAATATATTGTTAGATATTCATGGTATTCATAAGTGATTTTAATCTCTTTACATGAATTTTTTTTTTATGTATGATCCATCATTTAAAAAATTCTGATAGTTGTTTCTATTTAGTTATATTAGTAGTCTCTTTAAACATAATAAAATGGCATTAAAAAAATACATTTAATCTTTCATCTATCAATTAGAGTATATCATTATGCCAAAACTAAGATAGAAACTGTAATGACTATAGTTAAGTATGATTATATTCTACAATACGACCATTTTTTATTACTAAAATAATGCATGTTCCCCATTCTAGCCCATTTCCATCTTTTGCAAGTCCATCTGCAACATTGTTCTTGTCTTTATAAATATGAGACAAAGATATATATGAGAAAAATGTTAGTAGATTGAGAAATTCATCGTACAAGGATCGCAATTTACATATTCTATTGCTTTGTAGCATAATCTAGGAACATAATCTCTAGCTTGATTCAAAGATCAGATCAGTTGATCCTCTTTTTCCTTGAGCCTAACATTGTTTCCTATTAGGAAATCTATGTATATTTTCCATTCATATGCATACTTTTCCCCCAAACCATTTTTTCCCATGATAATCATTGTTGGTGCCAATTAGTGGGCCTTGCCCATTTTTCAACCTATCTAAGTGATGGTTTCTCAAATTGACATATTTATAGCACTTGTCCAATACTTTTTGTAAACCTTTTTTCCCATTTCCATCCTATCCTAGTACCCTTTTCATTCACAATGATGCATTTTTGGTCAAGGAACAAGTTTCCACATGTACCTTCCCAACACAAGAGTTGCAACTCTTGAGTATGATTTGTTGCAACTCCGGGTTGCTCACACCATTTCCGCAACTGTCCATGATGCACCTCTTCGTTGTTGCAAATCTTGTTGTGACTCACTGTGTTGCGACTCTTGCCGCAACTCTCACTACAGGAACATTGTTACAACTCTCCATTGTTGTGACTCTCACTGTGTAGTATACCTAGGGAGGTAATATGGGGTACCTAGGGAGGTACCCAATTGGAATGTGGTTATGTATTATTAGTGGAAGTCATTTAATATATGAGAATGCGGTCATCCAATGTAAGATGAACTAGGTCCACTATATTAATAAAGACCCACTATGGTAGTTGGATGTAATAAATGAGAGAAGGCTCTCTAGAAGGTTCCTAGAAGATAGAGAGAGATATATAAAGAAGTGTAAGCAATGCAATGAAGCATAGTGAAGAATATTTTGATTGTACAAGCAAGGATTGCTTGAGGAGTTTTGTCCTTCCATAAGGATTAATATATGGTGTTACCCTACCTCAAGGGTTTTCTCTATTTCTTGTGTTCATGTTATGGTGAATGGTTTATGGTTTATTCTTGGTATTATTGAATTATATTTCCAGATCTGGTATAGGTACTTAACACACTGTGCGGAAAATCTTTCCTCATCGTTGATGCAACTCTCACCACAGGACCGTTGCTGCAACTCTGAGAGGAATATTGTAACTCTACTCCTATTGTAACTACACACAATTGTCATCCAGGGATCGACCAAGCAGTCAAACAACCACTCCTTCACATAGGAAATGACAAAATAAAATAGGTGTCTAGAAAGGAATGAATGACTTAGCATCCACTTCCCATATGATTCATTAAGTTAGCATGTGCCTGAGTTTTGCTATCTTTTGGCGGAAATGATGTAACGATATCTAACAGCTTGATTATCGTGGTTATCCATCAATTTCCTGGATTAATTTAGGAAGAACTTATTGTGTATAAAGATCCATGCTCTCTCTAAGATGAAAGGATGGAGAGGAGGTAGAAGAAATTTAGTGAACAAGGATTGCATTTATCTATGCATTTTCCGGCAATAAAGTTTTGTTTCACTCTTGTTCAAGTGATGGTGTGTTGAGCACTTAAATTCCCTACTATGTTCGTAAACCAATACCTTGTCTAAGGAGGTAGGGCCCCTCCTTAGCTCAGTACTATTTGTATCTTTTGTATTTTATAGAAGTAGTTGTAACATCTTTTATATATTTTTGTGTATTTCCAACAATTCCTCTATTTAACACCTTGTTACAACTCTGGTATTTTCCATTGTTGCAACTCTTGTTGCCGCCACTCCATGTTGACATTGCAGAACCTTGTCTTATGATCAATTAATGCATATTTGTAGCATCTCTTATCTGTTTTCATTTATTTCCAGTAATTCCTCTATTTAACACTTTGTTGTCACTGTTATAGCCAATTTTGCCTCACTCCATGCAACTTGCTTGGATGGTTTTCCATTTCTCTACGCAGACTTGAAGTTCCCTTTTTGTGCCTTCTAGAGAAAAAAAAGATTTGTTTTCCGCATGTGTGTGCCCTATCAGTTATACAACAAGTGTATACACAGGTTTCTCCACTACATCCCGCGTACATCGGGTTTGGTGCTCAAAATAAAAAATTATGTTAGGTTTTCATGCCATGTCACGAGATCCATGATCCTTGACATTCCATATATTAGAAACACTTCGAATCATCCCCTCGGTTCCATTTGAAGGCTATAAATTGAGCCATATCCAAGCCTTGAAGAACAATTCAACTTTGAGAGCAAAGACACTCTCGAGAAATTTCACTTCATATTGAGTATGCATCCCTTTGTCCTTGAAAGTCTGAACTCCTAGTTCATCCCCCAAGCTCTTCCTTATTTGTGATGGAGAACCTCATTGACTCTTTTATATGAGATTTCCTTTGGTGGAGGATTGAATTGGTGGAGGCCCAGTTGGACAGACTTAGTTTCTCAATTCTAATATGTGTTGTTGCAGGAGTTTGTCACCTATGTGCTTATGTTGATTATTTTAATAGAAATATTATTTTCTCGTCAAATTGATATCTTGCCAATATTTGAATTATTATTCCATGGGTGCATTTGTCATGTA
>JZKD02S1674500.1:316205-343458 GCA_000966675.3 Picea glauca | reverse complement strand
AAATTACACCATGACATGGAGGTGCCAGTTGTCCCGCCTGTAAAGGAAACCGAGACAGTTGGCCTGTCCAAAATAGCATGCAAGTTCAAACTTTCATTTTGCCACCCTGCCCGAAGGAAACTAGGGTTCTTGACCAGCTTCAGCAGTAGTTTGATAATTTCTATTCTTACGCTAACAAGGCTATGATCTAGAAGAGCTACAGCTCTAATAAACATCAAAAAAAGAGAGAGTGTGTTAGACAAAACTGATCAAGAGAACCTATTAACCGGTGTCCTCGTGGTCATTCGTTTCCTTATCGCTTCTGATAGGAATGGTATAGAGTTGAGCGCAGGTGGGGCATTGTCGTCATGGGGTGGCACTAGAGTACGTTGCGTACAGCATATCCAGGCGTTGGCTAACACGAACAGCCCTGAAGATTTGGTCGCCCACCATTTTGTGGACCTCTAAGATCAAGTTCAGGTGCTCCAGGTGGAGAAGTGGTGGTGGGGGTGGCAATTTGTGCTCAGCGTCCGTCTCCTTATGTTTCTGTTGCATCCTCTATGGCTATAATTTATTGTTGCCTTCTGGAAACTCTTCCTCAACCAAGCAGATGACGAATTCCTCAGTGGGAGCGTCACTGGAACCATGTTCTTCTCGCGGGCAGGGAGGTGGTGCATCTGCTCCAATGCACACCGGGGGGTTCCAATTGTCCGGGACCATGAACATTTGGCTTTCAGAGAAGTCATGGGGGAGTTTAGTCGACGGAATTTCCTCGACATAAGTTCTGGGTGGCGAATCTACTATTGTAACCTCCCTGGGTTTCTTCCTCTGAGCAAGAAACAGAGCTCGCTCGAATCGTTTGTGCCTTTTCCACCGAGATTCTGTCGCGTACCATTCTGCTCCTCTGCGCGGTCTTCCTCTGGCTCACGGCATGATGAGAATGAGGATGAGAGCCGAAGATTCTTCTGCATGTCTGCTCTTTCTCATCTCTGTGAGCTGCAAATGCATTTTGAGGTTGTCGAGAGGGTTGATAAGGGCATAAATGATGGTGGTAGCCATTAAGGCCGAGGGATTAATGCTCTGGTTGGTCGGCCTATTCACGCAAGTGAGAGGCCCCGTCAAAGGGAGGAGGCTGATTATAGTAATGGCCCTCATAACGAGCGGGGATGTGAGGGTGGTTGGTCGCCATTAAGGGCCCCTCCTGGCGCTTCTCCATGTGCCCATCCTGCTCTGCGTGGCACCCCATCTGAGGGTCGGAAAGCCTTGCTGGCGAGAGTTTGACATTGCCTAGATATGTCTGAGGCTTCAAAGCTACTTGCTTCCCAGAATATATGTTCGAGTTACCTGGAAACTCCTTCATTTTCCAGACAGTCAGCCACTCTATTTACCCCTCTCTTTACATGAGAGGGGATGATGTTGAGGTTGTCCCTAAGGATGCCTTTGAAGCCCTCGAGCATCCCCGAGAGACACCAGCTGGGAGAGATTTTTTGTGGGCTTTCCCCATGGAGGATTTTAGTGATAAGTTGGATGATGATTTGTGAGTCACCCTCCAAGATGATTTTATGATTGTGCATGGCTACTGCAGTTCGAAGACCCTGCAATAGGTTGATTAGTTCCGCTGCATTGTTTGTGGTCTCCCCCAGATATCCCGTTGTTAGGATTAGAATTTCCCTTGTGGGGTTCCTGATCACAGCTCCATAGCCGGTAGGTCCTGGATTTCCTTTTGAAGCTCCATCAAAGTTGATATTTATGAATCCTGGTGGAGGAGGGGTCCAGGTGGTTGGACTGATGTTTTGATTTCTGGGTGCTCTGATTGCCAATGAGTTGTTTAATCTGAGTTGCCACCTTTGTAGAGTACATAGTTCCTCCATGTTAATGTATTATGTTAATATATATGCTAACATTATATAGTATCACCATATGATTGTGTATCCTGGTTGTTGAGGACAAGTTGTAGGTATAAAGCTTTGGGTTGTGTGCTTAACGGTGATCTTCATCGAACATTTGGACGAGGTAGGTTCTTAGCCTTGTCGTGTTAGAATTTAATTTATATAGCATACTTGGGATTAGATTTCATTTATGTGTTTCATTCTGTCTGTTGTGGTTACCCCTTGCCATAGAGATATTTTCCTCGTAACAGTCACTCTAATATTTTTTGTGTTGCAACTCTTGTTGTTGTAGCACCTATTGTTGTAACTCTCATTGTTGCAACTCATGTTGCTATAACTCTTGTTGTTTCAACTCTTGTTGCTACAACTATGCATTTACATTACAACATTTATATATGTTAACAATTGTGTGGTTTGCAATTTGAGATATTTTATTTCCTTTGTTTACAAGCATAGTGCACTTTGATTCCTATAGTTTGACATTTGTTATATTTCAGTACATGAGCCATCATACTTTTGTCACAATAATAAATATCATTTTAATATTTGAACAAGTCACCTTCGATGCCTATGTGATTTACTTTCCTGCAAGTGTGATGGTTTGTAGTTCGAGATAGTTTATTTCCTTTGTTTACATGCATAGTGTGGTTTGATTCCTATAGTTTGAGGCTTGTTATATTTCATTCCATGAGACATCATACTTTTTTCACAATAATCAAGATTATTTTAATATTTGAACAAGTCACCTTTGATGCCTATGTGATTTACGTTCCTGCAAGTGTGACGTTTACTTTCTTGCAAGTGTGACATTTACTTTCCTGCAAAAGTGTGTTTCCATTCTTACAAGTGTATATTTGATTGCAAGAAGTGGTGTAGTTTAATTTGGTGACTTCATAAAGCATATTTATATCTTTCCTTGTGACATTCATTTAGAATTACTACAACTCATTAGAAATTACAGCATCATAATTAATGTGGCCAATTGTTTTCATTTACTCACCCGAGGGCCAATTGGTGTCTTCAAGTGGAATTCGTTTGGATCCATCAACGAATAATGTGGTTGAGTATAGCATCGTTATAGAGCTATTACGTGATGCCATTTCACATGGTGTATGGTATTTAGAGTTTCTCCTAGAATCCCAATTAGTCGTATGTCAGTTGAATGATAGTTACCCTGTGCGAGATCCTACTCTACTCTGACAATTCCTACAGGTACGAATTTTGGAGCGATACTTTGATTTTCTTACTTATAATCACATACCTAGAAGTTATAATCATGTATTTGATGCATATCTTAATTCTATTTTAGATTGGAATTTGTCATGTAACTAAGCAAAGAAAACACATTCATAAATTTACACATTGTAACATATATAAGTAAATATGAAGACCAATTTTTTTTATATTTCATCCCTTCGAGTCTAAAAAATATGGTGTCATAGTACAAAATGGGGCTCATACCCTCAAAATACATATATGGTCAGTATATAATATGACCATGGAATCTACACTTATGTCACCAGATGCATATCATGATAGCACACTACGGCGTTTGCGAGACGTCAGAAGAGTCACACCCACCAATTGTCGTTGCCTCGCCTCTGGCAGATCCTCCACTTGAACCATAGGAATAATGTGTGTCAATCGAGACAGGCTCCCCTACACATTATGTAGCACTCTCTCCACGTCCACGCCTACTTTCTCATCTCCTCAACCCCTCCCTCGATGTCGTGGGAATCCATCTAGTCATCGTGGACCTACATCTGCATAACAAAGCAATTGTTAATAATCGATACCATACAAAAATATTTGTGTTTTTTTTATTTTTATTGAAAAAACACAAAAAAATGAAATATATAAAAACATTTCTTACCAATATCACCGTAGGCGAAACCTAGTGGAAAAGGCATGTATGGATCCCCTCTGTAATTGATCTCGTCGTAAGGGTATTCTTTAATGGTTATGACATGTCAGTGCCACCAGAAAAAGAACTCATCATTGTAGGTGGTTGGCACCCTACCACCTCATAGTTGCCTCATCACGTCAATCCACTATGACATGGCTGGATCGCATTGTCCATGTGGAGTAATATCTAATCTAGGACTCAAACCTGGAACCCTCTCGAAGAAAAAACTACAAAGTATGGATGCAAATCCAAAATTTCTCATTATCCCTTTTTTGCAATCTGTCAACTGGCTCTTCATATTAGCCAACAGTGAGGTACACCAGTCATAAACAGTGGGTCTTAAACACTCCACCGCATAGAAAATGAGTGACCTCGATGCTTGGTGCAATGAGGTCGACCCCAAAATCCATGTGAGTATAAGCACAAAGATATTTAAGCTTAGGTTCTCGATCTCCCTAATAGGGAGTTGGCTCCCTACTTTATTTGTGCTTGCAACACAGTGGGTGGCAATGTACTCCTCCATAGTCATACCACCCCTAACCCCTCGGGCCTTGAGATTCACTACCTCTCCTCAGTGAGAAAAACCTGTGATGAAGTATATATCATCCACTTCAATCCTCAATGGTTTCCCATTGATGTTAAAGGACTCTATCTCTGGATCCCAGTAGTTTACTAGCAACTGGAGTAACCTCACTTGAGCCCTCATCCCCTTGAGAGCCAAAAATTTATAAATGCCACATCATTTTAAATATTTTTGGGCCCTTTCATCTCTTCCCACTACTGCATTTATCTCTTCATGCTCCCTTTCCCTCCATTCAATCACCATCCTGCAAAGGAGAAACCATTTTTTGAGTTAAAATCGTTCAAAAAAAAAAATCACAGACTTGTACGTGGGATAAATTGGTAACAGCCACGTATAGGGCTGCATATAAGCATGAAGGCTTTGATTTTCTTGTGTATATGGGGTCTTATATGCTACCTGATGAATTGTCACCCGCGTATACCCTAGTTTCCATGTTACACCCTCTAATACTTAAACAAACGGGGCCTAAAATTAAAATTTAAACCATTGAAATTGAAGAAGAGGGGATGGGAACTTACTTGGTCCAGACGATTCCATTGATCATAGCTCTCAGATTCAACACTTGAATATCGTGGGTAAAATGGCCTAAAATGCACTATGTGGGCAAAAAAACTCAAATGGCATGGTAAAATGGTCTATTTTTACTATTAGTAGAATTTTTTTACCCACTTCTTATAGTTTGTGCTAATTTGTGACCTTATGGACTAATAGCCTAGTGGAAAGACTTGGTTTTGGTGGTTTTTTCCAGGATATTTTGTGGCTTCCAGTGTCATACCCCCTGTTCATGCCTTCGGTAGGTATATTCTTACACTGGCATATAAGATAGGTTTTCACTTTGTTTTCATTCTTGCATCATCCTATGACCATGATCCATACACCCTAGGTACAAACCCATTTATTAGCAACACGGAACCTTCTTACTACTACTGGAAGTGTCGTTATTAAGTGGTATAGGCTTACCAAACATGGGTGCCCTAGTTAGAACCTTTCTGTCATTTGGTGCCCATGCAAAAGTTATTCCATAGGACCGTGAGTTCCTTATAGTCCTAATATGACTATGCATTCAAACCCCATACTCT
Source organism: Picea glauca (assembly GCA_000966675.3). Classification (NCBI taxonomy): domain Eukaryota; kingdom Viridiplantae; phylum Streptophyta; class Pinopsida; order Pinales; family Pinaceae; genus Picea; species Picea glauca. The sequence goes on along the minus strand of JZKD02S1674500.1, from coordinate 338,022 downwards.
TACTCACAATCATTTTGACCATTACCTATGAGACTCCCTCGAGTCTTGGTTAAGCTAATTTTTGACTCCCAAAAAATGAAAAGATTATCGAGTGAACTTGTCTCTTTCACACTTGTTAAATGGATTTGAAAGGACATCTATTTGGTATAAATTGAACCCTTTTCTGGACCAAGTAGACAAATTGAGAAAAAGGAATACTCTAGTCACCATTTTCTAGAAAGTTTTTTTGGGTATTATTTTATACTTTTTCTAACCTAGGGGACTAAATCTACAAAAAAAGGACTTTTTTTTAGTTAAGTTGTAATTTCATTCCATCATCCTGATTGAAATATTGAGCCTATTTTTGGTTCCCTCTTTCTCGTTATAAGCCTCTTACCTTATCAATTTGCATCACTAGCCAAGCAGAGCCTTCTATATATCCTTTGCATCTTGATGCCCTATACCCTAAGAGGAAACATCCCCCCGAGTGTCCATACCCTGCATGCGCTTACTTGCATTGAGCATAGGTATGTTATGTTTCTTGGAACTAGATGCTTACTCGCGACACTTGTTTCCTCTCATGTATCATAGCATTTATTTGCCTATGAAAAAACAAAAAAAAAGACCGACGGGAAAAGAATATTATCTCATATCGGCAGCAATTGTGTCGCCTTTGAACATAGCACAAACTTTTGAGTCCATTTTCATCCAAATTTTGGGTTTATCATGACCTTAGGAAGTTGATCTTGTTACTTAGAGTTTACTCCTCTAACTGGTTATTCTTCTAGTCCCTATGGATAGTTTGTTGATGCCTCATGCATCACAAAGTTTTATCATCAAGTGTATGTTGTATGAGTTATTTATATGTCTCATGCTCTTGTTCAAAGGAATTATATAATCATGTGTCATCCATTTCTCATAACTCTTGACTTTGCATGTCATCCATACCCTTAGTATATCTCAGAATCACATGAAGTTGTAGTCTTACCATGCACCCTGGTCCTACTTTCATCATGGGTAGGTAAACTTGAACCCAACATTCAACATTTCCTTATTGTTCATTGACTGGGGGGTTCCCTTATGTTCAATGGCAAGAAATCTATTCACACATTGGGATTCGTGTAGTGTTTTGGATTCCATTATCCTTATTGGTGGTTTCCTCACCTTCATCGACAGTTTTCCTTATTAATTGTTATTCAAAGGGTCTCTTTCTTGCACTACTTGCATCTGGTGCATGTGAGGGACACACAGGGTTGTTGTTTCGTGAACATCCTATTCGTCTGAGCTCCTCCTAATCATCAAGCTATTTCTTTGTACCTCATGTTGAATGATGAGAGATTCCCTAATGCTCTTGTTTCAATGGGTCTCCTTCCATTGACTTCTGCTCATCTATTCTGGAAATGAGACCTAGAGTCTTATGAGTACCTAGAGGCTTGTAGTCATCAGTGGAAGGTTATCCCACCATAGACAATTGGGAATTTATCAATGTCTCCTGATCGATGGATTATTCAAGTGTTCGACCTCAACACCCTTATTCACACTTGTAGAATGTACTTGGTGCATTGATACCTACTTTTATTATCGGTAGGTTGTCTCGTGTTTGTTAACGGTATACCTTAATGAGAAATAATCAAATGAAGTCTCATTGTGTTCAACCTCAACTCCTTTATTCACATGATGTAGACTTGCACCTTCGGCAAATAATGTAGAAGACCTACAGCTTACAGTAGCAGCATTCCTCATTTGTTATTATCTTTCATTGGACCAGTACGTATATGACTTTAGTGATCATGGGAGATCATATGGTACTCCATTGTATACAAATATATTCAGATTGATTTTTAGACTGGATTCAATTGTGCCTTGCTCGTGACTATGACATCATATGGCATATGTCTGCGTTGTACTACCTATTTATGGAAATGAATAGTTATTTGATATTTTTTCACATGAATCTGAAGTCTAATTCAGATTGGAAGCCATGTGCACAAAGTCATTATGAATTGTAATATTCTAATGAGAAACTAGTACTTTCAACTGACTCTTCCTTACTCCACTTCTAGGAATTATAATGTATTCCAGCCATTGCAGATAGTCCTATGACCTCACACATTAGGGGGCATATGTTGCAGCAAATTTTTCCTCACTCCGTGCAACTTGATTGGATGGCTTTCCATTTCCCTATGCAGAATTGAAGCTCCCTTTTGTGCCTTCCAAAGACAAAAAAGCATTATTTTCCACATATACACACCCTATCAGTTATACAACAAGTGTATACGCATATTTCTCCACTACAGCCCGCGTACATCAGGTTTGGTGCTCGAAATTAAAAATTATGTCGGGTTTCCATGCCATGTCATGAGATCCATGTCCTTGACCTTCCATACACTGGAAATTCTCTGACTCAACCCTTCAGTTCCATTTGAAGGATATAAATTGAGCCATATCCAAGCCTTGAAGAACAATCAACTTTTAGATCAAAGACACTCTGGAGAAATTTCACTTCATATTGAGTTTGCATCCCTTTGTCCTTGAAATTATAAACTCCTTGTTTATCCCCCAAGCTCTTCCTTCTTTGTGATGGAGAACCTCATTGAATCGTTTATATGAGATTGTAGTTGGTGGAGGATTGAAGTGGTGTAGGCCCAGTTGGAGGGACTTAGTATCTCTGTTCCGATATGTGTCGTTGCAGGATTTTGTCACCTATGTACTTATGTTGATTATTTTAATAGAAATATTATTTTCTCATCCAATTGATATCTTGCAAATATTTGAATTATTATTCCATGGGCATATTTGTCATGTATGTTAATGGATTATGCTAATATATATGCTATCATTATATGTTATCACCATATTCTTGCATATCTTGGTTGTTGAGGACAAGTTGCAGGTATAAATCTTTGGGTTGTGTGCTCAATGGTGATCTTCGTCGAACATCCAAACAAGGTAGGATCTTATCCTTGTCTTGTTAGAATTTCATTTATATATCATACTCGGGATTAGAGTTGATTTATGTGTTCCATTCTGTCTGTTGTGGTTTACCCCTTGCCATAGAGAGATTTTCCTCATAACAGTCACTCTAATATTTTTTGTGTTGCAACTCATGTTGTTGTAGCACCTATTGTTGTAACTCTCATTGTTGCAACTCATGTTGCTACAACTCTTGTTGTTTCAACTCTTGTTGCTACAACTCTGCATTTACATTACAACATTTATCTTTGTGGTTAACAATTATGCGGTTTGTAGTTCGAGATAGTTTATTTCCTTTGTTTACAAGCATAGTGTGGTTTGATTGCTATAGTTTGAATTTTGTTATATTTCAATACATGATCCATCATACTTTTGTCACAGTAATCAAGATCATTTTAATATTTGAACAAGTCACCATTGATGCCTATGTGATTTACTTTCCTCCAAGTGTGATGGTTTGCAGTTCGAGATAGTTTATTTCCTTTGTTTACAAGCATAGTGTGGTTTCATTATTATAGTTTGAAGTTTGTTATATTTCAGTACATGAGCCATAATAATTTGTCACAATAATCAATATCATTTTAATATTTGAACAAGCCACCTTTGATGCCTATGTGATTTACTTTCCTGCAAGTGTTATGTTTACTTTCTTGCATGTGTAACATTTACTTTCCTGCAAAAGTGTTTTTCCATTCCTGCAAGTATATATGTGATTGCAAGAAGTGGTGTGGTTTAATTTGGTGACTTCATAAGAATATTTATATATTTCCTTGTGACATTCATTTAGAAGTACTACAACTCATTAGCAATTACAACATCATACTTGCATATATTGTGCACAATAGTTCGTAAGTTCAATATGACCTGAGATTGATAATTAAATGCACAACTCTTCAATTGCTCACTAATTTAATTAGGAAGTGATTGAAAAGTACATCATTTTTGGCATCATTTCCTAGGAACTGTCAAAAGTGTAATTGTTGTTTTATTGTCGTTGGTATTTTCATTACAGTAGACTGAGTGATATAATTTCTTTTCAAGAATTTGTAGAATATTTTTCTAATATTTTCTATGCACATAGTTAGGGATCAATAAGGTAGATTCATTAGTTCATACAAAAACCCACATAAAAATAATAATGTGGGTCACTCTCAAGAGGAAAAGGATCCCAGTCATAAGAAATATTTTTCACCTACAACAAGTTCCCTTGCCAAAAGGAGACATGATTCCTCCACTCAAAAATCAGAGATTGTACAAGTTTTTATGCAACCAAAAATTTTGTCTTCGGAACATATGGTCAGTGAAAAATACCACTCGGTGGAATTTGTATTTACAAAATCACCTTCAGAAGCAGAATACATCCCTCGAAGGGATATGGAATACAAATTTTTCAAGGAAGAAACGTTTTCCTTTGGTTTTCTAATTAGAGGATCAAATGAAGAGACCAAAATGAAGAATATCCATCATTCATCCTTGTCGAATTTTCATGGTCTATCCAAATAAGACCCAAAAACCTTCCCTTTGAATTTAAAATTCTTTGCAGAAGTTATGATTACGTGTCAGATGCCCAGGAATTGAAACTTTTCCCAGCCACACTCAAGAATGTTCCACTACGCTGGATCATGGGCCCTGGTAGAGATAGCATCCACACATGGGACCAGATGACAAAGAAATTCCTGGAGAAGTACAAATAATATTGTAAGTACAAAGAAAGGAGGGATTAAGTATTTATAATGACACAAAAAAAAGATGAGAGCCTTGAGGATTATGTCGAAAGATTCGACTATAAATTAGAAAGAGAAGGGCAAGGAGATTTGGCTCATGAGACATGACGTGTCTTATTCTTGAGAGGAATCTAAGATGATTGAATTGAACTTCTAAACCTAATGGGTGGAGAAGATATCTCTTGAAAATATTATGATGTCATATTGGAACTTTGTTGCAAATAATATAGAGGTACTTCAAAAATAGGTAAAGGACTAAGAAATGTATTGACAAGAACTGGAAAGATTGTTGGAAGTGGAGCTACAAGAGAAGAAATTGGGAATGTGTTAGAGGATTTCAAGATTGATATACTTAATTCCTTAAGCTCCCAGTTGGACATACTACAAATGAATAATAAGAGGGAAGAGGTAGAGATATATTTGGCTATATTTTTCCCAAAATGCAGAAGGAAACACCTACTAAGATAATTTCCATTGGACCAAATTGAGGTTTGTGGAATATGAAGTGAAGACCATGCTACTAGAAATTGTCCATCCCTGCCAAGATTCAAAGTTGTCTACTAGAAAGATAAGGAATCAGGGGAGCTATAGTTTATTTCTCTGAAATGACCATAACAACTCAAACCTCAAGGTATGGTTCAAGACCAGTCTCAGTATTTTAATTCATATTGGAATAACCCTTCTATGCAGTGTACTTCTCAGCCATGGTGTCTACCAACAATAACATGGGTGGCTCCCCCTCCTCCAAACCAGTTATGGAAACAGGGGTGGAGAAATCCCACTTTAAGAGGTCTTCAATGGGCCATAACAAAGACACCCATGTAACTTCTTCCCCCTCCATAGATGCAGGCATCCACATCAGCCCCTCCTCGACCTTAATTACTTGTGCAACCTATTCCTAACCCTAACAATGGGAGGCCATCCCAACCAACACAAGTTGTCAGACTTGCCACCTACCCTACCTATTTCATCTCTTCCCTAGATTACCATCATATCCATATTTGATCTGGGAAGACACTAACCAAAGACCAACCTCTTGTTCATATTGAATATTTGAATGAGGATGTCTGGAATGAAGAAATGAAACAGGAACAATCTCATGAACCTTTGAAATTTGATCATGCCGACCCTAAACTCCAAAACCCACCCTATCCATAAATATTAAACCAAGAGAAACCTTCTACTCATCCCAAGTTTGACTTCTTTGGGGAACTCAAGAACATGTGTGTTAAAATATCGTTGTTCCAAGCCATCAAAGATATTCCTATCTATTCAAAAGTGGTACAACAACTTTTTTTAAGGAAACTTGGTATAAAAAGGAAGGATCCCCAAACTATCCATGTTATAGTTAAGTTATTAGACTTGATAATGGGGGGAGTTCTCACAACCAAATACTTTGAACCCTATAGCCTGATAGTTAATGTGCAGATTAATAATACACTCATTACCAACACATTAATTAACCTTGGTGTTTCCATTACTAATAATGACTCGTGAGACCATGGAATCCTTAGGACTCATTGGTCTTAGGGAAACCCCAACCGTACTCTAACTTGTTGATAGATCCACCATCAAACTAGAGGGAATCCTGAAATATGCAGTTATATTCATAGATCTGTGGGAGTATCTGGCTAACTTTATGATCATACAACTAAAAACCTCTCTCGAGGGGTATGCTTTAATATTGGGAAAGACATGGTTGGCCACGGATAATGGTTACATCAGTTGTAGGTCTGAAAACATGATAATTTCCCATGGGACCTCTACAAAAAAATTAACCATGCATCCACACACCAAACCCAGCATAGATTTTGAAACACCACTTTGGGTAGATGAAGAAGATAGTGATGAAGAAGGAGAAGCTCATAAATTCCTCTCTATATAATAGTACCTAGCCATCAGATAGAAAATTGAGGACAATGAAATCAATGATTTTGTAGCCTCTTCTTCTCCCTCTGGAAACTCACATGTTCTTGACTATGTTTTGCATCTAGAAACACAGGCTTCTCTTGCCACAACAAGTACTTCAGCTTTAGAACACAATTACTCAACTGAATAAGAATAAGGATCCACCATGAAAACTATAGAAGTCATCTCTAGAAGGACTTTAAACATAAATCAGGGGTTTACTGAACAACAAAGAGAGCACTTGGTGAAAGTGATGAAAAACACAGCAATGCCTTCACCTAGGATTACTCTTACCTGAAGGAAATCCATATTGATTTGTACATACACCGTATAAACATTAAGGAAGAATATGCACCCATCCTCCATCCCTAGTGTTGGATGAATCCAACATTGAGGGATATAGTAAAAGAAGAACTATAAAAATTCCTCATATCTAACTTTATCGATCTGATTTACGATAGCCAATGGGTCTCCCTTCCCATCATTGTAACAGAGAAGAATGGTAAAGGGAGGATTTGTGTGGATTATCGGGAACTTAGCAAAGAAACACACAAGGATCGTTTTCTGCTTCCAGTCATCGACTACGTCATTGATACATTGGTAGGAAAGGAATATTTTTCTTTCCTCAACGGATTCAATGGATATAACCTTATCCAAATCGTGCCTAAGGATCAATAAAAGACAAATTTTACATGTCCATGGGGGACATTTTTCTATCATGTTTTGTCATTCAAGTTATGTATCGCTCATATCACCTTCCAAAGAGTTGTAATTGGTATATTTTTTTATTTAATTCATGATTGTGTAGAAATTATATGGATGAATTTAGGACATATGGTAGCGAATTTGATGAGGCATTAGAAAATTTAGATAAAACATTAATAAGGTGTAAGGAATATAATATTTCTGTCAATAATGTGAAATTTCCAATGATGTTGACTGATGGTGTTGTATTGTGGCACCGTATCTCATCTAAAGGCATCCAAGTGGCTCCAAAAAAAATAAACATAATAGTAAACTTGTCAACTCCATGTTCACAAAAAGAGATATGAATTTTATTAGGACATGTTGGTTACTATCGTCGCTTTATTGAAAAAAAATCACAAATAGTTTGCCCATTGTTTTCTTTGCTTAACAAAAATTCTGAGTTTTTGTGGAAGGAAAGATGCTAGCATGCATTTGAAAAACTAAAATCGAAGGTGCATGAGGCTCTTATTTGAAGAGGGACCAATTAGTCTCTCTCATTTCATATCTCTACAGATGCATCAAACACTGCCATTGGATTTGTTCTGGGGCAACTAGATGGGAATGATCCATATGTAATGTACTACATCAGCAAAAATCTCTTGTCCACGAAACTGAATTACAAGGTAATAGAAAAAGATTTTCTTATGGTAATACATGCAATTAATAATATTTTGCATTACATTGCAGGATATCCAGTAGAGTTGTACACTGAACATGCTTCCATAAAATACTTAATGGAAAAAATTATCACTAATGGCAGGGTAACTAGGTGGTTATTGTTATTACAGGAATATGATATAACCATCTTGAATAAACTAGGGAAGGATGATGTAGTGGTTGATTTTATTTCAATACTTGCATCCAATGAGAATGACTAGCCTGAAGAAGATTCCTTCCTTGCTGAGCACCTATTTCTAGTTTCTATTAACTCCCCTCGGTTCACAGATATCTCTAATTACTTGGTTGTAGCTAGAATTCCACATCATTTATCTCCAAAGGAGTATAAAAATATCATCAAACAAATTTGGATATTCTCATGCATCGACAGTTGTCTCTTTTACACAGGATTAGATCTCATCATCAGGAGATGCATACAAGAAGATGAGATATATGAGATCTTGAAATCTTTCCATGATGGTACATGTGGGGGAAACTTTGTAGACAAGAGGATTGGGTACAAGGTATTTCATCAAGGGTACTATTGGCCCACTGTCTTCAAGAATTCCAAGGAATATGTAAAAATTTGTGATAGTTTCCACTGCATGGGAAGACCAGTGCAATCAGATGAGACATCATTTCAACCACAATTATTATTGGAACCCTTTGATAAATGGGCCCTGGATTTTGTGGGTCCAATAAATCCTCCTTCCCACAGTAACTCCTACATCCTAGTATGCACGTATTATGTCACAAAATGGATGAAAGCCAAGGCACTCTCAGCAGCTATAGAACAATCACTAGTGGGATTTATTCATGAAGAAATCTTCACCAAAATTGAGATACCTCAGGAAATAGTTACTAACGGAGGGACTCAATTCACTTCAAGGCTCATTAAGGACTTGATGGATAAATACAAGATCAAACATAGGGTTACTACACCATATCACCTGCAGGTCAATGGAGAAGTAGAAGGGACAAACAAAATTATTGAGGCCATCATCACCAAGACTATCATAATACACCTCAAGGATTGGGCTGACAGACTCCCTTAAGCTCTATGGGCCTATCATACAACATGGAGGACTACTACTGGTTGCACCCCATATGAATTAGTATATGGAAAGAGAGTATTATTTCTTATTGAAACAAATATCTACACACTTAGAAAAAATATACAACTTGGAATGGACTTATCTAAAGCTCAGAAGGAGAGACTCCTCGAGATCAATGAACTGGAAAAACTTCTCCAAGTTTCCTTACACCACACAGCAATAATACAACATTAAAAATATCAGTGGCACGAAAATTTCATAAAAAATAAGAAATTTAAAGCTGGAGATTGGGCCTTGTTATTTGACTCCAAGTTCGAGGATTTTAGAGGGAAGTTTTTCAGTTGATGGCTCGGGCCTTATGAGATTGATACTTTATATGACAACAGAGTCATCAAACTTCCTAACATTGATGGAGAGAGAACTCCTCTAATGGAAGATGGACACAAGCTTCAGCTATATCATAGACCCCTATCTAAGGAAGACTTTTTGAATAGGATCAACAGTGGATGGCCTGACAATGATCAAGATATTTTTAACAAGGGGGGAACCTCTACTTAATGATTCATTACTGCTTTAAAAAAAACATGTACGAAAACCTTGTGGGGCATACTTGGGAGCATGTTTTGTTAAAATCATCTTGTGTTGGCACATGACATGCTTAAAGAAAAAGGGCACTTCATGGTTTCATGATGGTTATGTCAGGATCCTTCTAGTCATAATTTTTTAACTAATAAAATCTTTTTCAGGATATGCAAGGGAGAAGAATGTTGCAACTCCATTTTGCAGCCATGGTGTTGCAACTTTGGACTATTGTTGTTGCAACTCTAGATTGTTTTTATTGCAACTATGAATACCAATGTTTCAAATCCACTGCTAAAGTACCAACAACTAATTTGAGAAAATATGATTCCTCATGAGACACCATATCAAGTTACATTTATGGCCAACATGATAATGCTACTCTAGAGCATTGGTGTTGCATCTCTGCACATTGTTGCAACTCTGGAACATTGTTGCAACTCTACACACTATTGTTGCAACTCTAAACATTACTCCAACTATGGCACATTGTTTCCACTTTGCACATTGCTACAACTATGAACATTGTTGCAATTTTGTACATTGTTGTAACTTTGAACATTGTTGCAAATATAGACATTGTTGCAACTTGAAAGCACTGTTGATGCTACTCTGGATTGGTGTTGCAACTCTCAATGTCGACGAGGATCCTTGTTGTCCCACGGGGACGATATACTAGCACGACGAAGGTACAATCCATCACAACCATGCATGGTGAGTCAGAAGGTACGTCTCTCAAACTTGTGTAATGAATAGGCATTGATTGGAATTCCACAACCTAATTGTATCACTCACCACCCCGTCACACACTCATAATCACCCAACTCATGGAATAATTAGCCCATCACATTGTCATTCCCTTCCATATTTTTGAAATATCCACCCTCCAAACGAATTTGTTTTCTTACAATCGCAGTTTGCTTGAGCTTTGAGTAGGAAGAATGAGGGGTTCGATGAACTCCAGGGAAACTACAGAAATATTATTGTTGGAGACATATGAGAATATCGGGCATATTTTTTAATAAGGAAGTTGGATGGAATACTTAAACAGGATATGAGGGTATGAAAAAAATGTGGCACTCAAATTTTGTGCGGGTGACAAAGGAGGTGATAGCCGAGGTGATCAAGCTTCCTCAGACAAGGGTGTGTTGGTATTGTCAACAGGTGTTGAAGCCTGAGATAGATATAAGAGAATACCAATGGGTTATGTGATATTGATATATGAGTGGACTGTGAGAGGTACCTTTCTCTTATGGATTCCTAGCCCTAGCTCGTGTAATTTTCTGAACCAGCTTGATATAAAAATCAGATTTATGTGGTTGAGAAATTTCGTCAAACACTTTGATGGTAGGACCTATTTCCTTAGCCAAATGGTTTACTTGATGTATCCCAAATTCAAGATAGTTTATTGATGTAGTTTGGTGAGGTACCTTTCTCTTATGGATTTGTAGCCCTAGCTCGTGTAATTTTCCCAACCAGATCTGATATAAAAATCAGATTTATGTGGTTGAGAAGTTTTGTCAAACACTTTGACGGTATGACCTATTTCCTTAGGATATGATAGCAAATCTCATTGGAACATTTCATCAAACAGTTGGCATGTGTGTCTTGTTCTTGATTTTGATCATGGTTTATTATATTTAGAAATTTAGATGATATGAATAAAAAAATAACATCAGTAAAGACAATAGAGATACACAATGAAATGGCCACAAACTCAGAACTAATTTTATTGAATAAATATATCTAACCTTGTACCATAATAGAGAAGATATGACATACATGTAGAAGAAGGATGTATGTGGATGATAATCCCTCCAAAATATAATATATAGTTGGAGATATGAACTCTCAGGAGTCCCTCAAGCTGAATACAGAAGATACCAAAGAACCCAAGTTGTATGTGCTTCCCTCTCTAGCAAGATGCACCCTTTATGGTTGTAGGAAGCATGCAAATTTGACCTCCTTGAAGATGACCTCCAAATAACTAAAACCCAATGCCAAAATGTAGATCAAGGGTTAGAGAAACCCTCTGATGAACCTCCAATCTATTGGGAGTGATCTCTGGCTCCAACTCACAAGATCCACTAAGAACAGTATGCCCTCCTAAAGAGAAATATGCCCCCTCTGAGTGATAGAATAGATATGTTGAAGAATCCCCTCATTCATTGATGTAAAAGGGAATTATGATGGTAGCAACCATCCCTGGAATGAATTCTACTGATATAGAATATAAATCCCTTAGTGAGACATTCAGGGCTCAAGTGACATTCAAACAGTTTGTATCCATCAAAATCTGAGATGGAGTAAAGATGATGTTGCATTATGGGCCAAGAAGAATGAAGAATCCAAGTATTGAAAAAGAAAAGAAATAGAAAACAGAGCCAGAGTAGTCAGGGAGATAGATACATTACCACATGTCAGCAGGGCACTTTCTTATAGTTGCAAGGAACCTTGGGAGTTGGATCACAGATGCAGGGGTAAAGAGAGAGTGCATTACATTGAGGTGCACTATGATAGTGATGGGGAGGATGACTATGAGGATGAGGCATTAGATGCCTCATTAGAGCAGTCCCAAGACCCTTGCGCATTGGATTGACAGTTGGTTGGATTGGATGATAGCGCATGTTCTTTAGCTTCCTTATCAAGCAGTATTGAGGACTCAACACTTCATCATAGTGGTGACACTAGTGAGGATTCATATGTGTTAGCACCTAGACATGATGAGATTAGGAGGTTGGATGACCTACTTTTGGTTGTAGACATGGCTTTCAAGAAGTCATGTATGGAGGATGATGAGCAAGACACATTTTTCATCTTCTTAGACACCTATGCTAGTCATGACACATGAGGATATCAGTGGAATTCCTGATATGGTAGAGGATCCTTGTGTGGGGATTGTACATAAGGGACATATGGATTTGAAGACCCAAGAGGAGAGGCATGACTTGGAGCCAGATGACCTTACACATACCTATCAGTATGAGGAGACTGAGTCACATGTTTTATAGATTCTATTGATATATTAGGTTGTGGAGACTGATAGCTTGCTGGGAAACTTACTCCAAAGATTGATCTACAATGATGAGAATGCAGTCCTTGTTGATTGAGATGGCCATATCACATGTCTGGATACGTCTATATCAGATCCAGGCATAGATTATAGTAGCAGGGTGAGTTCATAGGAGGATATAACTCCTCATACAGGATACAGTGTGATTTAGATGGGGGTAGCAGTGGGTGATGGTCTGCAGTGTCCTACAGGAGGACTCAGTAGCACAGTGGACAATGGGTATTTTAGTGCCTGATCTTTTGAGGATTTTGTTGTTTGGGATTCCATTGTTGACACTAGCAATGAGAGGCATGAGGTATGTCAAGTTGTTATATTAAAGATTTTTAATTACCTGAAAACACTGAATTGTCAAACCAGGGTAAGTGAACTTAGAGTTGCTACACTAGATGTGCTGGTAAGATTCTAATTCCTATCTAAAGGTTATTCTGAGAATAAAACACAAACTTACTCTTAGAAACTAAACCCTAATTATTATCATGAAACTAATCATATCTTGTCTAATTCATCAAATGAAAATAGTTTTGAGTTTAAGTACAGGTACTTCTATTTATGATCTGATGTAATCTCTCAAGACTATCTACCATTAGCTTAAACATCTAATCATCATCATATCTATCTAAACCATAAAAGAGAGATCATCTTTGAAAACCTTTTAATCTAAGCATCAAAAACAGTTCTAAATCTAACCACAGGTGAAACAAATAAATGTCCTATTTACCCTACAGGTACTGGAAGCTTCCTTTAATACGACTATAAGCTAACTATCCTAACAGAACAGAAGTAAATCTAAACTCGCATTCCCTTTAAATCATGATCAAACTGAAAACTAAAAATAGACTATAAGCTAACTATCCTATCAGAACAGAGTAAATCTAAACTCGCATTCCCTTTAAATCATGATCAGATTGAAAACTAAAAACAGACTATAAGCTAACTATCCTATCAGAACAGAGTAAATCTAAACTCGCATTCTCTTTAAATCATGATCAAACTAAAAACTAAAAACAAAGCAAATCTAGGTTAAGCACTTGGTTCATTCTTCAAGTTCTACAGGGATAAATAATGCATTCAACATCCATCAATATATGGGATGATATCAAACTGAAAATGATCTAACCGAAGAATGGTTAAGCAAGAATCTAACAAAGTAATTCCAAACTCAAAACTAACTTACATGCAGATTCTAAAACTGAAAATAAACTAACTCTACTGTGGAAAAGAGACAGTGAATTGAACCTGTTGGTGGGCCCAACCAAGAGGTGCAATTGCCCTAAAACGAAACCAGAGCTACTCAGATCATTCCATGCAAAAATTGTTTCATACTTCACGCTCCATAATTCATAAAACAACTCAAATCATTTAATAGCGAATAACATAACGCATAGCAAATTGTATTATCAGAAATCGTATCACATAGCATATTGTAACCAACATTTCTTGAGAGTGATCCTAGTTTATATAGATCCTCTCCAAAATAGTTTTAAATATAGGTGCATTAATCTAAACGGATCTCGGATCCGAAAATGACTCATAGTCAATTAAAACGAACTTCACAACTTCATGACATGCAGTGTCAAGAAGCGTGGATCATAAAGCATTTTAATAAAACAGTTCTATAATCTTGCCCTGAGTCATCATATTGAGTTATGACTCAATCAATCATATGAATCGGACTGTCAATCCACTTTGGCTATGTCGTGCAAGTCTTTGGCATATTCTTTGGTATCTCCACTAAGTGCGAGTCGATACCTGGTACTGATAAGTTCTGTTTCAAAGGAACAGTACCTAACTCATGTCACGTTAGTATCAACATTAGTTCAAAATATCAAAATACTTTAAAAATAACTTGAATCATAGGAATACCTTGAATAGCCTCATTTAGTTGTAAAAGGATGTAAAATGTGTCATGGTAAGGCCAGAAGGAAATGATACTAGATATGAAAATGGAGGTATATTTGACATGATATAGGAAAAAATATAGTCAAAACTGGAGACTAACATTCCCCCAATATGAAGTCTTTGCCTGTCCTCAGACAACAAAAAGTCAAAAACTGAGATTCGTCATAGTGTTGCAGCAGCTGCAACCAACATTTCCAATTTCTCATGTTTCTTCATGCTTCTGGTTTCCTTCTTAAGAACTCGATTAATGATGATGTGCTTCCTGGCAATCTTCTGCAGTCTCATGTTCTTCTAAAAAAGACCTTTATTTTTTCGTTTTAATCGTTCAATCTTGGACGAGAAATGAGCTTGCCGGAGTTTCATAAGTTCATTTTCTTTTTTGATGTGCCAATCCAGTATGGTGTATTCATGTAACTTCTCTTTCAACATGTGATTCCTGCTTTCTAATCTGGCTACCATTGTTCTCAAGGATCTACTGGAAGAGATTTCACAGTAAGATTCAAATGTTTTACCATGTCCTTGTTGTGTTTGAGGGTTGGACGCGTGAGTGAACTCATCTGGTCTTTGATCATGGGTGTCGACTAGACTAGGTTCAGGAGTAAACTTGTCATATACTTGAACAGGGTTGTCGACTGGACTAAGTTCAGGAGTAAACTCGTCATACACTTGATCAGGGTTGTCAACTGGACTGAGTTCGGGAGTAAACTCCTTATACACCTGAACATGGGTATACATTGGCATTTGAATTGGCTTGTCCTGCTCAATTTATTTGGGCGCATTAGCTTTCCGGTTGACTTTATGGACTTTTCTAATCAATTAGGAGAGAGTCCATGTCATCTCAGAGGAATCTGGAGCCTCCTCATGATCATCCACACTTTTTAATCTTTCCTGTGGTGGGTAACTAGGAACAGAGTTATCCATACCTAACAGTGTGTGTGTGCATTTTCGTTTGGGATTTCTCCTAGGTTTGTCAATTAACTCTTCAAGTTGTTCCACATCAATAATATTGGTAACAGTTGGAGGAGAAATTGGAATTTCAACATTCGCCTCTGTAGGAACAGTGTTTTCCACTCTGTCGTGGTTAGTTTCCACACCATCGAAACCATGGACATCAAACGAATGTTTTGTACCAGGATTATCATCACTGGCCTCAATTGTGCAGTCTGGTGTATTCTTAGGATCATCACAGATTTTGGTCAGGGTTTTAACACCCTTTTTCTTAGAGTTTGACTTCTTCTGTGGAGGAGTGGACTTAATATTTTTATCTCTATATTTGTCAGAAGCTAGGGTTCTTACAATGAACATATCCCAAGTTTCTTGTTTGTGGGATAACGCATACTTAACCAAAATTTTGACAAGACCAAAATGAAATAAGCTACCTCTAAAATCTTTGTCTTTGCGGACCTGTTCTGCCATTTTCTTTAAACTCTTCAACAGAAAATAGGGTATGTTCATCAAATGATTACCTTTGAAATGTAGCAGGAGTCGAGCATGACATGGAAACACGATCGTATATCATCCTTCGCAAGTGAGGTAGTGTTCGAGGATAGATAGCAACTGAGCCCATTTTGGTTCTAACCATGACCTTGATGTGCCCTCTGACCATTGTAATTTTCGGTACTGTGGTTGCAGGAGTTGCATGCAGAGCTTCTTGTCGACGGGCTGGCCCTTCGTCCATTTCTGACCAGTGTCGGGTAATTGAATTGCTTCAGAGATGAATTTTTCTATGACTTCAAACTCTAGCTCGCCCACCTTAGCTAGTCCACCATGAAAACACAGAGCGAACTGAAGTGTAACCGAATCATCATACCCATCAAATTTCTTAAAGAACGTCTCCCATCCATCTTTATAAAAAATGTGTTTGGTGGCTTCATACTCAGGAATAGCCTCCAAATCTGCATAAGTCTTAGGTTTGTGACGATTCGCCACCATAATTTCACTCGGTATCACAGGAAAGGTCCACAGGTGATCTGCAGAATTAGATGAGGGAAACAGAGGAATAGAGTATGATGTGTGAAGTAGTCATGAGAGGAATCATAGAAGAACGTTTGAAATGTCATGAGGATCGATAACATGTAAGGAAATGATGATGGTCGTACACGTTTGCAAAATATTATTACATATGAATCGTGTCAAATTTAGCCAAGATAATGCAGTGCATTTCCCATGATATGAAATGTCAAGAAGGATTGGTTTATTAGGTACAGAGTATAGGTATAATGAAATATTATGGAGTATCGAGGCATTCCCAGTTCAAATTATTAATATGTAATTTAATACATTAAACCAACATGAAACTAAGCGTACCTGAATTAGATTACCTATTCCCTTGTTATGCATTTCTTGTTGTAGAGATCTTTGAAGTCAAGTCTGTCTCTGGAGAGCACTAAAATTGTAATTGAATTTGTATTTCTGATAACCACTATAGCTGATGGATTCTGTCTGGCACTGACTGGTACTGATGAAATAACCCGAAATCTGCAGAGAAACTTGAACCAATAATAACTTGTTGAGAAAAAGACTTCTTGTTTATGAAAGAAAATTATCTTATGGTTATCCCTAAACCTGTCTTTTGTTCCTTCTTGAAAGGGATCAATTAAAATTATGTCTTCAACAGCTTCAAAGCTTTAACCCATGGTACAATTCTTATTTGTGTGAATAAATGTTCTGGAGTCGAACACAAAAATAAATCATTGGATTAACGGCCATTAATGAATGTCGTTAACAAATGCGAGATGACCCACCAATGATGTCAATGGGCCTCAAGGTACCTATAGTACATCCTAACAGGTATGAATAAAGGTCTTGGTGTCGAGTCACCTGTAGGATCTATCAACCAAGAGACATTGATGTATTCCCATGGTTGTTAGCAAGGAAATCTTCCATTGAGGCATGCAGAGTCTAGGGTACTAAGTAGTCTCTAATATCTACTCCAGATAAGGTGTTGGTGTCAATGGAGTGAGACTTGTTGGAAGGTGGACCTTAACATATTCCACATCATCCAACGCAAGTGCAGATAGAAATATTGCTGAAATAATTTTTGGAACAGTAATCACTTACTTGTGGATTTTATGAGCCCAAGTTAGTATATGCTCATTTCTTTCTCATGTTTTGAGAGTCTGAGAAAATGCTAAAAGAAAACTCTAGGGGGGTTTCTTTCCCATCATAATTCATCAAGCCTGGTAAAGAATAATCCTATCCCTGATAAATGCCCCTTTCATACTTTAATGAGCAATTCAAAGGGAGCAAACAAGCTCAAATTTATTAATTTCAAAACAAGACAGTGCATATTGATAAGAAAATTTTCATAAATAAAATGGTCTTACCTTCTTACCTGTTGTGAAAGAATGATGAAGTGCAATTCTGTACTTGCTTTGAAAATCCTGTAAAATTGAAGACAATATATCAACATATCCAAAAAGAAATGTTTTTTTTATATATATATATTTTTATTATTTGATTTTTTTTATTTTCTGTTAAAATTGTATTATTTACAAAATCTTAGAACAGCAAAAATGATTAAGGATTAGCAGGAGGAGAAAACTCTTCTCCTACTATCTTTATTTCTGTTTGTTTGGCAATTTCCTGTAGAAAATCATCTCTTGACAAGGATTTGTTATACACTTTTAATCGATGTCCATTTACTACTAAGGAATTCTGAGAGTCATCTATGGTCTTGATTCTGACAGATCCATTATCAAAAACAGTCTCCACTTCATAAGGTCCCAACCACCTTGTCGTAAGTTTTCCTTTGAAATTTTTGTATTTGGAATCAAAAAGAAATGCCCAATCCCCTGGTTGAAAATGTTTTTTCTTAATCTATTTACCATGCCATTTGCTACGATGATTTTGTACAAGGATATTTCTTTGAAGAACATCTTGCCTAATTTCTCCCAATTCATTTAGTTGCATGACTCTCTGTTTATGTGACTCATCCAAATTCAACCCCAACTCTGCTGCTAGGCGGAAGGTATGAATCTAAAATTCTATGGGAAGGAGAATTTGCTTGCCAAATACCAATTCATAAGGGGTATGACCAGTGGTATTTCTCCATGTAGTCCGGTATGCCCATAAAGCCTCTAGAAGCCTATCCGCCCAATCTTTGTGATGTAAATGTATTGTCTTGGTCAGAATAGCTTCTAGAACTTTATTCATGGATTCCACTTGCCCATTGGCTTGTGGATGGTATGGAGCAGACTTACAGTGTTTTATCCCATATTTATTTGTGAGTTATTTCATCAACTTAGAAGTAAATTGGGCACCTTGATCAGTAACAATCTCTCGTGGAACACCGAAGCGGGTAAAGATATCTTCATAAATAAATTAAACCACTGATTTATCGGTTGCTTGATATAAGGATTTTGCCTCTACCCACTTGGTCACAAAATTTGTACAAACCAAGATGTATTTATTCTTCCTCGACATTGGGGAAATCGGTCCTACAAAATCAAGTGCCCATTTATCAAATGGTTCAATCAAAACCTGCGGTCATAAGGGTGTTTCGTCTGCTACGGTAGGTCTTCCCATCCTTTGACAACTATCGCAGCTTCTCACATATTTTGTTGCATCCTTAAAAAGTGTCGGTCAATAGTATCTTGATTGTAAGACTTTATATGTCGTTCTCTTATCAGAGAAATGTCCTCCACATGGCCCATCATGACAGGCCTGAAGGATATAGGGAATCTTGTCTTCCCAAACACATCTCCTAATGATCATATCAGGACTTGTATAGAAAAGATCACTTCCTACCCAAGAGTAGTAAGCACTTTGCTGAACAATTCTTTTCTTTTGTGGTGGTGACAAATGAGATGGCAGTATTCCTGTAGCTAAGTAATTTGTTGTATCTAAAAACCAAGGGGTCTTAACAACTACTGCAAACAAATGTTCATCAGGGAAATTATCATTCACTGGAATGTCAGTACTATCTTGAGGAATACGAGAAATAAAATCTGCAACTACATTTTCTTCTCCCGAACGATCAACTATAGTGATGTTAAATTCTTGAAGTAGCAAAAGCCATCGTGTGATTCTTCCAGTAGTAACTGGTTTTTTCATCAAAAATCTGATAGCAGAATGGTCTGTATGTACAAAAACCTCGTATCCAGTGATGTAATGATGAAATTTGTTAATGGCATGAACTACTGCTAAAAATTCCTTCTCTGTTACAGTGTAGTTCAATTCAGGGGGAGTAAGGTTTTTGCTAGTGAAGTAAATTGCATAGTTTTGTTGGTTTTCTTTTTGTCCAAGCACTCCTCCTAAAGCAGTGTCTGAGGCATCACTTGAAATATGGAAAGGAAGAGACCAATTTGGTCCTCTTAGAATAGGTGACATGGACAATTTTGCTTTCAAATTCTCAAAAGCATTCTGACAATTGTTATCCCAACAAAATTATGCATATTTTGCTAACAGTTTAAACATGGGGTTGGCTATCTTTGTAAAGTTTTCAATAAATCAACGATAATATCCAGCATTTCCCAGAAAACTTTGCACATCTTTTTGGGTTTTCAAAGAGGAAAGTTTAACTATCACTTCAATTTTGGCTGGATCAACTTTAATTCCTTCTACAGACAAATGATGACCCAACACTATTCCCTTAGTTAATAGCATTTTACATTTTTCGTGACTAAGGGATAAATTTTATTCCTGACAGCGAATCAAGACTTTCTCAAGATTACTTAAGGCTTCTTCGAAAGTGTTACCATAAATAGTAAAATTGTCCATGTATACTTCCACACAATCATGAATTAAGTCAGAAAATATCCCAAGGACTACTCTCTGAAATGTAGCAGGAGCATTGCATAGTCCAAAAGGTATCACTTTATAAGCATAAGTGCCCCAAGGACACGTAAATGTTGTTTTTTCCTGGTCTTCAGGAGCAATTTGAATCTGATTGTATCCACTATATCCATTGAGAAAGGAAAAGTATCTTTTTCCAGCCAAGGTATCCAAAACCTAATCTATAAAGGGCAAGGGAAAGTATTCCTTCAGGGTTGCCTTGTTCAACTCCCTAAATTCTGCACACATTCTCCATTTCCCTGTCATTTTCTTAGGTACCACAACAAGAGGTGAAACCCACTTGCTGTCAAAAATTGGATAAATGAATCCAACGTTTAATAATTTATGTAATTCTTCTTTCACAAAATCTTTTAGGATTGGATTCATACGCCTTTGTGGTTGTCTTACTGGGGTTATCCCTGGTTGGATATATATGTGGTGAATGAAGGTGTCAAGATGCACTCCTCTCGTATCAGTATATTCCCATGCAAATGCCCATGACTGTTCTTTCAAAATATTTGTTAACTGTTTCTGTTGGCTAAGACTTAATTCAGAGTTGATGTATAGACATTTGCCTGGGCTAAGTTCTACTGGAATGGTATATGACCCTGGATGCTCATCGATGGTGAAAACCATAGATGGTGAAAACGAGGAAAATAACTCACTTCATTCTTGAAATTCCTCTCTAAAAATTTGATCGTATTGAAAATATGTTTGTGGGAACTCAACATTTTCTGTCACATAAAGAAATTGGCTTAAAATATCATCCTCTGTAGGTTCTTGTAGTGCGTGAAACTCATGAACAGAGAATAAAGATTCTCCCTCATCATTCTCATGATAGGGAAATTTAGCCACCATAATTCTTTTGTAACCGGTTGAGCAGGTGGAAAAAGTGTAAGTTTCTGTGAAGAAATGTCATTTGAGATGAACATATCTCCACCACGACATCCTATGAAAGCATTGGTCTGTTGGGTATGTGTTATATTATTTGCACGAGTAGTAGTGTCTGAGCACCTGCGCCGGGCGCGCAGGGGGGTAAGAGGGGGGGCCGCTAGGCCCCCCCTCGGGGGGTGCAGGGCGAGGATCCCCCCACGCGGGAGTTCGGGGGCAGCGCCCCCGAAAAAAAAAAAATGGGCCGATATATTTTCGCCGGGTTTGAGCCGACATATTATCGCCAGGCCGGCATATTTTCGGGATGACATATTTCCAGGAACGCATGATATTAGGTGGTTTTCGGCACATGGTTTTTGCCGATGGTTTTCTATTTCCAGTTAAGGAATTAGGGTTTTGGACTAATCCAGGTCATTGGGTTAGGGTTTTGGATGCTGCTGTATCCTATATGTATATTGTATTGTAAAAAATGTAACACAATTGTATGAATATAATATATGCTGGTTTTCCCGGTTTGGGTTTCCAGGTGAAAAATCTCTGTGTAATGTTTGTATTTG
>JZKD02S1674500.1:286561-297646 GCA_000966675.3 Picea glauca | reverse complement strand
ATTGGGTATGAATGTGGCCAGGGATAGTGGCACATTTGTTAAAACCCTTTGAAATGTTGAATTACGTTTTGAATATATATATATATATACATGGAAAATCTAACAATTTGATTGGTTGATTGAAGAATGAATTGCAGGAAGCAGAGGGTCATGGATATGGCAGTAAAGTAAGCCCATAGGAAAGACCGATTGCCTACTGAGCCAAACTGCAAGGAATGGTATTTCCTTTTGAGAAAGTGAATCTGATTATTAGTATGCACCATTCTAAAATTGTTGTGACGATGTTGTAAAGGTGCAATAAAATGTATGTGCATGAGAACTAACAATTTGATTAGCTGAGGAGTGATTGCAGGAAGAAGGAGTCTTGGATATGGAAATGTTGTAAGCCCATAAGGAAGACCGATTTCCTGTTGAGCTAAAATGTTATGGGAAGGAAAGTCCCATGATTATGAATCAGGTTCCTGTGCGGAACAAATATGAAAACAAATTGTGGAATAGGAAATTTGTAGGTGACAGATTTGCAATAAAATTTTGAAAGTTGGAATTTATAATGATGTCTCACGAATTTTGTATACCTGTGACACAGGTGAGGAGAAAAGATCTGTCCAGAAGGAACAGATGAAGGTTGTCAAAGCTAAAGATGATAAAAAGAAAAGGGGCTACTGCTGAGCCATGAAAACCCTGTGATAAGCCATGATCGCCTGAAAATTATTATGTTGAGGTAACACAAGCCAAGGTATGCCTCGACAGAGAAAGTCTGAGGGACGCCTTGACTGTAAGACTCGATAGAGTCTCTAAAATTTTCTTGTGTGAGAAAACCTTGGTAGGGAAAGATGGATCACCTGAGAGACTGTATAACAGTGAAGGGGATGCCTGAGCCTGGGCCTAGAGGGTAAGTGATCGCAAGGAAGAGGAGATCTTAATAATTCTTGTAAACTATTGGGATCATGCACACAGTGGGTAGTTTCCCGTGTGGAAAAACCTTGGAAAGGAAGATAAAATTATGATAGCTCTTGTGAACTATTGAATTAGAATCATGCACCCAATGGGTACGTCAAGGAAAGCAATGAGCATGGATAAAAAAACTACCATGTGGATACAGATCCACAAACCGCACAGATAAGTGTTGTGATAGAATATGAATTTTCCTTTTTAATTTGGAACAACAGTAAGATGTTTTCACACAAAATTGTGATTAATGTGCTTGTTGTCCAAGAATTATTGAAGGCAGGTGATGAAGACTAAGATTCTAAAAGAGGACCTAACCGAGGATGAAGGTCAAGACTTCTGAAGTGGATGAATGAGAAAGGCATCCCAGGTGTTTTGAGAAAAGAACACTGAGGACGGTGTTCCTTTAAGGGGGAGGGAATTGTAACACCCTTGTTTCCCCCAATTTGTAATTAATCATAGAATAGGAATTACCATGCTAATGCATGAGGAAAATGTAAATGTATTATTGTTTGAGTTGCCAATAACTGACTGTGGGGGTGAAGCCTTGAAAGTACTGGCCATGATATCACCAGAGGAAGAATGTGAAAACCATACAAGAGAGTTCATATATCAAATAACCCCAAATATTCATGATAAGGATGACAAACCTCCTTCGAATCCCAAGGAAAGGAAAGTAGTCAATGAAGAAAGAACGGTGGTTGAATCACCAACCACCCCCCCATGAATGGAAACATGGGCTATCAGCTCGAAGTACTGCAGGGACCTGCAGACCTGAGTTTCCTTCTGACAGAAGGAATAAGATAGGTCAGCAAAACCATCCAAGGTAAGAGGGACACGGGGGAGAGGAGAAGGAAACAGATATGAGAATGGGAGCTCACAAGGGAGAGGCGTGAACCTCTCCAGTGGATCAAGAACAGAATTTTGTGAGCTTGATGCCGAAGAGCATCTGAGAAACCTTGCCAAGGCCACAAACGAGTGAGAAAGCTCCGAGTTGTAGAAAACAGGACCCGAACAGAAACTGAAATAGAGAGAGAACCCTTGAGAAGAGTGAGAGTTCCCTGGTGATATCATGGCTTGGCACGAGGGTGTCCAGAGTGCTAATATTGAATTCCTCTGAGCCTATGGTCAGGTGGAAGGACGAACATCCACAGTCAGTTGGTTGGCGGCAACCTGTAATAGATAAGTGATTTCTTACTCTGTGTAATTTAGCTGTAACTGGGCATGAATTTGGTTATACGGTGTATGTTTCAGGAATTGTGCTTGATTTATGAATGGATATATTGTATCTCTTTCCTCACTACTTGGTTGTATAATTAGGCCAGTAAGAGATTATATGGATAGGACATGATTGGTACTCATAAATACTTGTGTCCTGAGGCGGCTTGAGTTAGAGCCATGAACGGTGAGTTCGTCGACCTTAGGCATAGTCTCATGTACACATGCCAACCTTCCTAGTTGTCTAGAGTCCCTTGGAGGACGAATTATGTTAAGCTCACGAGAGGTAGTGTAGTTATGCACAGGCTCCCTGCGAGGAAAGTAGAGACCGAGACTCACTCAAGTCCTAGACTTGACGAATGAGCGCAAGGGGTGTGTGGAAGACTCTTCTAAGAGTCAATACTAGGAGAAAGAGCATAAAACTCTTAATTCCTTCATAGCTGAGAAATCTCAGGAGGGACAACATTGTTCGTAAGTGTTGGTGAGACCTAATAGTCGGCTCACAGTAGAAGATCGAAGCCTGAGACCTTTAATGCGTCGGAATCTTCCAAGATCAGGAAGAAATCCAAATCTCAGGACGAAGAGCAACAACATCCCTTAGATCAACTGTAGAGTGTGGATCTGGACCATTGAAATCCTACGTCCAGACACATAGAATAGCGCACAAGAGGAGAGGATCTGAACGGACGGTATAGAACTGTTAGATCTGGAACGGGGATCGACGGTCGTCGGATCTAGAGATAGGCACACGAAAGAAGTCTCAAAATCACTTCAATCGTTGGATCATTGGAGGACAGGTGGTGAACATCTGAAAGCCACCAGGGTTTCAGAACTTAGGCATATAAGGGTGGTGAAGAACGAGGATTCACAATCACCGAAATCTCAAGGGTTATTCTGGATCGTTGGATCCAGGGCGACACGTGGCAAAGATCTAACCCATTGGAGTTTCATCATCTGAGATACCTAAAAAGGAAAATCTCTTGTACTCGTCAATCACGAAATCCCGACTTGTGAAACCCCAAAGTGAGTTTAGAGGATATATGGTTTGGATTTTTGGCTCCCGGGAAACCTAAGTGCGAGACCTCCTGTCTGCGCATATCCAGAAATCCTGACTTGCTAGACCCCGAAATGATAATAGAGAGGATGAGATACGGTGTTTCGGTGTTTCAGCACCCGGGATATCTAAGGGAAAGTCTCTTGTATTCGCCAGTCCCGAAATCCCGACTTGCGAAACCTCAAAATGACATAGTGTGTCTAGATTTTGGATGTTTCGATGTTTTGGCACCCGGGAAACCCAAGGGTCAGTTCCCTTGTACTCATCGACCGTGAAACCCCGACTTGCGAAACCCCGAAATAATAATACCACAGATAAGTCTTGATGTCTCGGTATTTCGGCACACGGGATATCTAGAAGCAAGTCCCTGGTACACGCCAATGCAAAATTCCCGACTTGTGAAATCCCGATACGGCTTAGCTCATGTAGATTTGGTTTTTTGGTGTTTTGGCACCCGAAAAACCGAAGGGTATGAACCCCTCGTCCTCTTCTATCGGGAAAACTTGTTACGCGAAACTCCGAAAGGTGGGATGCTAGGTTTTAATCCGAGGCATTTTTAGATGTGACAAATTTTTGGTCCCTTTCGGATTTCGACACTTCGAGAGGAGACAAGAGAGAAGAGGAACACATGCATCGCGATTTCCTGAATCGCGAAAGCCAGAAACACCTCTCTGATAAGGCTCGTGGTCATAGCCAATGATCACATGGGTAAGGATAAGGGATGGTAGGGTCTACATCATGCCCCATAGGGATTCGGGGATTCTGTTCCTCTGTGAAACGAAGGAAAAAGCCGAAAAATATTAGTTCTCGTAGTGGGTGTGTGACACAATGGCAGGGGACATGGAAAATTTATAGGAAGAGATCACCTGATAGGAGTGTCTTTATTGCATACAGCAGGATAGGGGTGGATCATCAGAGACAAACAGTTGAGGCCTTGGGTGTGATGGAGAGTATCTTAGGCCATGGGATAGAGGATATCTCAGAGGTTGATACAGATTCATATTCTCATTGGGATGAGGATGGAGGGCTTCCGACAGTTATCAGTATGACACATCAACAATTAGTGGGGATTGGAAGTGATGAACTTCCAAATTTTCCATGGGATATGGAATCAATTTGGTTGGTAGTATGCTTCATCTTATGATGGTCTAGGTTGCACCAGCAAGCAGCATACTTCACTCTTGGATTATTTTGAGAGGGATTGTTGGGATTTGTTCTATGTGCCGAGACAGGTTCTCCATGTTCATACTTGTGATTGAGTATAGTTATGGATTGAAAGATTTTGGTTCCACAGGGATACCTTTACAGGTTCAACTTCCTGATAGTAGGCCTAGTTATCACAGGTATTTTAGCATGAGGATATGGAAGTGGGGGATCCAGTATGTATACGTTGTGCAGACAGTCATGATCAGAGTGGTGCAGTATCAGCGTGATGGTCCCTTTCATATATTAGCATGGGACCCTGGGATTACATGGTTGTGAATTTCAGTGACTAATGGAGGTGAGTGGATCTTTGTAGGGGAAAATCACTTTGATTTTCCATTGAGATTCAATTTTGGGGGGAGCATTGTCACTTTTTGGTGATTCATTAAGGTCTTGTAGTACTTCATTGTGGAAGAAATACATTCATTCAGTGGAGGTCGTGTTGGGATTTTTATGGTCATGGAGGTTAGACTCATTTCTGGTGAAGGACATGTGTTGTTTTCAGGAGACTCCTGGTGATGATATCTTACAGGACTATACTTCACATGGCACTGCAGTATGCATCTTGATATGGGATCTATGTATTGGAGTGCTTGGTATTCCATAGTTTGATGGAGTTGATATCCGAGTGGAGTGGTTTCTTGAGGTATTGATCAAGGATCTATTGCACATGACCATTCTACTCTTTAGGAGCATTTGGGTGTCATGCGTGGTGATCACTTGGAGGGGACACATCTTAAGGGGATCAAAATTTATGTCACACAGGTGGATATGGGACCCTAGTATCATATGTATATTGATTCAGTTATTGCTTGAGGACAAGCAATATTCTAGCAGGGAGGACTGTAATGTCCCCGTTTTTGGATGTTGTTATGTTACAGAGTGGGATGTCTGCCAGAGTAGCCAGATGGGGTTAATAGCGATTTCAGGAGATATTGAGGGGTTTTATTGGGCCCAACTTGCATCGTTCATCATATTTCATCATCAGGATCCATTATGCACATCTTGGCTTTGGTTTCATTGCATTCTGACAATTTTTGTAATTTTGAGTTATTATGAGTCATATTTTAATTAATTTCACTAAGAAGGACATTTTGGGAATAATGCTTGGAGAAACCTCTTAGTGTAATAGCTCATCAGAATTGGGAGGAAGAGAAATACAATATTAGATGATGAGAAGTGACTTTCAGTGGTCCTAGAATCCATATGGATGAGTAAATCACTTTTTAGAGGAAAAAAGGCCAATTAATTAGTAAAGTGATTTAATTAAAGAATAATAAAAATAAAGTAAAAGTCACTTGGAGGGAAAAGGTGAATAGGGGGGATAAAAGAGAGATAGGGGCATCTATTATCTTGTTATGTTGATTATCATTTTGATGTTTGGCTTCTTGCTAGAGAGCCCATGATACTTAGGGATTTTGAGGGTTTTAACCCTAGAGATCAGCTCAGTGGTGAAAGATCCCACCTTTCATGATCCAAGATTGGACAAGGAGGTGAAATATTCCTCCCTCTCCATTCTACATCAGTTCATAACTACTTCAACCATGAGTTTGTGAATAAGGACACATCATAGAGGGTTTTATTCAGAGAGGGCACACCACTCATCCAAGGGAGATTTGATTTGTTCTTAGGAGGTTGGGTTTGGACCAGATATCGGTTGGGGACTCTTGGCCATCATCAGGGTGAACCTTTTGGCACTTTTGGGGGGCTTACAACCTCCATATTTATTTATTTTGATGCTTGGGTGAATTTCATGAAGGAGGTCACATTTGGGGTTTGATATCCCATGATTTATGAGCAAATTTTCCATCTACAACCAGAGAATCTTCACATATGAGTTAACCATCATCATATATAAAAGTTTCATCCATTTCCTAAAGGTTTTTCATCATCTTTTATTGTGCATATTTCAGTAGGGCGAATTTCAGCATGAGGGCACATTTCTTGGTATGGTAGAATTGTTTTTGGAGCATTATATCAGCCATTTGGGCAGTCGTCATTAAGGGATCCTTGAGGAGGATCACTCTTGATATTTCCTTGCATTCTGAGGGAATTACAACCCCATTTTTTAGTTGTTATATTCCTTGGATCAGATATGGAAATTATGGTGTGTTGGACATCCAAGTGTATATTAAATAAAATAAGGATTTGAGGTACTATATTACGGTTTTTAATAATTATTATCTTATGGTTTATTTGGTTATCATTGAATGTGTTTTCCTTATATATTACATGAAGAAATATGGGCCACATACATCATAAAATACACTTAAATGTATGCTACAGCCATTGCACACAAAGTGTTTGAAAAAACACCTCAACCAGTTGTTGCAAATAAACATAATAGCCAACACAAATTCAAAACAGACACTCATTAGGAACGGTTTTAGATGTTTCATGTGATGTGTTTGACATAAACTTCATCCCTTAAACTTGATTTAATTCGGACAACAAGTGTTGAAGTGATTTCATGGGAGTTGGGAGCTTATATGCCAAGTGTTTGATGAAATTCCTCAACCACGGAGATCTGATTTTTACATCATATTTGGTTGGGAGAATTACAGATCGAGGGTGACTTGTTGTTGAGATTTATAATATCAGGTCTATGGTTGGGTGTAACGACCTTCCCAAGCAACTGGTCTCACAAGTATTCTAAAAGATAAGTGTTTATCTATTTTCTCAGTTATTTAATGAGTTTAATTGTTGTGCTTAACTTTGTGTATGTGAATGGTGTATTTGTTATTGCAAATGAGTTTATTAGTTCCATTCATATTCATTTATAATTTTATAAATGT
The DNA here is from genome assembly GCA_000966675.3 of Picea glauca. NCBI lineage: Eukaryota > Viridiplantae > Streptophyta > Pinopsida > Pinales > Pinaceae > Picea > Picea glauca. The sequence continues at coordinate 290,428 of JZKD02S1674500.1, read as the reverse complement.
AATTCATTATGGGTATCAAAATTTTGTTTAAATTTTGTATAAATCATAGTTGATAAGCTACAATAAATGGATCGGTAAGAAAATTTTGAATTATGTGTATTTTTCTGAAATTATTGTTCTTTAGTTAAGATGGGGGACGTTACAAAACATTGTGTCAATTTGGTATCATAGTGGTTTAGTAATATGGCTCAGAGAGGATTACACATGAATTGGGGAAGAATAGGTAGGAGAAATATACAAACCAGAGGGATATTGGCATAGGCATCCTTCAAACATCAAAAGATCTAGAGGCAAGATTGCCACAAGAGGGTTCAAAATCCAAGTATATAAGTATGAGAAATCAAGATGTTATCATAGAACCAATGGAGAGACTTATAGAAGCTATCTCTTAGCAAGCGAAAAAAATGAATACACATATCTCAAAGTTCAAGGGCGAGCATGATCTAGAGATTTTTTTGTATTAGATCGAAGAGATAGAAATAAATTTTGAGATGGAAGGCATCAAAGAGGTTGACCCAAGGAGAGTTGGACTAGTTGTGGCTAAGATAAAATCACATGCAAAATTGTGGTGGGATAATTTCTAAAAGGACATAATGAGGCAGGGCAATGACAATGTTAAGATGTGGCCAAAAATGTTTAAGTATTTAAAAATAAAAATTTTACCACCTGATTAGCAGTAGGACATGCAAGATCCAACCCAGATCCAGTCACAATCCCCCCATCCGAGATCCATTTTCACCTCATGTGGAACCAGAGGAACCTGTCATATCTCTCCATTCCTTAGCGGGTATTTATGCTCCACATACATTGAAAATCAAGGGATACATCAAATAGAGATTGGTCGTGGTGTTAATCGATAGCGGTAGCACCCATAATTTTATTCATCATAGGGTCACTAAGGATGGAAATTGATTTGTTAGACCAATTTATAATTTTAAAATTCTCATAGCTAATGGTCTACAGTAACTTCCTATCTTCCAGGCACATCAAAGGTCTAGGTTATTGATAAATTGTTGTAAGGTAGAGCAGCTATCCTCGCAGATATGAAGGATAACCTCCACATGGCCGAAAATCATTTGAAGCTACAAGCTGACCAGTAGCGTTCCGAATGGGTTTTCCAAGAAAATGATTAGGTGTTTCTCATACTCCAACCTTACAAGCAAACATCACTCAAATTCCATAGCCACCACAAGTTGGCACCCAAATTTTATGGCCCCTATCATATTATCAAACGTATCAGTCCAGTTTCCTACAAACTGGCACTTCCGGTTGCCTCCAAAATACATTTGGTCTTCCATGTTTTCTATTTGAAGAAAGCAGTGGGTCAGAATTACAGGGTTCAAACCATCCTACCTAAATTAGATGAAGAAGGATCCATTCGGATGCGACCAGAATATGTTCTCAATGTGCACAAGTGTCACTTTTTTGGCCAAATTATCAAAGAAGTGTTGATCAAGTGGAAGGACATGTCTCCAAAAGATGTGACTTGGGAACTAGCTTCCACACTACAACAATTTATGCATCTTCAGCCTTGAGGACAAGGTTTGTTTTAAATGGGGAGGGCATGTTAGGATCCAACCCTAACCCCTCTAAGTTGGTCATTAGTTAGCATGATATATTTTATGTGTAAGAAAGACCGACAATAGTTAATAAGGCCTATGAAATAAATGTGAACAAGTCAATGTAAGAAGACCTAATAGAAGCTTTCGCTTCTAGAAAGATCCTCCTCTAGAATGTTCTTTAGAAGATAGAATTTGTATAAATAAAAGTAGGAGGTATGAGAAATCTTATATTGAGTATTATGGTAAGAGATATCTTCTCATTTTGGAGGTTTCCCCCTCAAAGAGTGAAGTGAACAAAGCTTTCTTGGTGTTATCAATATTATATTTATGCTCTCAATTGAATGTTCTTGTTATTCTTGGGGTATATTTTCTTGTTGTGTTATTTGATTCAGGTTAATCATATCACACTACTTATGCACTGGTTGTTGGCCTAAATCAACATCAACATCTTCTTTGAAAAGAGCATTGTTCTGAACAAGGACTAGTTCAGATCAATGTTGAAGATTCTTTCGTTCAAGTGCATCATGAAGAAGATGGGGCTGAGTTTGAAGTAATTCTACTTTGGCTTGTGAAACTTGCAAGCAAGTTTCAACAGACTGTAGATTTGCTTTGTCAACTATGACTATATTTTCCACGTAAGAGAGTATTAGAGTGTTTAGTAACTCTAATTTTTCATCAATTTGAGCCATAGCTCATATCTCACAGAGTTTCTTGCAACTCCACCCTTTAAAAATCAGATGCAAACTCAGCAAATAGAGGGTGTCGGATTCTACTGAAAATGCACCCATTTATAATGCAACTTAAATTCAACGAGTACAAGTAAAATTACAAGGCTTGAAAAAAGTATTCACTGTAGCTGGGTTGATGAAGCATCGGTACCCATTATCATGACTAAAAATGGTGGGGATTAATATTCACCTTTATATCCTTGAAAAATTCCATGCACACGAATGGAACTATGAGAAAGGCATTCAATCCCTAGTCCTGTCATTTTCCATCAATAAATATGGAAATCTCTGGTTACAAAAACATATATTTATATGGTGATCAGCTCATGGACTTATATAACTCAGTGAATACAACTAAGTTCCGAAAAGTCTAATGCAAAAGAATGTATAGACTCCTTTTTTAAGTAATATTGTACACAAATTACATAAACAACATCATTTCAAAGAAGAGATCATTCAACAAAATCCTAGTGCCTAAATTTGAGGGTTAGAAGTGTGGATGGAATCCGAACACATGAGATTACAACAATGAAAGTGAAAGAAACTCCACATAATCCATTGCTCCCTCAACGCATCCAAATTCAACCATATAACCCTAATTGTTGGTGAATTAGTGCAGCAATTATTTTAAAAAATAGATCAAATTGGTTTCCATATACAACTCGAATGAATGCGAGAACTCTCTCAATTGTCTGTCTATCTATTAGGATAAAAATATATTCTTCACCTCAGTTTCCATCATTTCTTTATTCTAGATAGAAAAATGTAAAGTGAAGAAAGGAATAGAGAGACTTGAGAAAACGACACCACAAGGGTTGGAAAGCATTCTTCATACCTCCATTCTTAAGAGAGATCCCAGTAGGGTTTGGTCGGGGTACGCTTCAGCATATTCATTCTAAATGGATCATTGTGATTCTTGAGACATGTTTGTGCATCAAGATCGCAAACCGGATGATTGCTTGGGGAGTAGCTATAATGATCGTTGCAACTTGTGGTGAAGTTGAGATGAAGGTTGGCCCGTCGAAGGAGATAGGGTGAAATCCACGTAACCCTGACAATGGTCTGATTGGATTCAAGAATACATATTCATTGATGCTTGTATCATTTTGGATGGTCGATTTTGAAGTGGATAGAATAGATCTTAATCACTAATGCGATATACGAGAGTGAGAGTGCCACGAATACCCTAATTGAATCCTAGACAATGCCACATAATATTCACCATGAAATTTTCTAACTTCCTTCCATTTTTCTCCACGAATGAAATCATTGGTCATTATTACAATATCATGAGAGGTGGTGCTCCAAGAGATATATGTCCAAAAGTGGTAGGCCAACTAAATATAAATCTTGACTAGACACCTTCAATGGTGTACTAACTGAACCCCAACGAGATCCCTTCAATGATGTATTATCTGCTCACTTGACAAGCATTATCATGTGTGTCGAAGGTGTTAGTATCATTATTTTCATGGTAGAGTTAGAGGTTTGTCAATAATTTGCAAAGTCATTCCTTGGTCTTGTGAATACCAATGCATTCCTAATTGAGTCATTGTGTGTGTGTGTGTGTGTGTGTG
>JZKD02S1674500.1:254202-267610 GCA_000966675.3 Picea glauca | reverse complement strand
GACTAGCTTCAGGTTGTTCACCAGGAATGGTTGCAAGACCCCAAACTTTCTAGCTTGATCTAAAAATTGCTACAGGATCCTCAACTTTATTTAGGGTACTCTTGGTACAATGAAGAGCTTTGTTATCAAGGTCATCTATATTTAAGAAAAAAGTTGAACCTTAAATCCATGGTTCTCTCTAAGTTTCATTCTCACCCACAGCTAGGCATTTAGGATTTACCAGGAAGGTTATTTTTTCTAGAAAGGTATGAAGCAGGACATCCCCACCTTTACGGTTGAATGTGATACTTTTCAATGTAATAAGGGTGAAACCATCAAAGTTCCAGGCATATTCAAACCTCTCTCTATTCCACCTACTATTTGCACGGATATTTCTGTGGATTTCATTGTTGGCTTACCTAAATCAGGTGATAAGTTAGTCATCATGGTTGTAGTAGATCGTCTTTCCAAGTAAGCTCATTTATGTTCTCTTCAATACCCTTTCACCGCATCCACAATGGCTCAAATTTTTATGGATAATATATTCAAACTCCTTGGCATGCCTCATTCTATTGTCTCTAACTGTGATCCAACGTTCACCAGCAATTTTTGGAAAAAAAAATTCAGACTCTAAGGAACCTAATTGCATCTCAAAATGACCTATCATCCCCATACTAATGGACAAACTGAAACTATCAACAAGTGTATATTTGCGGTGTTTTACATCTGGCAGACAAATCAGTGGGCTCAATGGTTACCCTAGCTAAATGGTGGTATAACACATCATACCATACTGGCACTCACATGAATCCATTTGAATCCATGTATAGGAAAAATCCATCGTCGACTCTCTCATACATTTTAGGTGTCTCCAAGGTTAAGGAGGTTGACAACAATCTTACAGTCACGCGGCCATTCTTTGTACCCTCAAAGAAAATTTGGTCTTGGCTCAAAATTGCACGAAGCAACAATAAGATCAAGGTCATTCTAAACGTCAATTTACTGAAGGGGACCAAGTATTCCTTCATCTGTAACCTTATAAGTAGACTTCACTCAAAGCTCAACACTTTCAGAAACTTGCCTCTAAATTTTATTACTACAAGAATTTAACATCACCATCTTAGATAAACCTGGAAAAGAAAATTTGTTCACAAATTTTATTTCTAGAATTAATAATGAAGGTGAGGTTGTTCTTGTAGAAGATAATTTTTCTTATGAACATTTATTTGAAACATCTAATAATTCACCTTGGTTTGTTGATATTTCCAATTACTTGGCTATAAGATAGTTACCACAACATATCTCACCTAAAGAGAAGCGGAAAATTGTGAGACGAGGTGCCACACACTCATGGATTAAAGGAGAACTCTGTCGTACATGACCAGATCTAATAGTAAGATGATGTGTATGAGAAGATGAATTATTTGACATACGTAGAGCATTCCATGATGAGCCATGTGGGGGGAAACCTTGTTGACAAGAAAACTGCTAATAAAGTCCTTCGTCTAGGATATTTTTGACCTACTATTTTCAGAGATGCCAAGAAATATGTCAAAAGTTCTAATAGTTGTCAGAGAATAGGCCAACCAGTACAAGCAATTGAAATACCTTTATTAACACAAATTATAATTTATCCTTTTGAAAAATGTGCCCTAGATTTTGTGGAACCAATCAATCTTCCATCAAAAAGAAAGGTATATATTCTAGTTTGTATAGACTATGTCACCAACTGGGTAGAAGCAAAAGCTCTTTTGAGGGAAGCTAAGAAAGTAGTTGTAGACTTCTTGTTTGAAGAAATGTTTGTTTGCTTCGGTGTTCCTTGGAAGATTGTCACAGATTGAGCAGTGTTATTCACATCAAAGATTTTTCAATCAATCATTCAACCGTACAAGACCAAACATGAAAATTCATCCATGTCATTCACAAGCCAATGGGTAAGTGGAATCTACTAACAAAGTTTTGGACACCATCTTGACAAAAAAAGTTCAACTTCATCATAAAGATTGGGTAGATATGCTTTCAAAATCACTTTAGGAATACTGGACAACATGGAGAAACACAACTGGATTCAAATCTTATGAATTGGTATATGGTAAGCATATAGTTCTACATATTCAATTTCAAATTAAAACTTTAATAAATGCATAGAAAGTATGAATGGATATTTCAGAAGCACAAAAGTATAGGTTGGAGAAGATAAATTAACTTGGTGAAATGCACCAAGATTCCCTTTAGCACACCATTCTTATTCAACAACAAAGAGAAAAATGGCATGACAATTTCAATAAGAAGAGGCAATTTAAGTTAGGTTATTGGACCTTACTTTTTATTCAAAATTAAAAGATTTTCAAGGAAAATTATCTACTCTTTGGTTGGGGCCATATGAAATAGATATTGTTTTTTTATAATGGTTTTGTGAAATCGAATACTATCGATGTTAAAGGAATATCTTTCATGGCTAATGGCCATCAAATGAGATTATATCATAAACCAATATCTAGAGAAGAATTTGTCTAAGATTTGATAAAGAAATATGAAATGGAGGTTGTACGTAAAAGGGGTGTTTCACCTACTTCTACCTCAACCTAAGTTATTCTTAATAAAAAAATAAAAATAATAAAAAAATAAAAAATAATAATCAATTATGAAAACCTTCTTAAAGAGGAATTGGGTAGACTTTGTTTGAAAACTAGATTCTGGCAAACAAAGTGGGTGTTTTCAATTTGCTACAAGTTTTTGAAGATTTTCAATAAGCTACAAATCTTCAAAGATTTTGTAGTTTCTACAAGTTTTTTAGCAACTTGCGGCTTGTTCAAAATTTCACAGATTATAAAACTCAGAACCTACTACAAATCAAGTATCACAATTTGAAATAATCAAATATTTGCACATAATTCATCAATTATTCAGAAAATTTTAATTATTGCAAGGAATCCATTTTTACAAATGAAGGATAAAAGAATTTTTCCTTCTAAAGGAAAATTTCTCAGCAATTATTGGTAAGCAACAAAGGGAACATCATTAGAAAGGTAAAAAAAAATTGGTTTCTTAAATAGAGATTTTTGAATTTTTGAATTTTTGAAAGCATTTTTAAATCAACTGTATTTTTCCTTATAATTTCCTTACAATAAATAATAATCATGCTATATAAAATATTATAGTATGATTATTCAAAATCCAATGACCCCAATATATCACAAAACCCATCGCACATTTTTATGCTTATATATAATTATGACTTTCAAATCATTTATTATGACAATTATACGAGTTAATTAAAAATGGCGGCGATATAACCATATGTCATATCATAATTTGAACCATTTTTTCCACTTTGTTTCTTGTTTACCATTCGCTACTATGTATCTTGTTTTTACATTCTCCATTACCATTATGCAAACAAACCCTAGTGTTATTTCAATTGAATTGGGGTTAAATTCACTGTAGTGTTGGCACAGGGGCAGACCCAGGGTTCAACGCTTCAACAGTGCACCAACAAAACCCTAACTACCGGCCCTTTTGGCAACACCTACAAAGCAGATGAAGTCTCACCCAAGGTAGAGGCAAGGGGGGTTGTAGAAATCAAATGTCTACAACCAGGTTGGGACATAGATCTGTGATTACAACATTAACATAACAATAAACAACAATGTATTTGTTCTTGAATCCCATTCACATCGCAGATCAAACCATTATTACATAACAACGCAGTAATAATCAAGATCTAACACTTCCACTTACTTAGCACACAACATTAGCTCAAATCTAGCATTCATTCACATCATTAAGCACTAATCTACAACAACATATGCATTCATTATACATAACATCAACAGCTTTAAGCAAATAATCACATAATCAACATTGCACAAAGCACATCAACACAGGATATACGTGGTTCACCCCAGTGTGGGGCTACGTCCACCAACTTCTTCTTCTTCTTCTTTATTAGTCTGGAATCTCTTACATGTGTCTTCTCCTATGCATAGAGCCATAGAGCCAAGCCTCGCACTAGACAGGTGATCTGCACACAGCACACTAGATCCACCTTCCTCAAAATCAGGTCAAGGCACAGAGCAAACTCCTTGATAGCAAAAAGCCTTGCACAGTTTGTCTGCACAAAAATCTTACAAAACACTTTCACTTAGCTCTGCAAGTCTCAACACACAGTATGCACAAAAGACAACAACTACTCTTCGCACTTAGCAACCTTTACATATTCTTGCACGAGCCAACTTAGACATACCATGCACTAAGTTGATCACAAGTAACTAGTCTTTATTGCACAAAGCCACGAGTCACTTCTTACAAATAACTTGCACTTAGCTCTACAATCTCTTAACACTTGCACAAATTCAAATGCAAGTCATCATGCACTAAGCCACACTACTTCTTTCATCGCCTAGCTACTTATTTATACATTACAAAAAGGCCTAATCATGGTTGAACCCATGGGCCGACATCCCATACCCGTTATATAAACCCTAAAACCCTTTGTTGGTTCCACAAGCCCACAAAATGAGTGAGATCATGTGATCTTCGCTTCGCCTGAGCGCTCCATCTTCAACCGACCTGTCGAAGTCCCAAAAGTGGTTAAACACGACCAATGTTTCCTCAAAACTTAGTCGAGGGCCAACATGTAGTCTTTATTATACTCTTCACTTTCAACAATGGGAAGCAACACAAATCAACATAAGCCCAAACATAGTAGATGAAAGTACATAGGCTTCAAGGAAAGATGCAAGAAGTTCAAGAAATTTTGCAAGAAGTTTGGGGAAAATTGTGGATACAAGAATACGAAGTACATAGAGAATGTGGGCTTGCCTTACATGCTTTGTACTACATACCACATTCCATGGTTTATTCAGTATTTTTACATGAATAGTGGGCTAATTTGAGGACTTTTAGATTAGCATCAGGGAGACAATATGACATATAAGATGTCAATGAATTTATACAAATGTATGCAGATTCTAGGGAGAATGAGAAGAACTTGCTTTGTGAAGTGTTTCTATTCAATCACATTTTACAAGGACAAACAAGATGGAATCCTAATCATACTATTGGAGATGTATAGTTAAGATGATTTTCATATTTCATACAAAATCAAATTAAGTGGAAGGAATATTGGGATTGTTGTGCAAGCGTAGAAATGAATGTAAATGCGTATGTACGAGGTGAATATGCAATAAGAAAAACCCATAGCATCAATAACTTGTTAAATGCACATGAGAGATGGCACTTGCTACACCTATTTTGCAACAGTTAGAACAAATAGGGTATCAATGTTTAATATAACCTTAACAAGGGAAAATTTATACTTGGACTCCCTGAGGAGGAATGGGACTGCATGGATAGGATTACAATTTCACTTTCCTTTATTGGGGTGCACTAGAAATATTTATAGGGCTATTCAGAGTTGGAATGAGTTCAATGAGATTGATGCATGGGTGGATCTTGAAAAACAGTCAAGATATCATGAAGAGGTAGATTTTGGGAAGGAATCTTATAATTAGAGTCATATGCATGCAAGCCTCCATCACACTCTGGGTTAAGTTTCACAAGGAACGTGCAACATATTTAGTGTGGGGGAGATGTTGGCTCCATAAATTAGCACCATTTGTTACTGAAAACTACTACTTTTTGACATTCTTTTCCATAATTTTTCCTTAGATATACCTTTTTTCCACAAAGGGGAATTAAGGTAAAAACAGTTGTTTTATTGATGTTTTATTGATGTTTTCTTGAATTTGATAGATTTAGGAACCAAAAAGATTGCATATTAACTATTTTGTTGTGAGATAATTTGAACCTTATAGCAACTTCAAGATAAATTGGAACCCGCAACAGTCATCGATTCTTATACATGCACAACATCAATAAAGAAATGGACAACGTGGTAAGTTCTATAATTTGAGGAGATGGTTTGTTGTCCAATGAGAACGAACTATCACCTCTAACCTGATCAAAGACGAGAAAAGGGAGCTCTTGGGTTTCTTATCAACAAAATAAACAGGTGCACAATCCATGACAGAGTATGAGCAGTAGGACTCGTTGACTTTCCAAATGTCAGTAAACCATTAGCAGAACCTCTAGTTCATCTTCAACACACCAACATCTCCAGGATTTAGCGTAGCATGCCAACAAACACCAAATTTCATGCAATATTTTCTTCTCTTCAATCACATGATATAAACATAGCATTTTATCTTAAATAGCATGTGTCGTCAAATGTCATATTGATCTAGAAGACCTGCGATCATTCAGATCACGGGATTCTAGTCCACTAGATTGTAATCAAGATATTTACCTCTTTAGAGGATCTCATAAACCATTTCTTGGAGAAACTTTGTATACTCTATAAGCAAATTTTTTGTATGAGAATGACAGTAATGGGGAAATAAAGCTAAGAATTCTGAAATTATCATGAAATCGATAAAGGTTATATCAACACATAAAACCTTTACTCAATCTAATTAGTTATGGTTGATTGGAAAATGAATTCGTCCAAACAACGAAGGGGAAAAATAGCCCGATGGAATGGGTCGTCCAACAATAAAGAAAACTACTCGACAAATGAGTTGGTTCAACTAACAGTGAAGATAAATACTCAAAGGGCAATTTGGGTAACCAACGGTGAAAAAAACCATTTGAAGGGAGAATTGGGAAACCCACAACATCTAAAAACATCCCAACAACATCCAAACACACCCAACATCATTTAAATTCGCCCAACATAATCTAAATATGCCCAGGAATTTGGGAATCTGCCCAACAACATATAAATTCGACTAATAGCATCTAAAAACACGCCTACAAGTAGGAATCCACCCAACATTGTTTAAAGAATGCCCATGAACTTATGATTACACTCATAGAAGTAGGAATTTTCCCAATCAATGTTTTGGCTCATCCCAATCAAAAGGAAGTCGATTGATTAAGTAAATTCAACCCGTTTGAAGTCAAGTCGAACAGTAATGGAAATAATTCGAACAACAAGGAGTTGAGACAACCAGGGATATGAAATTCGACCAACACTACAACATAAGTCGACTACCACTGTAAATCTACTTAGCAAAGAAACTAATTCGACCACGAACGTAAAAATAAATCGACTCCATAAAATAAGTTTGACTAACAACAAGAATTAAGTCGACCCTATCAAATAAAATCAACTATCATGCTATAGTCGACTTGGAGAGGAATCCAATCGACCAAGAGAGTGGGCAATCAACCAGACACGAAATAAAACACCTAGGGTGATGTAAAGTCACCCATGAACGATGGTCGATGCCCTATGTCCGTGAAAAACATCTTAGGTGTAAGGAATTCCCTAAAAAAAAAAAAATTTGACTTGGTATTTAATTTGGACACCCCAACACTATATAATTTGACCCATTGGTATTCAAGTCGACCAGATGGAGCTAAGTCTAATAGCAATTGAATTTAACCAACCAACAAAAAATCCAATTGTCTAGGGAGAGAGAAATATAGTTCACATAGATAATAAAAAAATGCCTTAGCAATTAATTTGTAATCTTGCACAACGTAAACTCATTTGCAAAAAAAAAATCAATAGTTTCTAGTCTTTGAATTTGATAGGAAATGGATGATGGACATTCCAGAGCGGACGTAGTTCTCATTTCCATTAAAAATAAACTATAAGCAACAATTAAGATAAACACATGGGAATCCATTTCTTATCTCATAAATGAAGTAAACAACAACTAATGCTCAGCATAATGAAATCAAATGCAATCATTCACCAATGAACTCGGAATTTTTGCACTGGAAACCTAAACAGGAAAAACCAGCTTCAAATGGGGCTTGGTATTTTCATTATGGTATTCTCTGGTTACAATGTGTTCTTGGATTTCACTGCCTATTTCTCTCTTGGCCAAAAAGACCCTTTGCAAATGAGAGAGAGAGAGAATAAATAGGGAGTGTTGGGGGGTAGGGGGAGGCCAACAACCATGGCTCTTCACTTCCCATTCCTCAGCCTTCTCTCCTATTTGTTTTTTAATTACATTTAATTTTCCTCTCACATCCTCATTTTTTTCTTATTATACTTTCAAATTTACATTGATTTACAAAGTTTATTGACCTTCATCAATTGTCAATTTAATATTACAAGTATTGATTCTTACACCCATTCATCAGTCCGGATCCATTTTAGATCACACCTCCCCAATGAGAGGATTTTAGTACCAAAATCTCAAGGAAACCAATCTGGATCAATGTACTTATGTCTGCTCCTCTAGAACATGGCTCAGACTCTAGCTACTTGCAACAACTTTGACTTTGGCTCTAGCTCTGGTTCATGGCTTTGGCTACTGAATTTGGTCCTTGGCTATTGCACTAGATCTAGTTTTGGCTCGCGTGTTCCCTCATTATAGAATTATGCTCATTGATTCCTAGCTTTGCAGTCTCCAAATCCAAACTCTAGACCCAACACTCCTTCACATCTCCCTCTCAATCTTGGAGATAGTCCATATCGACAATCATGAAGCCAATTAAAATGTTGGTCTATGTCTAGTGTGACCCTAGCAAGCTACCATCATGCAAAAAATCCTCAAGGGAAGTGTGGCTACATTCCTCTACTAGGATCAGTTGCCTATCATCATGGAAACAACCCTTCGTAGTCATGCCACTCTAATGACCATTCTTCATACCCCTACATGTTGATTGTAGGAGTTGGTCCAATCACTAGAAAATCATTCTTCAACTAGTGTGGAATAGAAGAGATGTTAGCCCATGCTTGCAAGCAGACCATGGAGTTCTCAAGAACTCATTTAAGGTCATTTACCTCCATGCACCATTCTCTGACACAACTCCAAGATGGGGTTCTTCAAATGTAATATCAACAACAAGAATCATATTGTTGATGCTCTTGACATCAACCTGTTTTCCTTTTTGTTTGTCTTGCTACTTTCATGTGCTGCTATATTTTCATGGAAAACTTATGTCACTTAAGCTGGAGATGTAGGAAACTCTTCATCTTCCTCAATCTTCACTCTCCACACCCTTCTCCTACCTGTGTAGTGTCTAAGGTGAAGCTTCGGATAAAGTTGTTGACACTTTGCTTCCCAGTGACCACTCAAATTACAGTGGTGGAAAAATTTCTTGTTGTTGATCCAAGGACTTATTAACATACTCATCCTCTCCATGTGCCTCTATTTATGTTGTTGGATTGGAGAAGCCTTATTTCCATTCAACTTCTGGAAACAATTAGGCCTACGTAACATGGCTTGCTTCTTCCAGCGGGATGCCTCACAATGGCCTTTCTTTTCACAAAAGGAACATGTCTTTGCATAATAATAGTTGTCTATGGTATGGACACTCTTCTTGCAGCAATGACAAACAATAAATGTCTTGTTTGACGTGGACCTCTTGGTCTTCTTCTTCTTCTTGATTTCGTTGATTAGTGTGTTGTTTTCTATGAGTGCGGGTGTGGGTTGAGTTTTCAAACTCTCCTTATCGTTTCTCTCCTTTAATATACAATAAAGATGAGGTGGTGGTGAGTTGACACCTTCACTCACTATTTATTTCTCCGATGAGCAAGCCCAATCTAACATGTTTGTTTCCTTCATGAAAATGGTCTTCATAGCAATCGAATTTTTCACTTTTTCCATCAAATCCCAATCCCTCATGCTTGGCCATCTTTTTAGCTACAATGGGGCTTAGGATTCCTTATCTTATCTTGCCTAGCCCTTGTCCCTCATAGCCCAGTTGTCTTAATAGCTTGGAACCAATGCCTCTGGTATGCTTCTCAAATTCACAAAGTTTTTCTTGAGAGATGTCTACGGAAGGTGATCTTACCAAGGTGGTATTGATCATAGTGCTAGCATCTGCAGTGGAAATGGAAGGTTTCCTTGCTTCTATGTTCTCTTGGAAAACTTCTTGAATCATTTTCAAGGCCTTCTCCTTCTCTTCCAACTCTTGTTGCAACTATGTCATCGTCTGCGTGAACCTATCGTATTTCCAATTATCCATTTAGATGACCTTCTCACCAAGGTATACAAGTTGTGCCCTCTGCTCTTCCCAATCTTTTCTGACTGTAGTGAGGGAGTCTTGGAATTCTTCAAAATTCTACTTGAACATTTGAACCTCTTATTTCAAGTGCTCATTCTCCTCCTGGAGCTGGGAATTTTCGGCCCTTAAGTCTTCCAACTTGTCTATGCTTGCTTTACCCATTTTGATGTCTGCAATGTTCTGCTCAAATTCCTGGCAGTAGTCACTATCAAGGATGAAACTACTGTGATATTGTTTGATCTATAAACGGGGGGCTTACAGCCCACTTGCTTCACTAACACAAATATTGTGTGGAAATTTATTTTATGATATATGTCTTAATCTTATACATAGAGCTCGGTTTGCACAAAAAAACCACTACACCTTTATTCCTCTATGTTGCTCTGTAATCTCTATTCTTTGTCTACTACAAAGCCTTTCCCTGCTTGTAACTTGCACACTACAACTAGTTGATAACACAATAGCAACCCAATCAATAAAGATCAATTCTATGCAAATATTATGAATATATTGACTAATTTTGAGGCTATGTGATTCGTTTGTCCACAATGTAGCCTCTGCCCTTTTAATTGTTGCAAGGTCTTTTTTATGCATCCAATGGGAATAACCAACTGAAAACCCTTTTATTCTCGGGTTTTCTTTCTATCCAATGGTTTGTGCATCTACTCATAAATAAGTTACTAGGCCCATGTTTTCCAAAGAATATAAATCGACCAAGAGAAAGCCCAATTGACCAAAGCAGAATTCTAGTCGATTGTCAAGTGAATTCGGTCAAATAATGAAGGGAAAAAATAGCCCGACAGAATGGGTCAACCAACAACAAAGAAAAATACTCGACAAATGAATCGGGTCAACTGGAAATGGAGATAAATACTCAAAGGGCTATTTGGGTAACCAGTGATGAACAAAATTGTCTGAAGGGTGAATTGGGAAACCCACAACTTCTAAAAACATCCCGAAAACATCCAAACACACTCAACATCATTTAAATTCACCCAGCATAATCTAAATACACCTAGGAATTTGGGAATCCACCCAACAACATCTAACTTCGGTTGATGGCATCTAAAAACGCCCCAGCAAGTAGGAATCCTCCAAACATCATTTAAATAACCCCCATCAACTTCTAATTACACTCATGGAAGTAGGAATTCTCATAATCAATGTTGTGTCTTGTCCCAATCAAAAGGAAGTCAACCAACTGAGTAAATATGACCTTTCTGAAGTCAATTTGACCAGCGATGGAAATAATCTAACCAACACGGAGTTGAGTCAACCAAGGACATGAAATTCGACCAAGACTACAACATAAGTCGACTAGAAATGCAAATCAACTTAGCAAATAAACTGAGTCAGCCATGGAGGTAAAAAAAAAAACAACTCCACAAAATAAATTCGATTAATAACAAGAATTAAGTCGACCCTATCAAATAAAATCGACTAGCATGCTCTAGTAGACTTGGAGATGAATTTAATCGACCAAGAGAGTGGGAATTCAATCAAACACATAAAACAACGCCCGGGGTGATGTAAAGTCACCCAGGCATGAAGGTCAATGCCCTATGTTAGTGAAAAATTTCATGGGTGTAAGGAATTCCCCAAACAAATTTTAATTCGACTTTGCATTTAATTTGGACACCCCATGACTATATAATTTGACCCATTGGTATTCAAGTTGACCAAAGGGAGCTAAGTCGACAATCAATTGAAGTTAACCAACCAAAGAACAATTCAATTGTCTAGGGAGAGAGAATTATAGTTCATGTAGATAAAAAAAATTCCTTAGAAATTAATTTATAATCCCGGGAAATGCAAACTCGTTCAAAAACCAAATTTCAATAGTTATCAGTCATCGCCTTTGATAGGAAATAGATGATGGACATTCCAGAGAAAATATGGTTCTTCATTTCCCTTAAAACCCAACTATAAGCAACCATTAAGATAAACACATGGGAATCCATTTGTTATCTCATAAATGAAGTAAACAACAACTAATTATCAACATAATGAAATCAAACACAACGGGTCACCAATGAACTCAGAAGTTTTGCACTGGAAACCCAAATGGGAAAAACCAGCTCTGAATGGGGCTTAGTGTTTTCATTATGGTATTCTCTAGTTACAATGTGTTCTTGGCTTTCTCTACCTCTTTCTCTCCTGGCCAGAAAGACCTGCAAATGAGAGAGAGGGAAGAAATAGGGAGTGTTGGGGGGCAGGGGGAAGGCCAACATCCATGGCTCTTCACTTTCCATTCCTCTCACATCCTCATTTTTATCTTATTATACTTTCAAATTTCATTTCTTTACAAAGTTTATTGGCATTCATCAATTGTCATCAATTGTCAATTTAATATTACAAATACTGAGCCATATGTCGATTTGTTGGTCTGGATCCATTTCGAATCAAAGACACCATCCTGACCACTACTATTGTTCTTCCATGTGGGCCCAAGAAATATTGGCTTCACATCCACCAATCTGTCGAGTAAAATTAATGTTTGTAAATTAAACAATAAATTGTCAATTCAGGAGGTTCATAAACTTACGAGGTGTAAGCATAGGAAATGCAGGGCTAAAGTGAACTAGCCTAATCTAGCATTCAAAAGAAAATCACTCATGATTGAAATGAGATCTAACTACGAAAGAGTGTAAACTTGCATTTAAGGAAACTAGCCTAATGCTAAATAGAACTTGCAAATGAAATTGAATCTAACTATGAAAACATGAAATCTAGAATTAATCTATGAAAACATGAAAGTACATGAATTAAATCCAATGAAAGCATTTAAAAAGCATCTACAAAAACACATGACAAAAAGGTAAATGACAAACCACTATGAGAAAGTAAAATCTTGCATTAAAACAATCCAATACATGACAAATAATGAAAATCACTATCTCAAAACTACAAGACTATGAATTAAAGCTCAATCACTCTATTCTTATATTCTCTATTCTAAAGAGAGGCCTCTTCCAAAATGAGGAGAGAATACTCTTATTTATACATGAATGAAGATAACAAACTCATAATTACAGATCCAGTTTTCTCTCAACCTCTCCCTTCAAATCCTCCACAAATATATTGGATAAGATATTATATCCATGATCTTCTCCTTGAAGTTAGCTTGAATGATTATCTCCAAATCAAAACTTGAAGATGAAATTCGAATTTGAAGCTAGGTGGTGATTTTTTACTTTGTGAAAATCTTCAAATATGCATGTAGTCATCATAAAACTCATCCAACTTTGAGATATAATAAAAATATGTTAATTTTCTAGTATGTAATCACAAATTCTCTTAAAAATACCTGAAAATAAATAATTTGGAAAAGGGAAATATAAACCCATATGTATTATGAAAGTGATGGAAATTAATGGTTTTATGGAAGGATAAAGTA
>JZKD02S1674500.1:207017-222938 GCA_000966675.3 Picea glauca | reverse complement strand
AAGGCCGAGCATTGTCAGAAGCTAGCACCCAAATTTTATGGCCCTTACACAGTTCTCAAGCGTGTGGGACAAGTCGCATATCAGTTAGCTCTGCCCAGTCAGTCAAAGCTACATCATGTTTTTTATGTTTCCTGCTTGAAGAAGGTGATTGGAACCAGGTGCCAAATTCAAACCAACCTTCCAAAGTTAGCTGAAGAAGGATCCATTTGGCTACATCCCAAAGCAGTTTTGGACCAGCGTGAGCATCGCCTGCGACAGAGAACCAACAAGGAAGTGCTAATACAGTGGAAAGATATGACTCCAGCAAATGCCACTTGGGAACTAGCTACCATTCTGCAGCAGTTTCCACATCTCAAGCCTTGAGGACAAGGTTATTTTTAAGGGGGCGGACATGTTAAGGTCCTAACCCGCACATAGGTAGATCAATGTATTTGGATGTAATAAAGGTCAATATTAATAAGGCCTTTCAATAAAAATAGAATAAGGCATATGTAAGAAGACCTAATAGAAGCTTCCGCTTCTAGAAGGATCTTCCTCTAGATGCTTCTCTTAATAGACATATTTAGTATAAATAAGGGTCGAGGGTATGAGAACCCTAGCTTGGAGATTATTGTAACAGATCGTTTCTCAATTGGAGGTTGCCCCCTCGAAGAGGCCTGTGAACATTGCTTTCTGAATCGAAGTGTTATTTCTATTGTTATTCTTATATCATTTATGTGTTATTGTGAAGATTATGCTGGATATTTTACTGTTATTCTGCCATTTCTAGCATTTTATTTATGTTCTGCATATTTTATATATCTTGTATCTTGCAAGGGATCACGCATTGACTAGAAAATTTCTTGGATTGTGGTTGTTTGAGAGGGACCTGGAAAAATGGATTCATTATTGATGGAAGCCCAAAGGTCATTATGAACTCAAGCTGTGGTCAAAGGGATTTTTCATGATAATCTTCTTTAATCTTGAAGAACGAGAGCATGTTTTCTATGGAGGTCCATATTTTTTTAACTCTTTTGGTTTATTCTTAAGATATTGGACAAAGCGCTTTAGCGCCGAAAAGGAAGATTTCTTGCATGTGTCGATCTGGATCCATCTATACTCACTTCCTCAATATTTTTGGCTAGAAGAAATCTTAGTGGAGATCGAAAACACCTTAGGGATCTATGTAAAAGCCTCGGAAGCCACCAAAAAAAGAAGGTATACTTCATATGCCAGAATCTATGTTTATCTCAATATCTCCAAACCACTACCAGGTTTAATAAACTTGGAATACCAAGATGAAGAGTGGATTCAAACAATAGAATATGAACACATCTCATTTAGATGTTGCAAATGCCATGAGCATGGACACATGTTCAGGGATTATCCTCTTAACAATCTGGCCAAGCCAAAGCAAAGGAACCACTGAGAATACAAAGGATGGATTTGTGACAGCACCAGCAAGACGTAGGCGGGGTCCAAGGAAACAAGTCTCCACTTAGACGAAAACCCCAAGCACTAGCAATTCCTTTGAAATTCGTAATCAATTGTCGAATGATCTTCAGGAAACCCAGATACATCAAGGCAATCAAAATATGGGGGCCAAAGAAATCACCTTAGAAGGGTCGGTCCTGGAACAGGTCCTACCTAGTACATAGATCACACCTGGCAGAGTTGACCCACTTGTGGAGGAATAGGAGACATGGAAATTGAACAGGACAAGAGAGAATTAGCAAGGGTAGACCTAGTCAACTTGGAAAAGGATTATCAAAGAAAAGAATTGTACATTATACCCCCAGATCAACTCAAAAAAGTACACAAGGGATATTTGAACTCCACAAACGGTGCAACATCCAAAGCGATCAAAGGTCTTGGTATTTAGCAAGATCCCCTCAAAGACACCCATAATGAGCCTAAAGATGAGAAGAGACAGGAACACAAGTCCACTCAGCAGCTCATACAAGAGGTGGGTAACTTTATGGTCAACTCGAGCCAAATCCAATTGATTTCTAAAAGTTTCCTACCCCTCTCCACACCATCTTCCTCATGAAGATCATTTCATGGAACATCAGAGGTCTAAACGAGAGAATTTAGAAGAGGCTTCTTTGATCTTGTATCATAGATGAGAATTCGGACATACTACACCTTCAGGAAACCAAATGTGCAAGCCTGGATGCAGATCGTATTCTTTCTCAATGTTGGAAACAAGCACATACCATATCCACTGACTCTCGGGGAGCCGTTGGTGATCTAGCCTTTCTGTGGAACTCGACCACAGTTATTTTAGATGGTTTCTTCACCGCAAAATGGACGATCTCTATAGATTATAGATCAATAGGATCAGATAAAGAGAGGATAATAACCAATTTCTATGGACCTCAGCTCCTCCCAGATAAGAAGATTTTCTTACAGTGCCTAAGAGGCTTAAGCCATATCACTAGCGGACATCGTTGGGTTCTTGGAGGGGATTTAAACATGATCATCTCACTCAAGGAAAAAAGAGGAGGTATCAGGAGGTTGGAACGTGATTCTGAGGACTTCAAAGAAACCATTGACAAACTGGGTTTAATAGATATAGAAAACATCAATGGGGAATTGACATGGTCCATTAGGCAATTAGGGTCACAACACAATGCTTGCAGGTTGGATTTCTTCCTAGTTTTAGAACCACTAATGATGGAGGGGATTTCAATGGAGGCATGTATCATGGCTTCCTTTGGTTCTAATCACTAGTTGGTTCAACTTTGAATGGACATTACTAGCTCTCCTCGAAAGTGGCCTTTTCTCTTTGAGAAATTTTGGCTCACCCATCCTGACTTTCAAAAGAATCATCACCAGTGGTTGAAGGATGTTTCCATTTCCCATGGCTCATTGTTGTATCACTTTCAAAAAAAATTGACAAACATCAAGCAGCACTTCAAGCTTTGGAATAAAATTACCTTCGGGAAAAAATTTCAAGCTCAACGGTATCAAGAACAGAGGATGAAAAACATTCAGCAAGAAATCATCCACCAAAGTTACACAAAAAAATTGTAGGAAGAGGAAACAAGGGTCAAACAACAACTGGAAGAAAGATATGAACATGAGTAAATCCTATGGCGGAAAAAATCCAAGGTCCAATGGCTAAAAGAAGGAGAAAAGAACACAAAAAAATTTCACGGATCTATGATCCAGCGGAGACACATAAATAGAATTTTGAAGCTGGGAGATGCACAAGGTCGCACTATAACCTCCCATTCTGACATAGAATGGGAAATTGTAAGATATTATCAAGACCTCCTCACAGAGCCCCAACCCAATCGCTCTGAAGAAATTGGGAAAATTACTCAGTATATCCCTTCTCTCATTTATTCTGAACAGAATGTGGACCTTTTATGAACTTTCACAATAGAGGAAGTTGACCTGACAATCAAAGATATGTCGACAAGGAAATCTCCAGGCCCGGATGGATTTACCACTAATTTCTTCCATTATTTTTGGCCCCTAGTTCGGGAGGAAGTGTGGCAAATTTTAGAAGACTCCAAAAGATCAAGAAAGGTCCTCGGCACTCAACGGTACCTTCATCACTCTTATATCCAAGGAGAAAAGGGTCACTCATCCCAAGCAGTTCAGGCCTATATCTCTCTACAATATTATCTACAAAATTCTCACTAAGGCAATCGCCCTCAAAATTAAAATAATCCTTCTTCGTATTACTTCTCTTGAACAGTCTGGTTGTGTAGAAGGACACCAAATCATGGATAGCATATTTTTGGCCCATGAAGTGGTCCACTCCTTGAAAATAACTGGCACTCCCAAGATGCTACTAAAATTGGATTTGCATAAGGCCTTTGATACTCTCAGCTGGCAGTACATGTGCTCCCTCCTACTAGATTTCGGATTTAGTCATCATTGGGTTAGTTGGATCCCTAATCTCACATATTCAGCCTTCTTCTCTATTTTGATTAATGGGGTCCCCTCCAGGCCTTTCTTACCTTCCTGAGGTATACGCCAAGGTGATCATCTTTCCCCTTTCCTCTTTATCATCATGGTGGAATTTTTAAGTCATTATATCAAACTTGCAATCGTGGATGGATCCCTCTGGGGACTTCCTCTTCATGGCTTGAATCCTCCTGTTTCTCACAGTCAATTCTTTGATAACACCATGATGATGGGTTCCCCTACTATCAGGACGGCTAAGAGAATTCAAGAGATTCTTAATGACTTTAGTGCAACTTTAGGAACTTCCATAAATTATGACAAATCTCACATTTTCTTCTTCAACACCCCCAAATCCATCCAATCCTTTATTGTTTGCATCCTTGGCTTCAATAGGGGATCCCTTCCATCTAAATATCTAGGACTCCCTCTCATTGATAATGCACTCCATAATAGTTCTTGTGAAGGCCTTCTCACATCTTTGGAAAAAAGACTCAGTTGTTGGACCTTTCGAGCTCTCAATTTGGACAGTCATCTATTCCTTCTCAAATCTGTCTTGCAAGCCATTCCTTTCTACTTCTTTTCCATTATGGCCACCCCCAACTCGATTCTTAATACCATCAAAAGTATCCAAAGAAAATTCCTCTAGAAGGGCACAAAAATGGGTAGTAAATGGGCCTTGGTCAACTAGAAATAGTTGTGTAAACCAAAACATGCAGAGGGATTAGTATTAAGAGATCCCCAAACTCTCAACCAGGTTTTGGGTGCTAAAATCTAGTGGGGTTGGATCAAGAATCCTACCAAAATTTGGACCAAACTTTGGAGACACAAGTATGCCACTTCAGTGACGGAATAACATTTGATCGGATGGAATGACAACAATGTCGGATCTTTAATCTAGAACATAAGAGAACACAACAAATCCCTCATTCAAGACCATGCATTTTGGGAAATATGCAATGGAACCTCAACTCTTTTTTGGACAGACTCGTGGTAGCAATTTTCACCCCTTGACAAGCACCAATGGCACAAAGATCTCCAACCCTTCACTGAAAGAGAAGATCTGAAGGTAGTCATGGATTTCTGGCAATCAAAGGGTCTATCATATACCTAGAGGCAATGGAAAATCACATAGGATGAACTTGTATCTCCAAATCCTCTGGTTCTAGAACACTGGCAGGCATCAGCCAACTTCCAACGAATCAAATTCAAGCATCGACCAGACATATTATGCTAGGGGCATAGTACCAAAGGCACTTTTACAATCAAAAAGTATGTGGATTGTAGGAAAATTCCTCAATGCTACCTTAAGCCCCCATCTGGAATAACATCTGGAATTCTAAGTTGTGGTGAAATATTAGAACCATCCTCTGGTTAGTTGGGTGCAAAAGCACCCTCACTTGGGACAATTTGATGAAAAGTGGTTTTATTGGGACATCCATTTGTCACTTATGCCTAAGTTCAGAGGAAATGTGGGACCATCTTCTTAATCATTGTTCCTATAGTTCCCTCATATGGGATTAGACAACACTCATGATCAACGTGTCTGACCGAAAATGGGAGGGAATAGACAAAATAATTGTTGCTTGACGCATCTGTGCTTTCAAAAATCCCTTTCTCCATCGCATATGGAAGCTACTTCCTGGCTTGATTTGTTGGTAGATATGGAAGGAACACAATCGAAGAATCTTTCTTTCCACAAAACAAACCTGGGGTGAAGTCTAGATCCAAATCAGAAAGATCATCAAAGAGACCATTTTAGCCATGACATGGACCACAAAGGATCTTTCATGTGACTCTAATGAAAGGGAAATCCTCCAAGGTTGGAATCTTCAAACAAACCCTTCAACTCCTCAATTTAATGGGAAATCCAACCATGTTCACAGCCCCAATCATTGGGCTTTCCCTCCACCAAGATTCCTTAAGCTCAACTTTGATGGAGCATCTAAAGGGAATCCTGGCCCAGTTGGATTTGGTTTTGTTTTTAAATATGAACAGGGAACATTTTTACATGTTTCCGCTGGAAGTCTTGGTTATGATTTTTATAATGTGGTCGAGCTCTAGGCTCTCATCAAATGTCTCCTAGTAGCCCAACAAGATGGATACAACCAAATTATGGTTGAAGGGGACTCCTAAATAATTCTAAACATGCTATCTGAGCTTCTAAATGGCTCTTCCTCGGAAAATATTTCCCCAAGTTGGATGCTCCTTCATAATCTTGAACTTCTTTGATCTATCATCCAGCCTCATCAAGTTCTAATTCCCTCCCACATCAAAAGAGAATCCAGTAAATTGGCAGATAAGGTAGCTAACATTTGGGTATACCATTCAGAAGGGGAATTAATTTTTGATTCCTCCCAGCACAGGGATCATCCCACTCTCCTGGAATGCATTACTCTGGCACGATTGGTCGACTCTTCCCCGTATGGGGTGCCATCCAACACATAGCACTTATGACTCACCACAAGGAATTCAGATCGCCCGCCACTTGGCTCACCGATTCGTAAGCCAGTAATGCGAGTGGAGCCTTCTGGTGGCCATCATTTCAGGGCATTCAAAACTTTATGTATTTAGTTTGATCCTACTATAAGGGAATGTTGCAGGTTTGTATGAGGAAGTTTGGCGTCCATTAATCCAGGCACGATTTGATTAAATTTCCATTAACGGCCATGAAGTGTGCGATGGGAGGTGACTTAAGGATGCCCAACGTCAGGGGGGATAGTCATTCTTCATGGGGTTTCTCCATGGTGCATTATAGTAGGAGGGGAAAATAATGGGTCAACACCATTCACTTATGGTCGCCTTCCATCTCTGGGTTTATCATGCCGAGACAACGTGGTCAGTAGAAGAGGGGTAGGGAAGAACATATTCCAACGGATTGACCTCCATCCTTGGTCTCAAGTAGTGAGATTTTGAACAGTCACAGGAAGCGGTCCAGATCTCCATCTCTTAGCTTGACTCACCAGTAGGATAGTTGTCACACCTCTTCTTAATGGGGCTGTAAAATTGAATGGTTTGATAGACGAGGGTGTTATTTGGGTTATTCCCTAAAGTCCTTCTCGAGTTGGAATTATTTAGAAATCCCACAACCAATCTCTCCTCATGGCCACTCTCATCGCACTCAGACTGATCTATCTTCAGGGCCTATAACTACTCACCCATTCGAAGCGCCCTCCTCTGATGGGCACAACACGTTTAAAGAGGATGATTCCCAAAGTATTTTTTGAGCCTTGTCCAATATTCAACAATTGATATTTGAACTGCAGAGTGAGGTCTACTATGTCCAATTCCGCCTTGAGCTCCTGGAACATCGAATTATCTAGCGATGGACTTGGGCACTGAATGAGATGCCACATCAACTCTTGCAATAGTCGGAGCGGTGATGCCCATCCTCCTTCTTCCGGGACAGAATTGATATCGAGCATGATGGTTACCAGGTTCATCATTTTGGTTACTAGTTTTTCAAATTTATATATGGCCAAGTTGGTCATTCTTTCTAGTAGTTTAACGGCCAGGATTATATCACATACTCATATTTATCTATGTACTTGGATCTGTTAAATAGCCTTTTTGATATTTTAGTTACCTGGATTTGTTATAGTTTTGTTGACATAGGAAGTACAACTATGAAAACTCAGTTGGAGCAGAGTTGGTTTCTAGTTGTGGCGACTCTGGCTCCAGTGAACACTTGCCATTTTGTAACAATTTTACATGGAAGGTAATTTCTGGATCACTTACCTACAACCAAAAAAAATACATTGTCGAATTTACATGGCATTCATAAGTGATTTTAAGCCCTTCATGTGACAGTTTTATGTATGATCCATCATCACAAAAAAAAATTGAAATTTGTTCATGTTTAATTACATTAGTAGCCTCTTCAAGCATAAGCAAAATGACATTCAAAAAAATACATGTAATATTTCATCCATCAATGAGAGTCTATCATTATACCAAAACAAAGATAGAAATTGTAATGACTATAGTTAAGCCCATGGTTCATGATTATATTTTATAGTATGACCATTTTGGATTACCAAAACAATCTATGTTCCCCATTCCAAACCAACTACATCTTTTGAGAGTCCATATGCAGTAGTGTTCTTATCCCCATAAATATGAGATAGAGATGTATATGAGAAAAATGTTAGTAGATTGAGAACTTCATCATATAAGGATCATAATGCAAAATCCGAGAGAGAAATTTCTTTGTGCATCCATTGGATAACAAACTTTGAGTATCCAAAAAACTATAATTGGATTACACCAAATTCTTGTTCTAGTTTCAGGACCATCTTTAAAGTTGTCAATTCATAGAAGTTATTAGTTTCTTGACCAATTATCACTTTAAAATAAATATTGTGATATGAGCATAATTACGGTATGCCTCTTGAACCTCCCTTAGGAGGGTTCCCCTGTGATGCACCATCAAATAAATCCCAAGGTATATCCTTATTTATAGCCACTTCACCTTGTATACGAGAGATATTTTTTCTTGCACATGTGGGTACACATTTAAAATATTTAAGGACTAGACAACACACTTAAGGGAAATAGTCTCTTCTGTCTTTGAACATCTTTAGATTTCTAGCAAGCCATACTCTCTAAACTATGTAAGTGGAAGTACTTTGATCTTAGAAGTATCCTTTATGTTACACCAGTTTTGAAGGCATCTTCAAGACTTCCCCTTTCCTAGAGATTCCCAATCCCAATTAATCTTTCCACCTCTTTACATACCTCCTTGTAGTATGAACATTCCAGCATGAGATGAACTATAGTTTCTTTTACTTGGTGACATTGACAGCATCATCTTGGCTCTATAAAATTTCTCTTTTGTAGAACATCCCATTTATTAGCCTTGTTATGTAAGATCAAACACATAAATATCTTTTTTTTTGTTGGGTGTTTTGATTTCCATATAATTTTCCACCACTAGATCTAATGATCATTTCTTCCTTCTCCTGTTAGTGCTTTGTAGCCAAATATGGGAACATAATCTCCAGCTACATTCAAATACCAGATTAGCTAATTCTCTTCTTCCTTAAGCCTCACCTTGTTTCCTATCAGGAGATCTATGTATATTTTCCATTCATATGCATAATCTGCCCCCAAACCAATTTGTTCCCATGATAACCATTGTTGGTGCCAATTGGTGGGCCTTCCCCATTTTTCAACCTATCTAAGATTAAACTAACCTTTATTCCTTAAATCATGAATCAACTAAAGGGAAAGTATATGCATACATTTTCTCCCTACCCAGGGGTCAAGGAAAATTTGCACTTTATCCCCTTTTCCATCTTGCCAAATCAACCAATTGCCAACCAGATGGAAAGCATAAATAACAACAATCTAGATTATTGAGGCATTATTTTGTTATTTTAGGGGATTTATGATCCAATCCTCCACTATATTAGGGGTTATATAATTAAATTTTACTACATTAACCCACAAACGTGTTCCTTCAATTAGCCTCCATACATTTTTTGCAACCAGAGCCCTTGAAAAGAGAAAGGGATTTTTGAGGCCCCATCCTCCAATGGCTTGAACTGTAAATTGTCGTGGATATTCCACTAGACAGTTCGTCACAACAGATCTAATAAAATATTGAAATATTTATTATGAAGGTTAATTTCCTTTAGATCTCAAATTCTATAATAAATGGTTTTCTTCTTTAAAATGTATGAAATAGTTGAAATGCGAAAAAATAGAGAACGGAAATAAATACTCAACACCATCCAAAAATAAGCATAAGATATGACCTGGGAAACCCAATATGAGAAACAACCCAAGTAGAAGGCGAGGTCACTCTACTCTCTTTTCTTCAAATGAAAGTACAAGGAAAGAGGCAATCTTTGTGGATTTTCCTTTGACATTATGGCCTATATGGCTGCTATAGAATCTCTCCTCCTCTATTATGCTCGCAAAATACCACTCTCAAATATTTTGCTCAATTATGGAACAAGATACAATGCAAAAGAATGGAATCCCTTCTCCTCGTAGTGGCTCGGGCCCAATAGCCATCTAGGGTTAGGTTGTTGACTTCCTCAACCCTCAATTAGTGAAATGGGGGATGACATGGAATCCACTCGCACCATGGT
Organism: Picea glauca; assembly: GCA_000966675.3. NCBI lineage: Eukaryota > Viridiplantae > Streptophyta > Pinopsida > Pinales > Pinaceae > Picea > Picea glauca. The sequence continues at coordinate 212,943 of JZKD02S1674500.1, read as the reverse complement.
GATCAATACAATAGGTTAACTCGCAGGAGGCATAACTTCTGCATATGAACTTCGATTGAGGCGATTCTTGCACCTTTGAAAAGGTATTGGAGTGTATAGTATAGTCGTTTTTTGCATATTAAGGTTTGGACCATAAAAAAGTGTCGTTTAATGCCTCAAAATGGATCCAAAAGATTTCAGATGATTTTTTGGACCCAAATTTCCAAATTGATACTAGCTGCTAAAATGGCCCTACAAGTTGATTCCTCCAACTGTTTTCACCCATAAAGCATCGAGATAGATGAAAAATAATACAATGATCCAATCTGGATCATACCTCCCCATTTAGGGGAGATTTTGGTCCCCAAAAGCTTTAGTGAATGAGGTGATTAAGTTTTTCCTCTACCTTCTCTCTAGAGTACCACTTTGTTTTTCCTGGAAGTTGTCCTTTCAACCCAATCTGACAAAGGTCATGTTGTCAGGGACCTTGTAGTTTTGGACCGCTTCTGCAAAATTGTTCCCTCTGCCAAGTCTTCCTGAGCATATGGTACTAAGTCCTCTATGGAAGGTAGGACCTACTCCTCCTCCTGATCCAACATGAAAGGCTCGTAGAGTTTGAGATTCTCCACATTCACTACTGAGTAAATGTGTATGTACGAGGTTATATTTAGTTTGTATGTGTTATCTCCCACCTTCTCCAATATCTTTAAAGGTCCATACCACAAATCCTTGATCTTCTAATTCCTAGGACACTGTAGTCTCTCCTTGTTAAGTTGTAACCAAACTTTGTCCCCCACTTTGAATGACTTCTCGGTTTTGTGTTGATCATGTATGGCCTTGTATTTTTCATGTGACTTCTTTAGTGTCTCATGTCCCTGATGATGGGTGGAGTGTCCACCCTAAACATTGGATGTCGAAACTAGGTACATAGTGTTTATCCATAAATACTCTCAAAAAAAAACTATGCTCTCAATGCATCTCCTATGAGGTACTCCCTCTCTCCTCCTTGTTATCCATGTACAACGCCCAAGGGTGAATATGGAAAATATCCAAAGAAAATTTTAAAAGGTGACTTACCAGTAGAAGTATGGACTGATATATTATAAGAGTGTTATATGTAGATCAAATTTTCATCCCAAGTATTCAGATGCTTCTAATTGCAACCCCTCAAAAGTTGCACCAAAGTCCTATTGACTACTTCTGTATGCTCATCTGTCTGTGGATGGAATGTTATAGATATCTTCAACTTAGTGTCCATCTTCTCCCACAATGTAGTCCAAAATGTACTGATAAATATGGTATCCATGTCTGAGATGATGCTCCTTAGTATCCCAAAAGTGCACCCAGACATGTTCAAAGAACATGTTTGCTACTTCTTGTCCTTTGATGGTATTTTTACAAGACATGAGAATGCACATATTGTTGAACCTGTCAAATACCACAAATATATAGTCATGTTCCTTCCTGGTTGTTGGTAAACCTCCCACAAAATCCATGGAAATTATTTCCCACGGTCAAGTGGGTATAGGTAAGGGATGGTATAGACCTTGCTTCTGATTGTTGGGCTTGTTGTAAAACAAAGTATATCCTCTAATATATTGTGCTACATTTTCTTTTATTATGGGCCAATACACATACCTCAGTAAGTTAGCAACTGTCGTCCCAACACCAAAATGTCCTGCAACTTTGGAGGTGTGTGCCTCACTGACAAGATGTAGTTGTTCAGCTTTAGGGACATAGAGCTTGTCAAGATTGTAGAGTAACCCATTCTGGAAATGATAGTCAGTCCTGTCATCACCTTCCTCTATATGAGTTTGGCTCTGTAGTTGTTGAAACACCTCTTTAAAGTCATCATCTTCTGTGTATACCTCTCTGTATGCATCATGGGTAAAAGGCTCCATGTGCATCATAATTCTCGAAGTTGTAATCTTGGATGTGGGTGGCCTTGAAATCATGTATGACAACTTGTGTGTGCTTCCCTTCTTATACTTTTTGACTAGATGAAATTGTTGCAAAAACCTCATCCACTTGTAATGTTTGGTTTTCTCTAGCTTAATCTGGGCTTGCAAACACTATAGCAACTGGTGATTTGTGTGGATGATGGTCTCCTTTCCCATCAAATAGTGCTTCCACTTCTTGAAAGATTGAACCAGGGCATAGAGTTCCTTGTCATAGGTAGGGTAGTTGAAAACTACCCCATGAAATATTTCAGAGTGATTGTATACAAGGCTTCCTCCTTTCATAAAAATGATCCCATGGCATACCCACTTGCATATGTCTCCACTTTGAAGGGATTTTGCAATTTTGGTAATGCGAGAATTGATGCTTGGCTAATCTTTCTTTTTAGCTCATTAAAATCCTTCTATTGATTATTCCCCCATTGGAAACTCTTAACACTCGTTGTTATGGCATGGAGTGATGTAGCTACTACTAAAAATGAAGCTATGAACTTCTGCAAGTACTATGTTTCCCCAACAAAACTCCTAACTTCAGTGACATTTGTAGGAACTGGGCATTTCATGGTGGTGTCCATCTTTGTTGGATCTATCTTGAGCTCCCCTCCACTGATCACATACCCCAAATACACCAAATACTAAGAAGAAAACTCACATTTCTTGAGGTTATCCAACAACTAGTGTTTCTTCAAAGTATCTAATACATGCATGAGATGTGATATGTGTTCCTCCCAAGTAGCACTATAAACCAATATATCATCCAAATAGACTATAACAAACGAATCTATATATGGGTGTAATACATCATTCATTAGTCTCATGAATGTAGATGGCGCATTACACAAACCAAATGGCGTGACAAACCATTTATACAAACCTTTCTTTGTCTTGAAGGTAGTCTTCTTCCTTGATGTGTACCTGGTGGTATCCCAATTTGAGATCCAACTTGGTGAAATATTTTTCATGTTGCAATTGATCTAACAGATCAATGATCCTAGGCATAGGGTACCAATATTTTAGTGTAATTGTGTTTAATTCTCTATAGTCGATACACATTCACCAAGTCACATCCTTCTTTGGTAGGATTATGATAGGTGACCCATAGGTGAGGTGATTTGTCGAATCATACCCTACTCCAACAACTCTTCCAATTGCTTCTTCACTTCATTTGCTTCTAGAATGGACTGTCTATACAAACCAATATTTGGAAATGGGGAGTCCGGCAACAACTGTATGTCATGCTCCACTTCCCTCTTGGGTGGTAACATTTTAGGCTCCTAGAACACTCCGTTGTATGCTTGTAGAAACTCCTCCAACTGATGTTTTTGATCTTTAGTACATCGGGGGCTAGGCCCAGAACCAACAACAAAAGGTGGGTAGGTTTACCTTCATATGAATTAGGAAGATAATCAGGCTCCACAACCAACAAACACTACTCCACATACGTCAAGGGGTACCACGTCCAATTCCACTTCATCGATAAATGTACCACTTACATCAAATTTAATCTTACATTGTTTCATTACCTTGATCTCCACATCCTTGCTTACCCATCCCAATGGATATGGGCTAAGATTATTGAGAACCTCCAATGTAAGCTTGTTGACCAGATCTGCTACTCTGAGATTAGCTTGTGAACCGGAGTAGAACAGAGTGTTTATCTTAGTCTTCTTAACCTAGATCTTGATGTAGAAGAGTTTGGTCATCTCCTTCTCTTCTCAGTGTTGAAGTCTATTCAGATTCACCTCTTTCTTCACTAATGTGGATACAATCTTCTTATCCACATCGGAGCTACTTTCAACCTGATTGCTCGAATCCGTGGTTAGAAAAATATTTTTCTTCAAATCCTTCTTGTGGTTCTTCGGGTTCAACTCTAGATGTAGTTTCCAACACTTTTCCTTAGTGTTCCAAACAATATTGAAATGGTTACAATGGTTGTTAGAATCCGTGCACCGATGTGTAGTGGTTTCCATATTCTTATCCTTTCCTCATTTCCACTTCTTCTTCCACTCCTTGGAAGCTTCATGGCGCTCTTTCTGATTGGAACTACTTGGTTTCCCTTTCTTATGGGTTGTGTTTTTCAGATACTATGACTATACACACACCTCGTCCATCGTCCTTGGATATAAAAGCATCACTTGCTTTTGTGGATGGCTATGTATACCCCTCATATACATGAGGAGTTCATCTGGGCTCTTGGGAGTACCCTTGCTTCTTCTTGAAGTAGTGCCACCGGATCCATTGGTTCTCTACATACTCGATAGGTTAGAATTGAGACTTGATGAGGGTTTAAATTCCTACCACATCCTAGTTACAAGTGGATCACCCTCCATCCTAAGTGTTTATGTATGGTTTTCCCACCAGGTTAAAGCATGACCCTCTAAATTTAGCGTGACAAATTATATCTTCTATTCTTCATCTATATGGTGAACAATGAAATGAAATTCTAGTTGTTGAAACCAATGATTCAGTTTTAATGCATCGATCTCACCTTGGTATGGCTTAATGTCCACTTTTTCTTCCTTCTTGAATAAAGACTATGAAGGGTTTATGGTATTGGAACTCGGCTACGCTTTCTTAGGTTATTTCCGTGACTCCTTTTCTGGGTCTTTGTTATCCCTTGGTTTATCCTCTGATCTAATCTCCAAGTTCGAGCCTCCAACTTCTTTGAATGGTTCGAGCTTGATTGCTAGAGTCACCACGAGGAGGGAAATATTGCGGTTGATATTAGTGACCCGTACTTCCAACCTCACAAATCTCTCTTATCCTATATCTTGAGGGTTATTGTGAACCTACGCATCTACCATTGCTATGGTTTCTATGACTTCTCTATAAACTGATTCCTAGACATTGCAACTTCCCACAAATACCCCAAAGAAAATTGCTCTAATACTAATATGATCTGTAAACTGACATGGATATTCCACTGGACAATTCATCACAATATATCTAATAAAATACTGAAATATTTACTGTGAAGGTTAATTTCCTTTAGATCTCGGATTCTTTAATTAGTAGTTTTTTGCTTAAAAATGTATGGAATAGCTTAAATGAGAAAAATAGAGAAAAAATTAAATACTCACGCACCATCCACAAATAAACACAAGATATGACTTGGGAAATCCAATACGAGATAAAACCTAGCTAAAAGGAGAGGTTGTTATGCTTTCTTTTCTTCAAATGCAAGTACAAAGGAAGAGGCACTCTCTATGGAGTTGCCTTTGAAACTTTGGAATGTATGGATGTTGTAGAATATCTCCTCATTTATTATGCTCACAAAATACCAATCTCAGATGTTTTGCTTGGATATGGAACAAAATACAATGCAAAAGAATGGAACCCCTTCTCCTCTTAGTGGCCCAGTACTTAACATGGAGCGACAGTCATATATGGTTAGGGTATTGAATTCCTCAACCCTGAATTAGTGATCAGGTTTGTACCTTCTATAATATTTTAGAAAATAAACTACGTGGCTGGCGTCACATGTGTAAGTAATGGGGGCTAACGTGGCATTCACTTGCACCATGGTGATCAATACGATAGGTAAACTTGTGAGAAGCATAACTTTCACAAACAAACCCTGATTGGGGTGATTCTTGCATCGTTGGAAAGGTATTGGTGTGTATAATATAACCACATGCTCCATAGTAAGGTATGAACCATAAAAAAAAAAGTGTCATTTTATGCCTCAAAATGGCTTCATAATATTTCAGACAATTTTTGGGACCCAAATTTCCAAATTAAATTTGGGACCAACTGCTAAAATGGCCTTGCAAGTTGATTCCTCCATTTTTTTTTCACCCGAAAAGCATCGAGATAGATGACAAATAACATAATGATCGAATTTGGATCATGGATTTTGGTAGTGCCATATTTTCCAAGAGGCCAACACTAGTCCTTTCGTTTTTTGGTCTCCAAACCAAATAAACTTGTAGCAAAGTTTCCTAATGTTTTCCAGAACATCTTTTGGGACCTAGACGAATTATATCCAA
>JZKD02S1674500.1:168656-184224 GCA_000966675.3 Picea glauca | reverse complement strand
AAGGAAGTTGGTGCTTCCAATGAATGTAATTCTTCAAGACATATAAGAAAAAGCATTCTATGGTTTTCTCCCGATTTGGGTTTCCACGTAAAACACTAGTGTACTGTGTATGTGTATGTTTGTTCATTTGTTCATTGCTTATTTACTCTGGATTTATTGGATGATAATGCTTCATTGATATAACACTTGGATTATATGGTTAAAAAGGATTAAATTTCTCTATTACTAATTCACTCCCCCCCTCAGTAATCCAACAGATGAGACAATGACAATGATAGAGATAGAGTGATAGAGACAGTAGCAGAGACACAGTGGTAGTGACAGTGGAGGAATTTGTGATAGTGATAGTTGGTCTACACTTATATTTCAGGGTGGCAGGATGGGGCAAGGATAGGTGGTTGTATCCACCTTCTGGTTGGAGCTGGAGAACTCAAGGGGTTGTAGCCTCCTTCTGGTTGGAGCCAGAGAATTCAAGAAGTTGTAGCTTCCTTCAGGTTCGAGCCTCCTTCTAGTTGTAGCTTTAGAATCAGGAAGTTGGTGCTTCCAATGAATGTATTCTTTTGATATATAAGTAAAACATTATGTGGTTTTCTCCCATTTGGGTTTCCATGTAAATTCTGGTGCATTGTGTATCTATTGTGATGTGATGTTGTTTATGATTATACTTATGATGATATATTGAATGTTAATGATAAACTATTGAATATTGTTGAAGAATATATTGTGGTTAAAAGTACTAAAATTGATCATTACTGATTCACCCCCCCTCTCAGTAATCCAACAATTGGAATCATATTAAGTCCTTCAAGAAGCGACTATATTTTAAAAGTATGGAACTATAATATTTTGCACAACGAATGCTCTGAGTCGTGGGTCTAGGGTTTTGCAGTCGCTTTGAGCCGTGTGGTTCCAACCGCTGCTCCACTGGGGCACATGTCTCGCAAGGAGGGAGGGCCGACGGGCGCCTCCTACAGCCAAGCCACACCGAACGGAAAGGTTGCAGAGGGTACGAGATGGTCGACCTTTGAGCCACCACCCGATCTACATTCGAAACTACTGGAGGAGGGAACATTCAAGGACTGAGAAATGGACATTGATCCAGAGAAAGAGGCCATCCCTTCTACCACGTCAGCTCCATGGATGCCAGGTAAATGTATTCCACAAGCACGACAAGCCCCAAAATATGTTATCAGCTCACCACGCATAGAAGAGCAAAAACAGTACATGAGAGATTATGCCCTGGTTGGAAAATTCCTGGGGCTCTGGCCTTCCGAGCGTGATTTGATCAAATGTATACAATATTGGTGGAAGTCAAAAGGTCACTACGAGCTACAACTGGGATCCAAGGGGTTTTTCACCATCATCCTCCATAACCTAGAGGATCGCAACTGCATTTTCGATGGGGGGTTGTATTTTTTCAACTCAACAGGTCTCTTCCTGCGATTTTGGACAGAAAATTTCAGCCCTGAAAAGGAGGACTTTGCTCATGCACCTGTATGGATCCGATTATACTCTCTCCCACATGAATTCTGACTAGAGGAGGTCCTGGCCGGCATAGGCAACACCATTGGTATCTATGTCAAATCTTCTGAAGCAACCAAGCAGAGGCGCTATACCTCCTATGCGTGAATCTGTGTATACCTGAACATCACTAAGCCACTCCCAGGATCCATCATATTGGAATATCAAGATGAAGACTGGACCCAAACCATCGACTACGAACACATTCTGTTTTGATGCCGGAAATGCCATGAACACGGCCATCTGTTTTGGGAATGCCCCCTCAATACCGTTCAGAAAGAAGGGAACCCTAAAAGCGGCAAGGACAAGGACGACTTCACCCAACCCACAGGGAAAAGAAGACAAGGAGGGAGGAAACAGCCAGCCCAAGTAAGTAAAGATCCCTCTTCTAGCAATAGATATGCAATCTTACAAGACCAACCAGAAAATCTCGTAACCCAAACACAACCCACTGAACCACTTTCGGATAATGGCTCCCAAGCCGCCAGACAAGGGGAGGTACGACCCCTAGAGGGTAAGGAACCAGATTCCTCCCCCCTAAACGTGGCTCAGGATCCGCCAGACTCTCTGGAGACAAAGGATGGGGACGCAGAAATGGAGATTGAGGAGCAAGACTTAGCTAGGGTAGATTTGGAGCACCTCAAACACGCCTATAGGCAGCAAAAACTTTACACCATACCCAGGGATCAATTATGAAAGGTTCACAAAGTCTTCCTAAACTCCTCAGTAGGGTCCTCTGCAAAAGCTAGCCAAGGGTTGGGAATACAGAGTAGTCAGTCAAAAAACCCAGGTAAATCTCAGAAAGACGAAAAGAAAAGAGGGAGGAAATCCACTAACAAGCTTATACAAGAAATAGGCCACTTTATGGTAAACTTAGGGCAAATCCACCTGATCTCGGACAGCTTCCCGACTCTCCCCACCCCCCCATCATCATGAAGCTCGTCTCATGGAACATCAGAGGCCTCAACGGACGTAGCTAGCACAAATTGCTACGAGATCTGATTATGGCGGAAAAAACGGATATAGTACTTCTGCAGGAAACTAAATGCACCTCAGAAGATGTCGACAGACTACTCCCATATTGCTGGAAGCAAGGGGAAGCAATCTCAATAGAAGCCACAGGTACAGCTAGAAGACTGGCCATACTCTGGAACAAGAACTCTGTCCTAATAGAAAACTTTATTGCCACCAGATGGTCCATTACAGTAGACTACAGGCTCATTGGCTCAAACAAGCCAGGCCACTTGACTAATGTCTATGGCCCAGCCAGCCTAAGGGAAAAGCAAGCCTTCCTCAGGAATCTGAACTACTTATCCAATTTAATGTAGCACAATAGATGGATTATTGGAGGAGATTTCAACATCATCCGTAGCTTGGAAGAAAAAAAAGGTGGATCAAGACGGCTAGACCGAGAAACCAACTACTTCAACAGTCTCATAGACAACCTTCACCTCATTGACTTAGAGACCATCAATGGAATTCATACCTGGACAAATAGAAGAACCGGAACACACCAAATTTCTTGCAAACTCAATCGGTTTCTCATCTCCGACTCCCTCATGCTGGAAGGCACAGCCTTGGAAGCTACCATCCTGAATATCCTTGGTTCGGATCACTGGCCTATTCAGCTTTGGTTGGATGTGCCAGCCACACCGGGAAAGAAACCCTTCAGGTTTGAGCAGTTCTGGCTCGACCACCCCAATTTCCAGAAAAAAATACAGGACTGGTGGAGGACGGCATCGGTTTCTCAAGGCTAAAAAATGTACAGATTTCAGCAGAAGTTAAAAAACCTCAAACAATATCTCAAGATATGGAATAAGAAAACCTTTGGCGACATCTTTGATTCCCAGAGGCAGCTTTCAGAATGAATGGTCGAGATTCAAGAACAGATCAGAACACAAGGGTTAACAAAAGAGCTAAAAGCCCAGGAAGAAACAGTAAATCAATAGCTAGAAGCAAGGAACAGACAAGAAGAGATTCTTTGGAAACAGAAATCGTGCATCCAATGGCTCAAGGAAGGGGAACATAATACCAAATTCTTTCATAGAACTGTCATCCACCGAAGGCACTCCAATAAGATCACGTGTCTCATCTCTGCTACTGGGGAGACCATTCATTCTCATGAAGACATAGAGTCGAACCTGATTGAATACTATCAGGATCTCCTCACGAAACCTCTCCCAGACAGACATGAGGCCATTACTAAAGTCACATAGCATGTGCCCTCCCTCATTACCCAGGAGAAAAAATCATCCCTGCTTCGGCCCATTACAATCGAGGAAGTGGATCAGGCACTTCAGGATACCCCCAAAGGCAAGGCTCCTGGACCTGACGGCTTCACTAGTGATTTCTTCCACCATTGTTGGTCGATGATCAAGGTAGAGGTTTGGGAAATCCTGGAAGATTCAAGAGCCACCGGGCAAATCCTCCAGGCTCTTAATGCGACGTTCCTCACCTTAATACCCAAAGAGGGGTAGGCACATCACCCCAAGCAGTTCAGACCCATAGCTCTCTGTAATGTCATCTACAAGCTCCTAACAAAAGTGATTGCTAGGAGACTCAAGCCTATCTTGCCGACAATCATATCCCCAAAGCAATCAAGCTACGTTGAAGGAAGACAAATCATGGACAACGTCATCCTAGCACATGAAGTGATCCACTCCCTGCAGAAAACCAAAACACCAGGTATGCTCCTCAAATTAGATCTTTCTAAAGCCTTTGATAAGATAAGCTGGGAATATATGCGGGCAATGCTCCTGGATTTTGGTTTTGATCAGAGCTGGGTGACCTGGATTTTGAATCTAACTTCCTCGGCTTTCTTCTCCATTCTTGTCAACGGGGTTCCCTCATGACCCTTCTCTCCCTTGAGAGGAATTAGACAGGGAGATCCTCTATCTCCCTTCCTCTTCATCATTTTAGCCGAAGTTCTTGGTCGCTCCATCCATGCAGCTGTTGAAAGCAACCTTCTGACAGGCTTACCCTTGCATGGCATTTCCCCTCCTATCTCACACAATCAATTTGTGGACGACACGCTTTTAATGGGTACCCCGACTGTCCATGAAGCCAACTCTCTTCTTGCAATTCTCCAAACCTTCTCAGACGCCTCGGGGTTGGACTGCAACAAGGATAAATCTCAATTTTTTTTCTTCAATACGCCACCTCCGATTCAACTACATATCGCTGAAATCTTAGGTTTCAACAGAAGCTCCCTTCCGTCCAAATACCTTGGCATTCCCCTGATTGACAATGCCCTCTGGAATTCCTCATGGGAACATCTTATATCCTCCTTCACCAAGAATCTCTCTTCCTGGACCTACCGAGTTCTAAATCTTCCCAATCGCCTCACTCTTCTTCAAGCTGTCCTTCAAGCCCTTCCTATCTACACCTTCTATGCGCTGGATGCACCAAGATTTGTTCTTACAACCATTAAAAATTTACAGTGAAACTTCTTCTGGCAAGGCCTCAATTCAGGAAAGAAAATAGCGTTGGTTAGATGGGACAAATTATGCAGACCCAAAGACCAAGGTGGCTTGGGATTACGGGACCCCCTCGTGATAAACAAGGTGTTAAGCGCCAAAATTTGGTGGCGGTGGCTCAAGCACCTTAAGGACCTCTGGACCAGACTTTGGAGAAAAAAATATGTGTCGAATGTGGCGGAAAAGAACCTAATTTGATGGAATGGGGACAGCCCTGGCTCCTTAATTTGGACAGCGGCCAGGCAGAACAAACAACTGGTCACTCAAAATGCCTTTTGGGAAATCAGGAATGGGGAATCAACTCTCTACTGGAACGATTCCTGGCAACAATGGTCGGTCTTAGACAATGAAGACTGGGCAAGAGACATATGTACTCCGACTACTCAAGCGGGCCTGACAAGAGTAGCTGACTATTGGCAGGACAATCCCCGAGAAGACACTTGGCGAAGCTGGCACCTGGACAGGGAACGCATCAATCTAGATGAGCAGGTGGACTTGGCACCCTGGCAAGAGGAAATGGCCAAACGCAAGATTTCCAAAATTGCAGGAGAGGATATCCTTCTCTGGGGATACTCGCCAAGAGGCACCTACAGTACGTAGGAGGCTTATCAGATCATAACTCAGGCAGACCCCCTCCCTACAAGGAAAGTCTGGTGCAAAATCTGGACTCTTAAACATTGGCCAAAAATCACCCTCTTTCTCTGGCTTGTCTCCCACTCAAGCATACTAACTTGGGATAATCTCTCGAAAAGGGGTTTTGTGGGGCCCTCCATATGCATACTTTGTGGAGAAGATGATGAAACTATGAACCATCTCCTCAACTCTTGTCCCTACACGGCTCAACTCTGGGATCAATTGGCACTCATCATGCACACTTCGGATCGCCTTAGAGATAGTATCATTGATACCATCTCGGAATGGAGGGACCATACTTTTCATTCCCCCCTACTCAATCGCATTTGGCAACTGCTTCTAGGATTCATCCTCTGGCAAACCTGGAAAGAAAGGAATAGAAGACTCTTCTGCAATACTGCTCTTCCTTGGCAACATTACTGGCATCAATGTAGGTGCAATATCTTGGAAACTCTCAACCTTCAGCAGTGGACCGATGAAAACGTGCATAGTACTCCTTTAGAACTCTCAATACTCCGGCATTGGCAGCCTCTAACCTCCCATCATCCTCTACCCCCCTCTCCTCCCTCCACCCCTCTCAGCAGCCCCTCCCTTTGGTCTCCCCCCCCTGAATATTTCATTAAAATCAATTCTAATGGTGCCTCTAAAGGCAATCCAGGCGCAGTTGGATATGGAGTAGTCTTCCGCAACCATCAAGGGCACATCATACTCATAAATGTAGGCAACCTTGGCCTTTCCACGAACAATGTTGTGGAACTATGGGGGCTCATCCGAGGATTGCAATTAGCCATCAAACATCATTTCACCAAGTTAATAGTTGAGGGGGACTCTCATATCATCATCAACTTGCTCCGCAGAATTCTAAATGTAGCAAACCCAGACTAAATTTCGCCTAGCTGGAGACTCTCACATAGGTTGCAGATGGTCACAGACCTAATGAATTCAAACCAGGTAGTTGTACCTACTCATGTCAGAAGGAAAGCGAATCAAGTTGCAGACGAGCTAGAAAATTTGGGAACTACTTGGATTGGTCCAGAACTTCTTTGCATTTCGGCTCTGGATCCTAATCACCCCATTCTCCAGCAATGCATTAGCAAAGTTGGAACAGTGGACACACCCCCGGATGGGGTGCTATTGCGGTACACATGGCGCTACGTGGAGGTGAGATGCGGCCAGCGAGGCACGGAGACATGTGACGGGCTCGTGCCATCGCCCGCCACCCCAAACCAACATTAAATGACCATTACCATGGTGCAGGTGGCAATTAATCTGCTCATTCCTCCCCTCAAGCTTCATAGCATGGCTGCGATTTGTCTGCTCGTCGTCTGTCTCTGCGCTGGCTTCATTTGGCTCTCCCCTTTGCAGCTTGTATCGAATTTCACTGGGTTTGGCATGCACACCACCGCCCTAACTCGGCTTCAAGCTTCCGTCCATTCCCTGGTGCACCTAGAACCCTTTTCTGCTCACTCGACGAGAATTATGCCGTGCCCTCAAGGGCACCCACGTAAAGGCTCCCCATGGAAACCTTGTCGGCCCTCTGTTTCACCCCCCACATCGCCCTCCTCCTGCTCCTCTCCTTCTATTCACCCCGTGCCAATTCCTCCTTCGCCATTCGCTATCGCTGTCTCGAATTTTGATAGCCTCGCTATCGTCCCTAAGTTGTCGTCTTCTTCCTCTCACCTTCCTCCTAATCCTCCAGTGTTCAGGCCTCCCCCTCCACCGCATCCGAACTCTGCTGGGAAAACTGGGGGTGAACCTCCACCAAACTCTTTCCTTGATACTCAACTACGAGACAGTCTGGCAATTCTTTTCAGCCTAGTCTTTGAACTCCACCAAGGGGTGGAGGATCTTCAATTTAGTCTGTTGGTTGTGGACGAGAAGGTAGCAGTCCTTCTCCAGCTCCTTACCTCTCTTCAGGAGGCTCTCCCCACAGACCTCGCAGGTGCGGCTTCGGCGGAGGATCTCGGTGATGCGACCGACGAGGGGAATGCCTAGGAGCATGTTCGGCTGGGAAAGAGTAGAACCAAGACAAGCACAAGGATATGGCAAAGGAGATGGTCACAACACGTTGTGCGTTACAGGACACCCCGCCAGTTGTCGATAGGACCGAAGAAAGCGTGGACACTGGGAAGCAGTGGGACGATGGAGTGACATATGTCGAGGAGGAGCCGTGGTCCGAGGTTGTCCACGTAACCTGGCCAGGTCATCTGCCAAGTGTATGAGGTCATGAGAGAACTTCTAGTTTGTCTAGTCTTTCCACTTTTTAGTTGTTGTCCAGTTAGTCTCAAACAGTATATTTAGACTATTCTACCACTTTTGTTTGACTTCTATGCTGGCTGGGCCGGTTTCCCCTCTGTTGGGGCAGTCCAGTAACTATAGCACGAATATTCTTTGTACTTTGTATCTCTTTTTGGTCTAGGAAGGCCCTTTATATATAATACAACTAACTTACAAAAAAAAAGTCCTTCAAGAAGCAATCTAACCACTGGAAGGAGATCATGGATTACACTAAGATTGGGGTACCATGATTTGATGGCGAGAACTATGCCTTCTAGAGTAGAATAATGAAGACGTATAATACAAGCACAAGGATTCAATGTTTGGCGATCAGTAATAGATGGATACAAGTACCAACCACTCCCTCGACAGATAGATATGGAAAGAAACTTGAATGAAATTATTTAAGGGCTAGAAACACTATCGAGAATGGTTTGAATCTATCAACAAATACCAAGACGATACATTGTGATTCCGCAAAAGAAATGTGGGACAAACTGAAGACTATCTACGAAGGAGATCAAAAAGTTAAGGAAGCTAAACTTCAAATTTTTAGAACCAAGTTCAAACAATTAAAGATGAATGAAGATGAAAACATAGTAGCCTACCTTCTACGAGTTGATGAAACAGTAAACAATATCAAAGGTTTGGGAGACAAGATAAAGGAACAGGTCATTGTTAAAAAGGCATTAAGATCTCTACCAATGAGATTTGATCCAAAATTTTCAACTCTAGAAGAAAGAGTGGACCTAGCTACAATGACCATGGATGAGTTGCATGGGATAATCACAACTTATGAGATGAGGATGGAGCAAGACAATCCATTCACGAAGGAAGCAACATTCAAACCATCCAATAAGACGAATAAGAAAGATAAAAAAAAATGCAAAGTCGAACTATAGCTACATCGATGATTCAAAGGAAGATGAAGAGGTGGCTAACTTCGTCAGAAGGTTGAAAAGAGGAACCGACAAATACAAAGGTACGCTTCCATTTAAATGTTTTAATTATGATGGTGTTGGTCATTTTGCTAATAAATGTCCCTATAAGAAAAAGAAAGTTAATGAGGAAGATGACTCTAAAAATAAAAAACAAATCCAAAAGGGTAGAAGAAACAAAAAGAATATTGTAAAGAAAAGTCTATGCACCAAGGAAGACAGTTCCTCGTCAAATGAAGATGAAGTCAGTGATAGTGATACAGAAAAGGGTACTATTCATGGAAATAGAAGACTCTAATGAAGAAGAATATGAAGAGGTAGAAGTTGATTACAGGGAATAATTTGTGTGTGTCATAGAAGCTCTAAATAAGGAAAAGAACAAAAACAAGTCACTCCAGACATAACTAAAGAAGAAAGAAGAATCCCAGAACTCCAAAGAAGTTGAGCAGATGATCACGAAGCTAAAAATCCAGGTAGAAGAAGATTGAAGAAGCACTTAGAGGGCAGTTAGATGAAAAGGACAAGATCATTAAAGGATTAGAAGCAGAGATAGTCACTCTAAGAAAATATCTTCAAAATAAGGACATGCAACAAAACAACATCGGGATATTGGATAATATCATTAAAAGTCAAATACCTTATTATGACAGATCTGGATTAGGATACAATCAGACGCACATAGAGAAAGGTTCAAGCTCCAAAATGATAGAACCAAGAATCTATGCAAAAGTCGTCTGAGGTCCCTCTAAGAAAGAAGAAGACAGGAAGACTCAAGAGGAAGCTTACAGAGACACTACAACATCTAGAATATTCACAAGTCGGTGTCAGCAATAGCCAGCTATAAAAAGACCTCAAGAAGAAGAAGGATTCAGAAGATCAGCACCATTCAGAATATCTTCCACTCCCAGGTATTAAACTATTTTTCTTGGTTCATGTTATTCATGTTATAATTTTGGGCACAAAGTTGTGAATTGTAGAGACAATACCAAGAACATAAGCAATGATGAGGGCTATAAAAGAAATAGTTATCCAATAAGATCTCATAAAGCACAGAATAGAAGCTACAACAGATTTGGATCATTGAGTGATGTGGTAGAATGCTACAAGTGCAACAACTTTGGACACATGGCTAAAGATTACAGGATTATT
Organism: Picea glauca; assembly: GCA_000966675.3. Taxonomy (NCBI): domain Eukaryota; kingdom Viridiplantae; phylum Streptophyta; class Pinopsida; order Pinales; family Pinaceae; genus Picea; species Picea glauca. The sequence continues at coordinate 174,230 of JZKD02S1674500.1, read as the reverse complement.
GTTCCTCCAAGGGAACCAAAGTAGAATATCAACAGTCATAAGCAGGAACCACAAAGGATACGGATAAGAAAGCATGATCAATTCAACACTAAAGAATGCAATCTTTCTCTACACGCTCAACATAAGAAATGTGGATGTTATGTTGACAGTGGATGCTCAAAACATATGACATGTGACAAAGGCAGATTGCTAACGTTGAAGAAGGAAAGAGATGGATCAATTTCATTTGGGAATTTTAACTCAGCCAGAATTATTGGAAAAGGCACAGTCAAGCTCGGAAGAAAGGATGCCACGGTAGAAAACGTTTTATTGGTCGAAGACATGAAACATAATATGTTAAGTATAAGTCAAATGTGTGATCAAGGACACAGACTTGTGTTTGACTCAAAGAAGTGTGAGATAAGGAAAGCATAATTAGGAAAGTTGGTGGTTATAGTTGTAAGAACTCCAAGCAACATATATGTTCTAAATGAAATAGTAAAGGAAAGATGTTGCTTAGGAAAGGACGATGAAAGTTGACTCTGGCGCAGAAGAATAGCTCACGTAAATTTTGGTAATCTTGTCAAATTTAAAAAAAAAAAAAACAGAAAGAGAAATTCTCAAGATCTCGAAGCCTACAAACATTCTATGCAACCATTGTCTTCAGGGAAAACAAACCAAGACAAAGTTCAAGTCAAAGGATTATTCCACAACAAAACCACTAGAGCTTGTACATACTGATCTAGTTGGACCAACAAGAACGAAGGGATTGAAAGGTGAACAATATTTCATGCTACTAGTAGATGGATACACAAGCATGATTGTAGTTTTCTTTCTAAATAAGAAGTCAGAGGCATTTGAAAACTTCAAGACATACAAAGAGATGGTTGAAACTGAGACAGAGTTGAAAATCAAGTGTTTGAGATCAGACAATGGAGGAGAATTTACATCAAAGGAATTCATGGAATTTTGTAGCGAGTATGGTATAAAGAGGCAATTCTCAGTAGCCAAGACACCTCAACAAAATGGAGTTGTCGAAATGAAGAACAAAACAGTACAGGATAACCATGTTAATGTATTCCAAGTTAACATATGTCTTTTGGGTACAAGCATTACATATAATAGTTCACATCCAGAATAGAGGGATTCTCATAACTAACAATGATAAGACTCCATACAAGCTATGGAAAGGAAGACCAACAAATGTGAAGCACTTCAGAGTATTCATAAGCAAATGCTACATCAAAAGAGAAGATGGCAGAGTTGGAAAATTTGATTCTTAAGTTGATAAAGGCATACTGGTTGGGTACTCAAGAAAAAGGAAAGCATACAAATGCTTCAATCTAAGACTCAATAGAATAGTAGAAAGCATCAATGTGATGATTGATGAGACAGATGGATGAAATATAAAAGAAATTAGCAAAGATTTAGTGGAACAGGATCACAAGAAGATTTGAAATAAGAATAAGTAGATGAAGAAGAAAAGCAACCAGAAGCAAAGCAAGAACAATAGGATCTTCAAGTACGTCCAAAGACACCCAGTAGATAAGCGCAAAAAAATCATCCATCAGAACAAATTATTAGCAATAAAGATGTAGGAGTTGAAACCAGAAGAAGAATTTGTTCACCATAACAACAATACCTAACACTATTATCTACTATTGAGCCAAGAAGTTTTGAAGAAGCTAGCACGAATGAACACTAGATAAAAGCTATGGATGAAGAGTTAAAATGACACATGGGAATCGGTTCCAAGACCGAAGAACAAGAACGTCATTGGTACAAAATGGGTCTTCAGAAACAAGTTGAACGAGGATGAGCATGTTACCAGGAACAAAGCAAGATTGGTATGTAAAGGATATGGTTAGGTTGAAGGTATATATTTTGAAGAGACATTTACTCCAATTTCCATAATTGAAGCAATCAAAATGATCCTAGCTTATGCATGTTCCAAAAATATTAAATTATATCAGATGGATGTGAAATCAACATTCCTAAACAAAGATCTTTGGAAGAAGCCCTAACGATGTGGTTTTGGTACCTAAAGTTGAATGAGGAATATGGACATGAAGGACAGAGTAAATGCATGCAAGACTCTCATAGATGGATAATACTCGTTGTGCCATTTAAGATGATATGTGGAATGCCATGTAGTTCCTCATAGTTAGGGAGATACAACTTTGTGAAGTTTTAATCCCCAAAGAAGTGATCAAGAAGCCTCTGGTTGGTTACAAATCTTTAATGAAAGGATAAATTTATTGTAACAAGAAAATCCTAGAATCCCTAAATTAAGGAGAGGAGTTACCTAGCACAAGTATAAATACACCTCAAGGAGTCATTCACAATAACACTCACAAACTTATTCATTACTTATCTTTCTTGTGATCTAGTAATCTTTTTGTTAAGGTTGTAACGCCATTTCCTGGGGTAGCAAAGGAAGGTCGAAGGCGAAAGTTTTAGAGTTGCGTCAAGCCCTATTTTCTGAGGTATACACAATTTGCATGTCAGAAAGAGAGTGTGTGTACGTGGGCTACAGTGGAGAAAAGAGCATATATATGTGGGTAGTAAAAGAGAAAGTTGCATATTGTAAAAAAACTCATGAATGTTTGAGTAGATGTTGGTACCAGGTCCTTGAAGTCATAAGGAAGTTTACATGTCAACATCTCAGAGTTTTAGGTCAGTTGCAGAGGTATTGCTATGGTTGTATACTTGTTTTGATGGTTACTTTTGGTCATATTATGATGTATGCTTAAGGCATACTTAGTATGGTTGGTTTGGTACTTGGATATGGTATATCTTTGTTGCTTGGATGAGTGAGGAGCACTATTATATCTGGTTCAATATATGACATGGTTCTTAAAGTTCATATCTTTGAGTTGATTGTACATGGTTGAGGCATATTCATGTTGTACGGTGGCATACGCATGAGGGACATGCATTGGTTCCTTGAGATACTTCATTGATGATATGATACAGATTTGCATATGGTTTATGGTATGGTATATGGTACAGGTTACACATGGTTGATGCTTTAGTTCATGACTCACTATTCCTTATTGATGTATCTTTGGTTCATGATTGATGCATGAGATATAATGTATGTTGGTATACGATTGATACATGGTATGGTACAGGTGTTAGTTGATTGATGAGCAGATACAGTTTGATGAGATAGTGACAGTGACAGAGATAGTAGTAGAGACACAGTGGCAGTGACAGTGGTAGAGTTTGTGATAGTGACAGTTGGTCTACACTTATATTTTAGTGTGGTAGGACGGGGCAAGGATAGGTTGTTGTATCCACCTTCCAATTGGAGCCGAAGAACTCAGGGGGTTGTAGCCAAAGAATTCAGGGAGTTGTAGATTCCTTCAGGTTGCAGTATGGGAATAGGGGGGTGGAGCCTCCTTCTAGTTGTAGTTGGAGAATCAAGTAGTTGGTGCTTCCAATGAATGTATTCTTTTGATATATAAGAAAAGCATTCAATGGTTTTCTCCCATTTGAGTTTCCACGTAAATTTTGTTGCATTGCGTATCTATTGTGATGTGATGATGTTTATGATTATACTGTTGATGATATATTGAATGCTAATGATAAACTACTGAATATTGTTGAAGAATATACTATGGATAAAAGTACTAAAATTGCTCATCATTGATTCACCCCCCCTCTCAGTAATCCAACAAGACTCAGCTCTCAAATCCCTAAAGTGCTAGCACTTTAGGAGTTTGGTGCTAGAGGCTTGTTGCAATATATGTATTTCAAGAGTCTAAGGAGGAAGAAGAATCCACTAGAGCCTAAAAGTTCTTGCTCTCTAGCAAAATTCATCTTTTGAGATTTGAAATTTGAGGCCCTAAAGTGATAACACCTCAATCTTCATCTCATCATCCGTAGGACATTATTATCATTATTTCTCCAACTGTTTTTTGTTGTTGTAAATGACTCCATAGCCCAAAATGCACTTGTCTACTTGCTCTCTTGTGAAGAAATTGATCAAACCAACTCTCAAAATTTACTCTCTAAAGCTTTCACTAACATTTTCTAACCCTAGCTTACCATAAATCACTAATTTAGTTGTTGTTGTTGCAAATATTTGCTACAACCATCCTAACTGCTGTAATTTTTCTGCATAACTCACTCTAACAACTAACTAACTCACTCAAAAATTATTTGTGATAAGTGTTACTCAAATATTTTGGATAAATGTCCCCCAGATGGGGTGTTAGTGCGAGCCACTTGGCGAGAGGTGGAGGAAAGGTCAGGCCAGCGAGGCAGGGAGCCATGTGTTGGGCTCATGCCAAATCCCGCCGCCTAGACCTTGCATTTATGATATTTTACATCACTGCAGAACCATTAACGCTGGTCTGCTCGACTCCCATTACCGACTATACCATGGCTCCTCCATCTGCAGGTGACTTTAATCCTCGCTCGTGACCTGACCCTCTCATCCCTCCACTGCCCAGGCCTAATTTACTCTGGTTTTTCATGGTGCTTGCAGCCTTCGGCCTTCTCTAGGCTCTCCATGTTCACCTGGGGCATTCGGTTCAGTTCTGCCTTCACTCTGAGCTCAGTATGTTGCACCAAAGAGGAAGGCCACGAAGAGGATCTCCATGGCATCCTCCTCAGCCCCGTGCCTCTGTTTCTCCCCCTAGTTCGCCCTCCACGTACTCCTCATCGCCTCTGCAGCCCGATTTGGAACCTCTCACCTCCTCCACCCCACCTACCTCCCAGTTCGAATGCCTAGTCATCACTGATAGCTCGTCGGGATCTCTTTCGCGAATTCCCGCAGCTCCACCGAATTCCCGAGCCAGTGGGCCTTCTCTTACACCATCAATTTTCTCCTCCCAACTACCCTTGGGGGCGCCACCCTTTCTTCGAAATGCCCGAAACAGTGCGTACTCATCTACCAACTTCATCCCTGACTCGCAACTGAAAGATAGTCTAGCCATCCTCTATGGACTGGTCTTTGAGCTCCGGCAGGGATTGGAGGACCTCCAATTCCAACTGCAGCTTCTGGATGGGAAGACTTCGACCCTCCTTCATATCTTGTCCACCTTCCAGGAAGCTTTCCACTCTACTCCAGAAGACCCTGCATCAACAGAGGTGCCCCATGCAGAGGGCGTCGACAGGAATGAACAGATGTAACCGTCAGAAGGGGTCGTCGTGGTGCAGGTCATGCATGGGGACACAGAGGCTGCGATAGCTATGGGCATTCATGCGCACAGTCCACCTGAAGATACCCTGCCAGCTGCCAACCTGGACGAGAGCAACTTGGGCGTTGATATGCAACTGGAAGGTAAAGGGACGCCCATCGAAGAGGAACCTTGGGACGCGGCCTATCAAGCCACCTGGCCAAGTTATTCACCAAGTGTCTGACCCCATAGGGGATTTGTTCTCTTTACTAGTTTCTTTTCATAGCTGTAGCCTAGTCAACTTAGTTCCATTTTTTAAGACTGTCAGACTATAAACTGCAAGATTTACCCGGCTAGTTGAACTGGTTTCCCCTCTCTTGGGGCAATTCGGTAACTACAGCATGGTTGTTTTCAAGTTTCTGTACCTCTGGTCTGGTTTTTTGAAGGCCCTTTATATATAAAATCC
>JZKD02S1674500.1:128396-168600 GCA_000966675.3 Picea glauca | reverse complement strand
TTTATGTTGTCTTTTCTTGCAATTCTAAGCTAAATTTTTTATGGTTGTTACAAATTCCTAATTGTTGTTGTAAACTAATAACTCGTTGAAATTTTACTTCAGCCACCATATATTAAAGTTGTACATGATATGTTGAGGCATTTTATGATTTTTGTACTTGGAAATTGTTACATATACATGCTATATTGTTCTTGTCGCAGGCATGTACACAAAACTCTTCATTTGCCTCAATTTCACATACATATACCCTTTAACTTAGGTAACCTGTGAGAGAACTCTTTGAGCTTGACCATATCTTTGCAATCTGATCCCTTGAGGTTACCGGGGACGACTCTCCTGGGATGGACCTCATCCATCCCTAAAAAGTGGGGATTTCCTACTAAGGTGATAGTGGTGGGTTATCTTGTAGTTACGCGGATTTGAAGAGTTGTGTGGGGCTTTGGCATAAGTACAAATCCCGCGATAAAATTTTGGCATCGTTGTCGGGGAGAATCGTGTTTGTTTTCCTTAACGACATATCTTTGGTTAGCTTTCCCCAAAGCCCTTATCTTATGAGCTTACCTAGTGACTCCACTAAGGGTGATTCCCTCATCTTCTTTGATGATTTAGGGTTGATCATCAGGAAAATCGACTGACAGATTCCAAGGTGTCATTGAGCACTCCCAAGTGATGGAATCATGGACTTATCAAATATTTGTAAGCTTTACCCATACATTCATACAAAAATATTTCTTGGGTACCCTAACAATGTTCCCTCGGAATGGTCTACAGGTTTCCCAAAATATGATAGTGACCCATCCTTGGCCATTACATATGTTGTAAAGATAATACAGTACACAAGAAGGCTAAAGGAGCATGAAGTTGTGCGGATGTTGTTTTTTTTGGTTAAGATACCATTTGAAATACAATTATTCCTTTCAAGGAATCTTAAACCAAAAAGTATATGTTCCTTCACAGGCCACGCTACAAAATTCCTTGAATACTGGAGTCTAAGTGAGACACTTGAAGATGCCCTCCAAAAGCTCAAAGAAGCCCTTTGAAAACTTTGAGGAATATAAAGAAGCATGTGAAGAACAAAGCAAAGAATTCTCCAAAACATTTAAAAAAAACATCCGAAAGGATAAGGAAGTGTGCAAGCAACTAGTTTGTCTTTGCAAGGATGTACATGTATTAATTGGACTATGTTCAATAAGACAAAGAGAGCATGACCGCGGATTGGAAATTTATGAACAAAGTCTCGAAACTTCAAAAGAATAAGAGCTTGCTAAGGCGTACTTCCAAGTAAAAATGCTTTGTGCCAGTATACGAGAGAAGTATGACCAACCTTGGGTCTTATCCAAGATATTGAAGTTGAATATGGATTAAGAAGTATGGGATGATTCAAAGGATGCAAATTCTGATGGAGATTACCCTATAGACAAGCAAGCAAGTAACGACGAGTTGGATAATGAATAAAATCCATGTATTGAGCATCCCTTAGATGAGTAACATTGTACAACTCCAGTAAAGGGACCCAAGGAATAAGCCTATAAAGGGGATTACCAATCCCTCAAGGAAGAGCGAGAATTATCCCACAATTCTACTGAAAGCAATGAATGAGAGCCTGAAGAAGTGAATCATTAGGATGAAGTGTTGGTGTCTAATCCTCCAGTTGATGAAGTCATCCAAGCTTCCATTCCTCCTGCACAAGAAGAAGAGAATGTGGCTGATCATTTTCCTTTTCAGGTTTTTGATGATGCTCTTTTTTGTGATTCAGAAGATGAAGAAATAGAGGAACCCTTGAATGCACTAAACCCTTGGATACTATTAAAACTCAAATAATCACATGCATGTGGTATAACTTTTATGACCAAAAAGTCGAATTTACAAAGGAGAAAAAACGAATTTGAGATCAAGGGTCCACATTTGCCCATCAAATTTGATTGACAGTGGCTGAGTCACAATCTTGCAGAAGCCATAAATTGAGCTCTGGGCGACGAAATCGCGCAAATTGTATATCGTTGGAAAGGTATTTTGATTAATAAGATGTTGGTTTAGGTTTTAAAGGTTAAAAATGGCCAAATTCTTCTCGTAAATTGAACTATCAGTCGGCTTCATTTTTAATGGATCCGCTTGACAACTCAACTTCACGAGGTCATATCTTGAGATCCAGTAGTCGGATTTGGTTAAAATTTAAATCATTGGAAAGCTGAGAGAGTGAAGATAACATATGAATATGTTTAAAAGGCTGAAAATTTTATTAACGCTTCCATAAAATTAAAACGCAGTCCTCCTCTTTTAAAATTTTATTTAAAAACTTTTATTTAAAAAAAAAAAAGACCCATTTGAAATATTCGGATGTTAATGATGTCAACTCATTAAACAAACTTAAACGAGGTATTAATTAAAGTGAATGTTTCAAGAAAAGAATTATACGGAAAATTCAAGAAGGAAACAATCCTAACTACTCAAGTAGTTAGAAATTTTGATTTTTAAAGAGAAGAAAGACTTCATCAAGGGTTCCATTATTCAGAAGGGCAAGGTCAGACGGTCAGAAGAACAAAGTACAACCATCAATATGTAACAAATTTTATGATCAATACAGAGAAATCTCCATCTTTTCCACTCCTCTTCTACATCATTTATCTTAGATTTATGCTTGAATCTTTGAATTGGGCACAAGGTTCAGTTCTTGAGTGTTCTTCTTGTATTCTTCAAAAGAATTTTCTTATATGATCATGGAGTATTTACATCCATGTATATGAATGTTAGATATTTTGTAATGAAGAATATCTTTAATGAATAAAAACTCCACAAAGAATTACTTCGGGGTTGATTTCGATTGTATCTTGTAACTTTCAGTTTTGAGTATAAGGTATTTGAAATTGACCTATCAAATTCTTTTTTTGAACTTGATAATAATACTCTTTTAAAATTCTTCGAGATGAACAAATATTTCTCTCATATTTCTCGTGAAGAAGATATGGATATATTTTTACGTGATTAAGAAGGTTGTATATTTGATGCTAAGCTCAAAGATATTCTGATATTGAAACCCTCCTTCAATATTTTTATGGTTAAAAGACTTCTTGTTGCACATAAATATTATATCAAGTTACTGAAGAACCATATCATTTCATAATTCCAAGCAATAAAGATCTAGGGTTTGTTGTTTAGAATTCTCCTTATTCCAAGATATCACAGATATATCTTTCAGCCAAAGAGGAGTACCACCTCTATAAAAACGCAGGGGGATTCATATCTTTGTGAGGTTGTCAACAATACTCTAACAATTTTACTTGAATGTGTAGGCACAAATATGTCGAGGTTATCATGCGCTCTATGGTGAGCACATGTCCCCAAGTAGGAGCTTGATGTTACTCCCCCCTCCCCCAAAAAAAGTCTAGCGAAAACTAAGGAGACCATGTCTTGAGGCCCATAGGTAGCAGACATGGAGTGTCGAGAGCCATATTGACTAGAAGAGCCCCCACATGGCCCCTCCTATCTTGAATTGTGCCATTATTGATCACCAGTAGAAAAGAAACATCCATCACATCGACCTGGCCCTAGAGGACAACAAGTCTTGCTTCATGAGGTAATAAGTCTAGTTTCATGGTAAGTGCCACTTTAATAATTGAAGCATTTGAATATGTTGCAGAGAATCATTTTTTGATTACAGAACATTTGCTAGGAAATTATACCTTTTGCCTTATTTAACCTTGGTGGGTGTCATTACATCCTAGTAACTTGGTCAGCCTCGGAAATGGGGTGTTGTTGGGGGGTTCCTTGAAAAGTCATTGTACCATTCTCGATCATAATTATCACTTTCCATACTTCTTCCATTTTGTTTCCTCATCTTTTGGGTCTTCGAGTATACTAACCCAAGAAGGGATTGTACCTCATTTCATGGGAAGAAGGGGCTAAAGGCCTAGAGGGAAATGTAGCTGATAAAAGATAAAATCCAATCATAAACCTTCCAGATGCTCGACCAGGGATCCCAAGAACAATGAAATGCTTCTCGAAAAAAATGAGGGACCCAGAAATAAATAACTAATTAATCAATCAAGCAAAACCAAGGTAGAGCATATGTGGGCCATGCATTTCCTTTTTAGTTCCCCTTATTGTCTTCAACTTGGAATGCTTGAACCAAGGTAGAGTGTCTGTGGGCTGTGTATTTTTCTTTTTAGTGCCCCTTATTATCTTCAACTTGGAACACTCTAATTAATTAATGGAAAATGATTGGGCTTGGAAAAATGTTGCATCACAAATGAAGGGCAACATACTCTCTACAAAGGCACCCATAAATGAGACAATAAGAACCCTTGTATGTCATAAACCCCATGACCATAAGTATTACCTCACTCCACCTCATGCTTACACATAACTTAGATAGGTTTCCTTTGGGAAACACCTTTGACTTGGGGATTGAATGCGCCAATAGGATGCTTTGACACCCCTCCCACACCTAAATTTGAAAAATTGTATAAGGTCTTTGAGCATTTGTCTAGTTTGAAAAGGGGGCTTTGATGCACATGTTTGGATGGTTCCATTATTATATATGGCTTACTTGGAATGATTATTGTGACTTATGGAACCATGTTTGTCTTTGTAGAACCTTTCCCAATGGACAAGTATTCATGAACAAATGATTGTTTCTGGACCTTCATGTGGGGTTTGGAGCCTAAGGATGGATGCGTAAATCCCACGTCTGGAGCAGGCTTGTGATCACCATTTGTACATTGAATAAGGGGGGAATTTCCTTTTGTAACACCCTATTTCCTTGAGTTGTAACTATAACTATATTGGCCAATGAATTATGGAAAACTCAAAGGTGTGAATGTTTGATTTGATGGACCTTTGTATGAAAGGTCGATGAATGTAAATTATGTTATTTTAATAGAAAATGAATATGTGTTGCAGGATTGTTGGAAAGGGGATGTGCTAAGAGAGACCACGAATGCTAGGAAAGAGATGGTGGAGGGGACCATGAATGGTTGCGTTAACCTCCACCGAACCAGTACCTTGTTGGATTTAAGTGCTCAGGATCAGAACAACCCTCTGACCCATAAATGAATTACACTCGGGCTGGTAGGTAGGAATACCTCCTCAGGATTTAATGAGGGGATGGGGCAGACCGCCCATCTGTAAGGCTTCCAGACTTGACCACGGACTGGGAATTTGGGCCACACACAATCTTATTGGAAAAGGCAAGAAAAGAAAGCATGGGGGTCAGGGGAGGGGATCTGCGAATAGTGCAGAGACAAGAGACTGAGCTCTCGGGTTTGAGGAAGAACTATGAAAAGAATGTGTTATGATCGCAAGAAATAGAGACTGACTCAGGAGAAGGAGAGTAACCTTCGTCCCTATCTATGACTGAGGTGAGAGAAGGAGAGTAACCTTCGTCCCTATCTATTTATTTGCCAGGGGAAGGAGAGTAACCTTCATCCCTAACTTTCATTGGGCCGGAAGAAAATATTCAATCTCATAGAATCGCGGTCTAGCTCGGGGGTGGCCAGTGGAAAATCCATTAGGAGTGACTGAGCCTATGGTTGGGTGGAAACGGGCACCCCTTTCAACAGTTGCATCACGTCTTCTGGTTCTAATAAGTGTTTTCATGCTTTGTGCTTTGAAATGGAATAATCAATGAATGCATGTATGTATACATTTAAGATTGGCCTATGTATCGATTGATCGAGTAATGTGTATGTATTTATCTCCTTGAGTACTTATGCTTCTGCTTGATTTTTCGTATGCTCAAGTTTAACCCTCGAAGGTGTTTTCCCCAGAGAGTTACCTCACCATTCCAAAGTTGGAACAAGCCTCTTGGCACTATTACCATCTCGCTAATTCCACGAGATTACCCTGCCCTGCTTCAGAACTTAAAGTTCTGCGAGCTAGGAAGGCGCTTCCTTCAAACTAGTAGCCTAAGATACCTTAGGCTTGTGCCCATGGCCTTAGCCAAATCTTAGCTAAGAGTAGAGATTATAGCCTGAAATTCATCAGAGGGTCCATATGACCAAGGTCTAGGAACCCTACGCCAAGTTCGAAAGGAGATAACTCTTGATGGCTTTGGAGCTTCGAGAGCTCGAAGCCCTGAGATGTCAAACTTCATAACTGTAAAAAATACCCGAATGTCGGAGTCGCGAAAGGTGGTGATTCGTTAATATTGGGAGTCTCTTGGGGCCCCTTCTCGACCGTTTGATCGCCTAGTGGAAGGTTTCATGTATGGTACTTCGATACCAATTTGTAACGCACCCATGGTGTGTCATCAAAATTTTTGTTTTCCTTAACTATTTCAAATCCTCCATCCGGGGTCTTTATCACCTTCTACTCATCTAGAGCATTCCAACCATGGTCTCCATGCTAAAAACTGAGCTCAGAACTGGCAAGTAGACCTCTCCCAAGTTCCTCGAGTGTTCATTAGTCGAGGTTACACAGATTTCACGTGGATACAACTCAATAAGCTCCATCTCAAGTCCTTCGATCACTTAGTGGAAGGTTTTGTGTATGGTTCTTTGGCGAAGTTCCACTTCGGGAGAATGGAGATGCTATAGCATCAAACTCCTCGAACGTCGAAGTTACAAAGTGAAGAAGAGTCGTAGATGAATCAAGAACCTAACAAAGGAGATGAATGTGATCCGTTCATCGGGAGGGAGACCTATCTCAGTCGTTGAATCGACTCAAAGATCCACTGGAGTTAACGGATCAAACACCAACCGCTTAATTAGAACGATGGTTGGGAATCATTGCGGAGCGGGAAGGTGAAATTAGCAGACGTGCTAGGTCACGGACTGCAATCAACCAATGTCGTTGATCCCGTCGAGGTGGAGGATCAATGACCATGATTAGACAGAGTCGGGCAAGCACTTTCCAGATTGCGGAGATTGAGCTCTCTGGTAAAGAGTGAACATGTTTGGACCCCGCAATCACTGTGAACCGTTGATCTGTGAATAAATCAGTATTAGTTGGATCTCGACCATGAGATATGAGGGATGTTGAAATATGATTAGGCCAGAGTGACGAGGTGCAGTGACGCTGTCCACGGTGACGTGGATTTAATCTTGACGAGCCACTTGGCACCTGTATTCATGTGCATCACCTACCCCATAGAGCCTTTGGAATGTGACATGTGTCATCCTGGGTGAGGGAACATGTCTCCCTTGACCCATATATGTGTCAACCCCTGGTACGTGCCCACCAACCCAACATGGTTGGTGAAGGGACTGGAACTTTGAGAGTCTAGGACTTCGGGACCCCAAAGGATTTGGGGTGTAGTATCGTAGAGAATTCAGAGGGACCCGAAGTGCCGAAGTGTCGGGGTAGATCCTAGTTGTTAGCGTAGGGAGGCACGTGGCATTATATTGTTAACTCTGAAGAAGAGCCACTTCGAAGCGTTTGAAGTGTCGAGCTTCGAAAACTCCTGAATCCCAAAGTAGCGAAGAACATCTGGACCATTGGATCCACATGAACATGTGGCGGAGATCTGTGTGCTTCGGAGGGAAGCAAGGGTGGAGTGTGCAGAACTCCTGAAGCCTGAATTCTCGAAGTGACTAGGACTGTAGATTTGGGGATCCTTTGGGTCCTATCCTAACCGTCAGATCTACAACGTAGTCATCTCAGCATTGACCGCTTTCAGAGGATAGGGGTGTTGTGACACCAAAACTCTCGAAGGCTGAAGCGTCGAAGTTCATCATGACCATTTAATAGAGGAGGATGCATGTCAAAATATCTGACACTTCGAAAGGATTTCACTCTGGAGGTTTGCGTGTGTGAAGACTCGAGAACTTGTCGAAGCCCATAGTCCCAAAGTGGATCCAAGCCGTCAAATTCTCTAAGGACACGCGACGTCGGATTGTGAACTTTGGAGATTTGCCACTCCGGAGCATTCACGCGGTGGTTGTCTTGGCACCTGTTGTCTTGGTGTCTGGTCATAGCCCGTGGTCATATGCAAGTGTAGATGAAGGGAAGGGGCTAGGCCTGGATTTCAATCCGAAGGTCGAGCACCGAATTCTCCGCTAGCTTGTGAGTTAGCCGAGGATCAAGCCTAGTCATTGGATTGGTTGGGGAATGGATCTCCACCATATATTTTGGAATGTTGGAAGCTATGGGACATCAGAGGAATCAAGATGGAGCTTATTGAGATGGATCCACATGAAAGTCGTGTGCCCCCAACCAATGAACACCCGAGGAACTTGGGAGAGGTCTATTTTCCAGTTCTGAGCTCAGTTTTGAGCATGGAGATCATGGTTGGAATGCTCTAGAAGAGCATAAGGTGATAAAGACCGCGAATGGAGGATTTGAGATAGTTAAGGAAAACAAAATTTCGACGACCCACCATGGGTGTGTTACAAATTGGTATCGGAGCATGGTTACAACACTTGGCCTACTTGGGCTCATGGACGAGTCGCTTAAAAACCATGTTTAAAGAACTCTTAAGGGTGACACCCTACATTACCTCTTTCCTAAAGAGTCTGGTTAAAACTTGTATTGAAGAAACGAATGAAAACTTTCTACTATGTGTGTGAATTTAAGAAATATGAATTGTGTGTTGTTCATGAACTAATATACTGTTAGCTAACATCAAGTGTTTTGTCAGCACTCAAGCAGTTAATAAATCACAGGAAACTACAAGCGTAAAGGATGATGATGCACCATGAAGTGGGGAATGGCTTCCATAATAGAGACAAAGAATTTGACGAGAGGAGTGCGGTGGAGACCCCTCCAGATCTGGCTGAAACTGTAAGGAGCCTCATGGTCGAATTACAAAGTTGCAAGGCCGACAACGAGAGATTGATAAAAGAGCAAGAAAAACAAATGGAAATTAATACAGTCTTGTTGCAGAGCTTATCTGACATACATAGGCAGTTGCAGCATGGACTCGTAACCATTCATGTGGACCGATGACATACAAGGAGAAGTCAAAGTCCACTTGAGATATGAAAACATGGTCCCATAAGTGGCCACACTAAGAGGAGTACCTCGAGGAAGGCCCAACCTGAAGGCAGGGGACACTCATCAGGAGAGTCTTCTGGAGAGGAAACTGGCAACTCTGAGGGATCTTCTAGTGGAAAAACTAGATCACATTCTCAAAGGAAAGGAAATAAGTGAAAGCATTCCAAAAGTCACAATCCTAAAGAATTCAAGAAAGCCAAACCACCCTCTTTTGATGGAGAGATTGAAAAAGGGGAAGAGGTCGAAGACTAGCTGCTTGGTTTAAAGAAGTATTTCAGAGTCCGTGACTACTCTGAAAACTTGAAGGCTTGAATATCCATATTCAACCTGGAAGGAAAGGCTTCCATTTGGTGTGAATACCTTAGGAATGTGAAAGGAATCCATGAGGACTTGTCATGGAAACAATTTAAGAAACACTTCAAGAAGAAGAGTAGTTCGGGACTCAAGAAGAAGGGGTTTAAATCCTCATGATCTAAGAACTATAGGAAGGGTTCTAGGATGAGCCTTCCTACCGGAAGTGTGTATCAATAGAATTTCCCCTCCTAGAGAGGAAATAAGCATTTTGGATCAACCCTAGGAAAGACTGATAACCCAAAGAGATAACCCTTGAAATGTTGGGGTTGCAGAGAAGAACATTTGATGAGGGATTTCCCACACAGACAACATAACAGTAGGAGAGTCTACAACATCCAAGAAGCTACCACAGTCAATGATGTGGCTAGGAGCATGCCATGGATTTATGCAGCCGTGGATAATAAACAAGCCGACCACCAAGCTTCAGTGGTGGAGATGGAAGGTATGATTGCCAACCATTTGATTTCTCTTTTAATTGACCATGGTTCTAATTTGAGTTATGTATCCCCTCAAACTGTTGATAAGTGTAAACTGCAGCTAGTTAGACATGTTAAGCCATGGTTGGTACAACCAGCCACCGGAACAGAAAGAAAAGTAGCAGAGGTCATACCATCTTGTCAATTCATTATGGATGGATTGCCCACCCAAGAGACCTTTAACATACTTCCCCTAGGATATTATGACTTGTTGATTGGTACGGATTGGTTAGCCACCCATAAAACCAATTTGGATTGTTACCATAAGACCTTATAGTGTGAAAATGAAGAAGGGAAAAAAATAACCCTCCAAGGGATTCAAAATTTTGTCTTAGTGAGACGAATATCATCCCTTCAAATGAAAAAAAAAATATTTCAGAAAGGGATGTTCCCTATATGCAATACATGTGTTAGAATCTATTGAGGATGGCAAACCAAACCTAGAGTGCCACCCCATATTAAGATAATATAAATATGTGTTCCCAGAAGAGGTACCGGATCTACTTCCGAGAAGAGACATTGACTTCTCGATAGAACTTACACCAGGAGCAATGCCAGTATCTAGAATGCCCTATAGGATGAGTACACTAGAGCTAGTTGAACTCAAGCTACAACTAAAGGAGATGATGAACAAAGGCTACATTCGGCCCAATGTGTCTCTGTGGGGAGCACCAGCCTTGTTTGTGAAAAATAAGGATGGCACACTCCGACTGTGCATAGACTATAGACAACTCAATAAGACAACCATAAAGAATAAGCATCCCTTACCAAGAATCGATGACTTGTTCGACCATTTAGGGGTGCTTCCATTTTCTCAAAGATTGACTTAAGGTCTAGATACCATCAAGTCTGAATCAAGGATGAAGACATCCACAAAACAACCTTCGGGACGAGGTATGGTCACTATGAATTTGCGGTGGTGCCATTTGGATTAACCAATGCCCCAACCACTTTTATGTGCTTGATGAATAATGTACTCAACAAATTTCTAGATAGATTTGTATTGGTTTCCATTTTTGATATCCTAATCTACTCAAAGAATAGGGAGAAGCATGAAGAACATCTTAGACTTGTACTTCAAGTACTAAGAGAGCATCAACTCCACGTTAAGTTTAGCAAGTGTGACGTTTTCCAGAAGTAAGTCCATTACTTAGGCCATGTGATTTCTAAAGAAGGAGTGGCAGTAGACCCTGGCAAGATCAGGTCTATTATTGAATGGCCTACCCCAAAGGATGTATCTAATATCATATCCTTTATGGGCTTAGCAGGATATTATAGAAGGTTTTATAAAAGGATTTTCCAAGATTCATTGTCCAATCACTGCCCTTCAGAAAAAGCGGGTTAAGCTCACTGGGACATCAAAATGTGAAGAAAGATTTCATAAACTGAAATACCTTCTAACTCATGCACCCATGATGAAGATTGCAGACCCTGACAATGACTTCCTTGTGTGTATAGATGTATGCAAGGAAGGACTTAGAGGAGTCCTTGTGCAAGAAGGACGTGTAATTTGCTACGAATCCAGAAAACTGAATGAGCATGAAATCAATCATGTGACCCATGATCTAGAATTGGATGCTATATTGCATGATTTAAAAATGTGGAGGCATTACCTCCTAGGTAGGATATTTGTACTTATGACCGACCATTGTGGGTTGAGGCACCTGTTTGATCAACCAAAACTCAATGCCAGGCAAGTTAGGTGGATGGCTCTCCTTAGTGAGTTTGATTTCGAAATCAAACACATCAAAGGAAAGGAAAATAGGGTGGTTGATGCCCTTAGCAGAAGTGTGAAAATGATTCACCTGCCAGCGGTAAGCACCTGTGAAACAAATGTCACGGAAAAAGTCAAGAATGCAAAAGAAACAGATGCATTCTTCAAGACTGTGACCTCATATCCAAGGCAAGATCCTACAGGGCTAAAGTATGAAGGCTATCAGATGCTCGATAAAGGCCTGTTGACTTACAGAAACAGATTGTATATCCCAAGTTGTGATGAATTGAAGAGGTTCATAATGGATGAACTACACAAGAGACCATATATTGGTCATCCAAGTTATCATAAAATGATCACGGCCACTAGGAAATAATTATATTGGCCTAGATTGAAAAATCACATAGTTGACTATCTAGCTAAGTGTCTAGAATGCCGGCAAGTTAAGGCAGAACACCGACACCCAACAGGGTTGGTACAACCTCTACCAATTCCAAAATGGAAATGGGAAACCATCTCCATGGATTTCATCACCGGATTGCCAAAATCAGCTAAGCAGAATGATGCCATCGGGGTAGTGGTGGACAAATTGAGCAAGTCTGCTCACTTCATCCCTATCAAGTCGACTTGTAAGTCAATAGATATTGCCAACATCTTCATGAAGGAGATATTCAGACTACATGGCATGCCTAGGGAGATTATATTTGACAGAGACACAAAATTTACTTCAATCTCTTGGAAATCCTTAATGGCTAGTTGTGAGACTAAATTGTTGTTTAACACAACCTATCACCCTCAAACTAATGGACAGACAGAAAGAGTAAGCCAGATATTAGAAGACATGTTAAGGATGCATGTAATGCATCAGCCTAAGAATTGGGAAGACTACCTGCCATTGGTATAATTTGCCTACAACAACGGTTATCAAGAGTCACTAAAGATGAGCCCTTTTGAAGCCCTCTATGGTAGACAATACAAGATTCCAATCAGCTGGAGTAATCCAGTGGGTAGAATTACAATCTGACTGAACATGCTGAAAGAAATGGAGTAGCAAGTGATTCAGATAAAACAAAACTTAAAAATTTCTCAGGATAGACAGAAGAGCTACGCCGACCGAAAGAGAAACCCCAAAGAATTCAAGGCAAGAGACCATGTCTATCTCAAAGTTAGACCCAGGAAGAGTTCCCTGAGAATGGGAGATTGTGCCAAGCTGGCACCTAGGTATTGTGGACCCTTTGAAGTCTCATATAGAGTGGGACCTATATCCTATAAGCTAGCACACCTTCCCACTGTAAAGGTAAATAATGTTTTCCATGTTTCATTATTGAAGAAATATGTACATGATTCTAATCATATAATTGACTGGCTGTGATCCAGGTGGAACCGGAGGGAGAATTCCTGCTAGAACCTCAATTTATACTAGACAAGAAGGAAACCTCACTCAGGAACCGAACCATTGCACAGGTCAAGGTGCAATGGAAACACTTTGGACCAGATAAGGCTATGTGGGAAATGGAGGATGCCATGAGATAGCCATATATGGTTTTGTTTACTCCTCTATATACATAGCACATTGGCAGGTTGAACATCGAGGACAATGTTCCTTTAAGGGGGAGAGAATTGTAACACCCTGTTTCCTCGAGTTGTAAATATAACTATATTGGCCAATGAACTATGGCAAACTGAAAGGTGTGAATGTTTGATTTGATGGACCTTTGTATGAAAGGTTGATGCATGTAAATTATTTTATTTTAATTGAAAATGAATACGTGTTGCAGGATTGTTGGAAAGGGGATGTGCTAAGAGAAACCACAAATTCTAGGAAAGAGATGGTGGAGGGGACCAGGAATGGTTGTGCTAAATTCCATTGAACTAGTACCTTGCTGGATTTAAGTGCTCAGGATCAAAACAACCCTCTGACCTAGGAATGAATTACAGTCAGGCTAGTAGGTGGGAAGACCTCCTCGGGAGTTAATGAGGGGATGGGGCAGACTGCCCATCTGTAAGGCTTCCAAACCTCACCACAGAATGGGAGTTTGAGCCACACACAATCTTGCTGGAAAAGGTAAGAAAGGAAAGCATGGGGGTCAGGGGAGGGGATCTGCAAAGAGTGCAGAGACAAGAGACTGAGCTCTCGAGTTCAAGGAAGAACTGTAAAAAGAATGTGTTCTGATCGCAGGAAATAGAGACTAACTCGGGAGAAGGAGAGTAACCTTCATCCCTATCTATGACTGAGTCAGGAGAAGGAGAGTAATCTTCGTCCCTATATATTTATGTGTCAGGAGAAGGAGAGTAACCTTCATCCCTAACTTTCGTTGAGCCAGAAGAAAAGATTCAATCTCAAAGCATCATGGTCTAGCTCGAGGGTGGCCAATGGTAAATTCGTTAGGAGTTATTGAGCCTATGGTTGGGTGGAAACAGGCACCCCTTTCAGCAGTTGCATCACGTCTTTTAGTTTTGATAAGTGTTTTCATGTTTTGTGCTTTGAAATGGAATCATGAATGAATGCATGTATGTATACATTTAAGATTGGCCTCTGTATTGACTGATCGAGTAATGTGTATGTATTTATCTCCTTGAGTACTCATGCTTCTGCTTGATTTTTCGTATGCTCCAGTTTAACCCTTGAAGGTGTTTTTCCCACAGAGTTACCTCACCGTTCCAAAGTCGGAGCAAGCCTCTTGGCACTACTACCATCTCAGTAATTCCACGAGATTACCCCGCCCTGCTTCAAAACTTAAATTTCTGCGAGCTAGGAAGGCGCTTCCTTCAAACCAGTAGCCTAAGAGACCTTAGGCTCATGCCCATGACCTTAACCAAATCTTGGTTAAGAGTAGATCTTATAGCCCAAGATTCATCAGAGGGTCCATATGACTAGGGTCTAGGAACCTTGCGCCAAGTTCGAAAGGAGCTAACTCTTGATGGCTTCAGAGCTTAAAGCCTTGGGATGTCATACTTCATAACTGTCAAAAATACCTGAATGTCTGAGTCACAAAAGGTTGTGAGTTGTTGATCTAGGGAGTCTATTGGGGCCCCTTCTCGACCGTTCGATCGCCTAGTGGAAGGTTTTGCGTATGGTACTACTGTGAAGTTCCACTTTGAGAAAATGGAGATACTATAACATCAAACTCCCCGAACATCAAAGTTACGAAGTGAAAAAGAGCCATAGATGAATCAAGAACCTAACAAAGGAGATGAATGCGAGCCTCTCATCAGGATGAAGACCTATCTCAGTCATCAGACCGACTCAAAGATACAATGGAGTTAACAGATCAAACACAAACCTCTCGATTAGATCGATGGTTGGGAATCATTGCAGAGTGCGAAGGTGAAATTAGCAGACGTGCTAGTTCATGGCCCGCAATCAACCAATGTCGTTGATCCTGTTGGGGTGGAGGATCAATGACCATGTTTAGACAGAGTCGGGCGAGCACATTCTAGATTACAGAGATTGAGCTCTCCGGTAAAGAGCGAGCATGTTGAGGCCCTGCAATCACTGTGAACCGTTGATATGTGAACAAATCGGTATTGGTCGGATATTGACCGTGAGATCTGAGGGATTTTGAAAGACGATTAGGCTTGAGCGACGAGGAAAAGTGACGCCATCCACGTTGACATGGATTTAATCTTGACAAGCTAGGCGCCACCTGGATTCATGCGCATCACCTACCCCATAGAGCCTTTGGAACGTGACACATGTCATCCTGAGTGAGGGAACATGTCGGCCCTGACCCATCTACGTGTCAACCCCTGGTATGTACCCACCTAGCCAACATGGTTGGTGAAGGGACTGGAACTCCGAGAGTCCGGGACTTCGGGACCCTAGAGGATTTGGGGTGTAGTATTGAAGAGAGTCGAAAGGGACATGAAGTGTCGAAGTGTCATAGGAGATCCTAGCCATTTTCGTAGGGAGGCACATGGAAGTAGATTATTAACTCTGGAGAAGGGCCACACCGAAGGATTTGAAGTGTCGAGCTTCGAAAACTCCCAAAGCCCAAAGTAGCGAAGAAGATCTGGACCATTGGATCCATAAGAACACATGACGGAGATTCGTGTGCTTTAGAGGGAAGCAACGGTGGAGTGTGCAGAACTCTCGAATCCCAAATTCGTGAAGTGACTAGGAATATAGATCTCGGAATCCTTGGGTTCTATCCTAGCCGTTGGACCTACGGCATAGTCATCCCGACGTTGATCGCTTCAGGAGGATAGGGGTGTTGTGACACCAAAACTCCCGAAGGCCGAAGTGATGGACTTCATTGTGATCATTTAATAGAGGAGGATGCGTGTCAGAATATTTGATACTTCGGAGGTTTGCGTGTGTGATGACTCGAGAACCTGCCAAAGCCCGGAGTCCCGAAGTGGATCAGGGTCGTCAAATTCTTTGAGGACACGTAGCGTCGGATTGTGAACTTCGAAGATTTGCAACTCTGGAGGATTCACGTGGTGGTTGTCTTGGCGCCTGTTGTCTTGGTGTCTGGTCATAGTCCGCGGTCATATGCGAGTGTAGATGAAGGGAAGGGGTAGGCATGAATTTCAATCCGAAGGCCAAACGTCGAATTCCCTGCTAGACTATGAGTTAGCCGAGGATCAAGCCGATTCATTGGATTGGTTAGGGAATGGATCTCCACCATAGATTTTGGAATGTTGGAAGCTTCAGGACATCATAGGACTCGTGATGGAGCTTATTGAGTTGGATCCACGTGAAATTTGTGTGCCTCCGACCAATGAACACCCGAGGAACTTGGGAGAGGTCTATCTACCAGTTCTGAGCTTGGTTTTGAGCCTGGAGGCCATGGTTGGAATGCTTTGGACGAGCAGAAGGTGATAAAGACCCCGAATGGAGGATTTGAGATAGTTAAGGAAAATGAAATTTTGATGACCCACCATGGGTGTGTTACACCTTTGGAGGGCACTTTGGTAGGGCTAGGAGACAAGCTCCCACCTCTTTGCACTAGGGTGTGGCCTTTGGAGGCCTATGATGTCACCTTCCTAGCTTTGACGTCACCTGTAATATCCCAAATTCGCAGATCTGCATATTAACTCTCTACTAACCTTGTATGTCGTAGATATGATACTCTTTGGGTGGTTGAATGGGTTATTTAGGTTTCTGAATGCGTTTTATGATTTGAATTTAACATGCGAGGTAATTTTGCATGTGGTTTCAGGTGGAACAACTTGTTTAAGATATATTGAATAGTCAAGCAATTACAATAATGACATGCATGTACAAAACTTCACACACAGACTACATGCATTTAAAAATAACCAAACCAATCTTTAGTTAGACCTTCAAATGACTAGATCTATATTGGAATACTAGTAAAATCATGGAACAATACCTAGAACTAACATGCATCACTAGATAATTGACATGCAAGCCCGATCTGTGAAATGTGTGGGTTTTTTGTTGCATGCAGCATTGGATCTGTTGTTGGACGATGAATCTGATGCATGCACGAGCAAGACTCCTCCGAATCTGATGATTTTTTTCCCAATGAAGTCGCCTTCTTCCCTATAAGACTCGCCCTAGATGGATTTGTTGTTGCTAGGCTCCTAGATCTCTCTATCACTGTCGGAAGTAATATGTCCAACTGTTGGGAATGCCCTCATGCTAGCTAACACTGAAAGAGTCACCCCAGTAGATTCCACTATCAAAATCTGATGGAACCTATCTCAAATGGAGCGTCATGCCTCCCTCTCCAATGGGTTGGAAGGAATCTAGCTCACTATCCCTCTAGATGAGTAGACATGAGAATCTGTGATCTCTCTTATGTATGTCAAACACTCTGCAAACTCCACTGACTGAATGTGACACCTTGATGGCTAGAAGGCTTGGAAAAATGTGTTGGATGGCTCAAATTAAGTGCCTTCCCCTGATCTCAAATGGGTTCTGAGGGTTTAGTTTTGCTAGGCCTCCTCAGGAAGAGGACCCACTATACTTTTGATGTCTCCTCTAATACTCACACTGGAATCTGATTGCTGGAGATGGATCTTTGATCTCCACACTCAATCTGACTATAGATATGTAATGAAAGAAATGGAAAACCTATATGGTCTCCCCGACTGGCTAGGGTGTGTCTCTCAACACTGAATCCAATCCCTCGGCGTCTTCCTCCCGGAATCCACAAGTATCCTCAAATTCGCCTGAATGTAGGTTTCTCCTCGGAGATCTGGTTTCAATTATCAAATCATCAATAATGATCCATTAGGTTTCTTTTCCTCTCCTTATATCCTCTGAAACCCTAATTCTTCATTGACTTTTCACTTAAGTGATGTTCCTAAGTTTTCTGATTTAATATTCACTTAAGCGCTTAATTACCTTTTTCCACTTAGTCACTTGATGTCACTTTCAAATTATAACATTTCCCTAGTGAAATGACATCAAATGAACATTTTCCCCTATTTCTTCCTAGCTATATTCTAAATGGGATGTTTGGAATACTAATCCCTCCTCTCTGGAGTCCTCACTCGGAAAGGGACATTACAGTCTTCCCTTCCCGAGATTGCTTGTCCTCGAGCAAAATCAATACAGGGTGTTGCAAAATCTGATCACTCTCCTAAGTAGCATCCTCTAATGGAAGTCCCCTCCATCTGACCAAACACTCTCTGATGACCCGACTCCTCAATTTCCTCTCTTTGAACTCCAATATCTCCTTCGGAACCAACTCTAACTGTCCCTCCTCATCCAAAGGTGATAGCTCCTCAAAAGTGCTAATGAAATGTTCCACCGCTTTCTTGAGGCAAGAAACGTGGAACACGTTGTGAATTCATCTCCCCTCTGGAAGTTCTAACTCATAGGCCACTTCACCTACCTTGCGTATGACCCTGTATGGTCCATAGAATCTGGGTTTAACCTTCTTCGCCCCACTCTTCTTCAAAGATGATTGTGTGTATGGTTGTAGCCTCAGGAAAACTATATCCCCAACCTCAAAGCTACGCTCTATATTGTGTCTGTTTGCATTCACCTTTTGTCGATTTTGCGCCACCCGTAGATTCTCCTTTAATACCTTCATAATATCTTGACTCTCTATTGTCCAGTCTTTGGCCTTGGGAGCCTTGTTGTCTCCAAAAACCAAATCAATCAAAGTGGGAGCATCATATCCATATAATGCTCTAAATGGGGTCATACCTATGGACATGTGGAGGGTAGTGTTATCTGCTCACATAGTTCCTCAAGTATCCCTCTATCCACTTGTTGATTATCTCAGTATACCCATCAGTCTAGAGGTGGTAACTAGTGTTAGGTGTTAACTCTGTACCAACCAATCTGAATAAATCCTGCCAAAATGTGCTAATGAACCGACTGACTATACTTTGTGGAAAACAGTGAAGTTTGAAGATCTCTCTAAAGAAAAACTATGCCACTTGCACTACGTTGTAGTCTATAGGAATCGTAAAAAAGTGCATAGATTTGGTCAATTTGTCGACAACTACAAATATGCAGTCCTTACCCTGAGCCTTACGTAGGCCTGTAATGAAGTCTATGGATATACTTTCCCATTTCTGCTTCGAAATAGGGAGTCACTGAAGAAACCTTGCTGGGAGTGTCTGCTCTGAATTGTTTTGTTGAAAAGTCACACACTCGTTGATGTGTCTCATCACATCCTTCTTGAGACCCTTTCAAGAGAATCTTTCCTTGACTTGCTTATATGTCTTGAAGAAGCCCCGATGGCCTACTACAGGTGAGTCGTGTACTATCGCCAAGATTTTCTTTTTTAGGCTAGATCCAGGCATAAAAGAGACTCAATATTTATAGAAGATGACCTCATCTATGACTTTGTACCTATCCTCCTTGTTATCAGGTAAATCGGTAGATGTAGACATGAACTAATCCCCCTAGATCTACCTGGATCTAGAACAAAACAAGACGGAACAATACACTTTCGCTATATTATGATCATTGAATTTAATTACCAAAAGAGGAATAGATAACATACCTTATGAATCGCTTCCTTATGTCTTTGTTGATCCTGCTTTGCTTCAATACTCCTGTGAAATCGGATCTGTAATAACACAAATCAACTAACGTGAAAGTAGGGATAATGAAATTCAATGACAACCTAAACATGTGATCAAGGAATCACGTAATAAAATATCAATCATTTTATGGGAAAGAGACATGCCACCATATTATATTAATGAAATATAGAAGATACAACTGAATCACCTTGATGTCGCAAGTTCCCTTTCAGTGGCCCTTCATTCTGACACACACATACATTTGCTCTGACCTTTTGTATGAAGATTTCTCTCAAAAGCTTGTTGGATGAATGGAGACCTCAAGCATCACTTGAAATAAGATTCTTCATAGTCTTCAACCTATTCTTTTCTCAATCTCTATGCTTCTCTATGCTTGTACCTCTAACCTTTTCTATGAGAAGCCTATCATTATATAAGAAAAGCCAAAGTGGTTAAAGAGATGAGGATGATCCTATCAAATCAGAGAATTCAGTAGGATCGTAACCACACAGACACCACTTCATTTTTCCAGAAGATTCCACTTCTAGAAGCTACTAGAACTTCTTTCCTCTTTTAGCTTTAAAGCGTCGTCATGACCTGCCTATATATCAGCCTGCGGAAATCCCACTGACTGGCTATAGTACAACATGCGAAAATTAGGGATTTCCGCACTGTGTAAAGGAAGATGCATGCGGTGGCCTTCCAAAAATACATTTTGCAAGGGTGGAAAAAGGTTGCTTTTCTCAGGCAAAAGATTATATTGGGAGCCTGAACACATGTTTATGTAACCATGATCAGGGTGACCAAAATAATGTGTAACATAATGCCCACCAAAGTATGAGACTGGAACTTGAGATAGTCAAAATACTTTGTAAAATAAGCGTGTATGTGTCAGGAACTAGGGGCGCACCAATCAGGAACCTGCAAACAATCAAGCATCTGTACAATATCATATCATGTCTGAAGTAGGCATTCCCATGTCCAGACCATAAATTATTGAAATCATAAATGTAGGTCATGGCCACCAATTATACAACGTGGATCCATGTCAACAATACTCTGCATAGCCACTGGGAATACACTGTGCATCCATGCATGGAAAACTCAAGTATGAACATAGCCATGAGACATACAAAGTGGGTCTATGTGTCAAAACAAATCACAGATACTCCTCCGCAACCTGGACCAAAAATGATGAAGTCCAGGGTCTTCAATCCATTCTTCGTTAGTACGATTCTAGTCACGTGATTACAGATGTTGAAGTCGAACGTGAATAGAAACCACTTGATTACCAATCAGTAATGAAAATTGTTAACAAGTGTGAGGGAAATCACTATTGATGTCAATGAATCCCAAGGTACCCTAGTACAATCCAACGAGTGTGAATGAATGAGTTGAAGTTGAACACTTGACAAAATCTTTCGATCGGGGATCAATGATGTGGATCCACTGTCGAAAGCAAAGAACCTGCCATTGAGGCATGCAGACTCTAATGTACTAAATAATTTCTAAGCCTTTTTCCTGGATAATGAGCTGAAATCGACAGGAAAAGGCTCATCACAGGAGGGCCTTGATGTATCTCCCATCAATGACACGAAATAAGTAACAGATTTAGGATACAGCAAAATACATATGGGACTTGGGACTGACACAGGGAAGGTCGACATGGTAAGAATGAACAATTACATATGGCCGACTCGAAAGAAGGTTTCGGTTGAACTTCTCTTGAACATATGAATGACATGACAATGACCTTGGCAGTATTGACTCAAAGATGACCCGAGATATGAACTTTCAGAAGGTCGGACAAGAGACAAACGGATTACCCAACCCAGATTCAATATGACAAAGAGAGGTGTCATGTTCAAGGGCGATGCTTACTGTCATCAATACAGATACAGAGACACATTCCTTTCCCAAAATTTCCCCCACCATTTATGGCGAGTACCTCTTTATTTTTACGCAAGCTTGAGGAGGATAACATATGCTTGTTGATGTAAGCTCATCCTTCAGACAAGTCCCTCAAAGTACATATAACGAACCCTAAGAAGGAGTGGTTTGATCTCGTATGGGCTTGTCGATGTTTGTTTAACGAGTCCAAAGATAGAAAACTCGAAGGTTTTTCATGATTATAGAGTTTGGAAAAACACTTAAAAGAGAACTCTCTCAGTTCCTTTTTCATAGAATAGTTCGACAGGACCGAAAAAGTGATAAACTATCACCCACCAAACGTTTTCTTCAAATACTGTTACAAGTGTGAAAAGAACAAGGTCGCTCAACAATCTTTTCGTTTTTAAGGAGCATGAAAAGAGCTTAAAGAATTCTCCATAGGTTTCGTTATTTTCGTGTTACCATGGCGAGTACGAAAAGATGACAAAAGTATACTCGGTTCCATTCTCATTGGTTTTTGAGCCCGAGAACGAACAAAGACTATGCTCGAGGTTTTTCTAAAAAACCTTAAAAAGTAATTGTACATGCGACAAAAATAGAATAAATCATAAAAACTGTCCATAATTCGTTGTCCAAAGTCCTAAATTTCTTCCTGTAAGGAACAAAACACTTACAAGATATTTAGAGGTAATGGGTATTTGACAAAAATGTATTTATATAAAACAAAATATTAGAAAAAATGATAAAAAAGTAATAAATAGAAGTAAAAAGTCTTTTTCACCATTTTATTTTTACTTGGTAAAAAACTTACCAAAAACCCTTGTTTTTTACCTCAACTTCGACGACGGATTGCGGAGGCTATAGGGGATCATTCCACGAACAGATTGCGTAAAAGAGGTAAGCATCTCATCTTCTATCTTTTCAACGGATTAATTTTTGTTTTTGATGGTAAAAATTCAAGTTTTTTTCATGATTTGGGACTGTTAGTCGTGCGTTGGGGCCGCCGCGAGTGGACTATAACGGGCCCTACGGAAATCAACGATTTTTGTAGGTGCGTTAAGGCGCACTCATAGAAATTCTGCATTGTATTTGAAGTTTGGTCGCGGCGGCCATAAAACTAAAAAGAAAAGTGAACGTTGACTCAATAAAAATCCCAAAAAGTGTTGAAAAGGTGTTCTAAAGATCTTCTATGTTTCCCATGCAGGTATTTACTTGCAAAGATGTTGGAATGGAGGGAGCGTGAGCACGAAGAAGATGATATTATGGCTTTAAATGATGCAGGGACCGTGAATTCCCTTTGGCAATGTGGTCTATTAAGATTCTTCAAAGTTCAGGGCATGAAAGCCCAACAAAGATTACTAGAATATCTTATTCATATGTGGGATTCAGAACAACAAGTGTTCCAGGTGGGGGTTCATGTCCTCTCTTTGGATATTGAGGATATTTATTTCCTGACAGGGTTGTCACATCGTGGGGCACGCGTGACTTTGACAGGTGATCGAGGTGGTGGATTGCCCATGACTAAGTACATTCATGAGCATTGTGAACCTGACGCTGAAAGACGTAAAGGAAAAGTCACAATTCGAGGTGTGAGAGATTTGACCCTCGGGACCATCTTGTTTATTGTTGCACGGATGGCAGGGAGTGCTTCGCCACACATGGCACTCCAAATTTACTTCCAATATGCTATTGAATACTTGGAGCCTCGAGTATTCAATTGGTGTGATTGTCTATTACGCAGCATGAAAACTCAACTCACGAAAAGCAAGAATGGGGACCTCAAACAGTTCGGTTATGGTTCTATTTTAGTATCTTTCTTCCTCGAAAGGGTTCCACACCTACGCCTGCAAGTGGAATGGGGAATACCAGCCCCAAGAGACCCACGAATGAAAAGATGGTGTGATCTGATGACACAGCATGTGGCGGGCCAAATTGTGAAGTATGATGATGCATTCTTCAATTGGTTGGGACCGCAAATCCTGATGATGACGATTATGCTTATGTCGGTCTAGACTTTCGGGGTGATCTAGATTTGGTTCTCTCTGAGGAATCTCAATGGGGAGATCTAGGTAAGAAAGGCATTTGTGTTTTTACAATGTTTTTATGAGGTTTTTAAAATATTTAATGTTTTTGTGTTTCCAATCGAAAGACTAATAAAAAAAATTCAATCATGCAAATGTAGGGCCACATCGACCCCTAGGGTCTTCTCCTATTCAGAGGCGAGGAGAGGCACGCGTAGTGGTTGGATGGGATGCTGAGGATTATGATGCGATAGAGAAAAACCTGGAAGGCTTGATGGTAGACATCCCTGATATATCCATCGAGGAGATCCTGAGGCGTTATCAAATGCATACTGTAGCATATACGGCTCACTTAGTCGGTTACTACGCAGGGTAGCAAGAGCAGTAGTATGCTATCGTGAGAGGCATCCATGAGGCCATTTTGTAGGGGCCATGGGTTCTATATTTTGATATTTTGATCTTCAGATTATATATATATATATATATATATATATACACATGAGGCTTTTACCGATTTACTTTGCTCTTTGTACAATATGTGAAATGTGGTTGGAATTACAAATGTCTCAAATGTTTGTCTAATACATAATTAGCTAGAGCATCAGTTAATGTATTTAGACATCTAGGAATGTGTTGATATTCAATATAATCGAAATGACGTTCCAAGAGGCAGATTCGTAAATATACCCGTAATAGAGTAGGGCTTCAGATAGTATAGACATTGTTTAGTTGTAGAACTACTAGCTGTGAATCAAGTCGTATAATGAAGCGACGAATCCCAAGCGAAATAGCAGTACTCAATAATTCCATGACCGCGCTATACTCTGCGATATTATTGGTTGCTCGACCGAGACAAACACCTTGTAGGAAAAAAAGTTTGTTTGAGGGTGCATAGATTGCCCAAGCAGCAGAAGCTAAATTCTAGGTACTATGGCTAGCACCATCGGCGAAGCCAATATGAGGTAGCAAAAACACCGACATCTGGAGACCAAACACAAAGCAGGGTAAGTCACCAGGGGTAAAAGTCAAAAACCAGAAACACACTAAAATCACACACAAGAGTATGATACAGTAAAAATACAAGTGCTTATGCCGAGATAGGCTAAGCGTAGTACTTCTTCAAGTAAAGCCCATTTCTGGGTTCACTCAAAGGAGTGCCATCGTAATCTACTAACTCGTATGCTCCCT
The DNA here is from genome assembly GCA_000966675.3 of Picea glauca. Classification (NCBI taxonomy): domain Eukaryota; kingdom Viridiplantae; phylum Streptophyta; class Pinopsida; order Pinales; family Pinaceae; genus Picea; species Picea glauca. The sequence goes on along the minus strand of JZKD02S1674500.1, from coordinate 144,067 downwards.
TCTCTAACACTCTTGTAACAGTATAAGGGCCTCGCCACATAGCTTCCAATTGTCCGACTCCTAGCAAATCACAATCTTATTCATAGAGGAGAACTAGATTTCCTTCATAAAACATGTGTGGCTTGACATGTTTGTCATATTGGGCCTTTATGCGTTTTTTCTGGGTTTCAATAACTAGGGTGGCATCACGACGAGTTTCGTCCAATTGCGTAAGATACAACAGACATTCCTCCTCAGCATAGGTGTTTGGGAGAAGTTGGACGGCTAGTTTTAACGATGGAATTTCACATTCAATCGGTAGAACAACTTCTAAACCGTACACTAATTCGAAGGGTGTAAACCCTGTGGCCGACTTCATGAATGTCCGATAGGCCCACAACGTTGAGAAGAACATCTTGTACCAACTCGTTTTGTGAATTTCGATAATCTGTCGAAGCATGGTAATAAGTACTTTGTTTATTGCTTCGACTTGGTCGTTGGCCTGTGGATAGTAGGGGGTTGAGTTTTCATGTCGAAGACCCAACTTTTTTGTAAGCTCAGACATCATAAAGTTTCGGAAGTGGCTACCGTGATCGGTGACGATAGCCCGTGGGATTCCAAATCGTGTAATAATGTGATTGAAGATGAATAGGGCTGCAATTTTTCCCGTGTTGTCAAATGTAGGCATCGCCTCGGCCCACTTCGTGAAATAATCTACGGCTACAATAATGTACCTGTGCCTCTCGGCCAAGTGAGGGTTACATGTCATGAAATCGATGCCCCATTTAGTGAAAAGGTCCAACAGAAACTACAGGATGTAAAGGAGCGGGGTGAGATTTTATTTTGTTGTTGTATGTTTGGCAAGCATGGCTTTTTTGGACCGTGATAATACAATCTTTGAATAAAGAAGGCCAAAAATATCCAACTCATAAGATCTTTTGGGCAGTAGCATACCCAGACATGTGACTGCCACATGCTCCAGAATGGCAGTCATTCAAATCTTTTTCAGCCTCATCATATGTGAGACATCGTCGAAAAACAGGGTCAACTCCACGGTGATAAAGAGTATCACCGAGGATGATATACTGACGAGCTTGGTAACATATGCGACGACAGTCGGTGCTAGACAAATCGGGCTGGAAAGTTTGAGTCTGGAGATATATAATGATATCTCCATACCAAAGTTCATCGGAACTGATCAAGAAAAGGGATTCATCGGGTAATGAATCATCTACTACATTTTCCATCTCAGAACAGGGAAGGTCACATATCAATTCAACAAACACCAAGGATTTCTTGGACTTAGCGCGTTCAAACTCTAAGTCAAACTCTTGTAGCATCACAATCCATTTGGAGTATTTTCCCCCTAGAAACTGGCATGTAAGAATGTGTTGCATAGGGTTGCAATCAGAAATCACGGTGGTCTTGCGTAAAAGGATATAGTGTCATAAACGTTGGATAGCTTGAACAGCTGCCAAGGCCAGTTTTTCAACATGTAAATACTTGGCTTCGGTAGTTGTGACACTCTGACTCAAATAATAAATAACATTTTCGTCATGAGAATCGTCCTCTTGGACCAGAACCATGGCGATGGTCGAATCCGAAGCAATGAGATAAAGGAAAAAATCTCGACTATTATCGAGCGGGAAAAGTAGTGGGGTACGGGTTAAAGTCAATTTCAAAGCGTCGAAGGCTTTGTTGGCAGTGGTGTCCCATACAAATTTAGAGCCTTTCTTTAATAGCCGAGTAAATCCAAGCGTTAACTCAGCGTAGTTCAAGATAAAACGATGTAGAAAGTTTGCCTTCCCTTGCAAACTTTGTAGCTGGCGAAGTGAAGAAGGGGGAGGGAGATTGAGAATGACCTCAGCCTTCAAAGGATCTACCCGGATCCATTGACATGACACAATAAAGCCTAAGAGTTGGCCAGACTCCACACAGAAAACACATTTGTGTGGGTTTAATCATATACGATAGAATCGACAACGAAGGAAAATGGCTTGGAGGTGGGCCAGATAATCCCTACGATGCATGGAATGTGTTGGTAGGTCATCTAAATATGGTTGTACGATGTGCTTAATATCATGGAAAGCATAAGACATAACACGTTTAAACGTGGCACCGATGTTCTTTAAATCGAAGGGTAGTTTCCAGTAGGCAAAAGTGCCCCAAGGACAAATAAAAGAGGTTTTGTGTTGATCTGCAGGTAAGATGTTTATCTGATTATATTCAGAGAAACCGTCCATTAGAGAGAAGATTTCACTTCCGGCGCAATCGTCGATGATTTGGTCAACGAAGGGGGTGGGAAAGTTGTCTTTAGGACAAGCTTTGTTGATATCCCTATAATCAACACAGACACAGATCCTACCTTGTTTCTTATTAACCGGAACGAGATTGGATACCCAATCTGTTAAAGCCACGGGATAAATAAAGCCATCTTTAAGAAGTTTTTCGACTTCAAGCTTGATAGTGGCTACTTTACGAGGGTGGACCAGTCGAAGTCTTTGCCGGACGGGTTTAGTGCCCGGGTATGTCTTGATTTCGTGTACAACAATATCGAGGTCAATACCAAGCATCTCTTCATAGCTCCAGGAGAAGACGTCGCAAAATTCTTGAAAAAGAGATTGATACGTGGCAACTTCATCAGTGGAACATGAAGCTCCGATGTGCACATTTTCAACAACTCCAAGTTTGATAGAGATGTCGAGGGGGATGGTGGGTGAAATGTTGCTAAAGTTCCCTTCCTATAACACATCGTGTGTGGAGTCGGGAACCGAAGTAATAACGACAATGGTCGACGGAGTCAAAATTCGTTGGTAACTCTTGAGAGTGTGTTGTTCCGGGAAGAGAATGGAACGATGATGTCCATCGTCCCAAGGAGTGTCCTCCATGGACATAACCGACATAATCATCTCATATGTGGGAAAAATTACATGAAAAGGATCAGGATATTAATCGCCAAGGGAGGGGGTAGAGGGGGATGCTGATTGAATGGCTTGGTAAGTGGATTCAACTGGACTCAAGGGCATCTGGTCATTGTAGTGAAGATAATCACTGGGTGCGAGTACTACCCACGAGTCAAAAGACACGGGAGTTTTGCAGACGAAGGTGGATATCATGTTGATCGAGGCAACCAAAGGAGGTGGAACGTCGGGTGGTGGGATGGGGAAAGTACCCATCAAAGTGGAATCTTTTAGAAGACCCACACTGACATTCTCATATCCAGGGGGTGTCTTTACAATGAAAGGTACATTGTTGGTACGTGTATCAGAGTTAAAGAAGGCCAATTGGTCCACCGTAATTACTTTTCCCTGATGTGGAAAACGTACGACACGAAAAAGAGTGGACACAATTGCACGCATGGAATCAATCCAGCTGCGGTCGAGTAAAAGGTTGTAATCGAGAGGTGCGTCAAAGACCTCAACTTCTACACTGACCGATTTTCCTTCTAACGTGATGGGCAACAAAGGAAGGACACCGTAAGGTTTAAATCCATAGCCATTAAAGGCCTTGAGCGTGTTGTGTGATTCGGTTAAGGGAGGAGAGTCGATGGCTTTCCAGCAGACAATAGACATGACACACTTCAAGGCACCCTCATCAATAACTGTTCTACAAATGTTCTTGTCAGAGACAATAACTTCTATTTGAAATGCAAGTTTAGGGGGTAACCTTGGAATGTGATCTTCCAAGTCAAAGATTATTAAATTTGTATCCATAGGGTCGATTCCACCAATAGCTTTCAACAGTGCCTTCCATTGTGTAGGACAACTCTAAAGGACTTTGAGGGCTGACATCGCGGACGATGCTTGGGCCAGATCCTCTACAATACTGTAGTTCTGAGCAGCACGCGCATGAGGATTGAAAGCAGACTTTCGAACAACACCCTTTGGGGGAGGGCAAAGAACTATATCTAGGCTCGATCGTTCAAGATGAAGAGGACCGTTGGTAGGTGGAGCCAAGGGAGATGGTTGAACCAATGAAGGTGGTATTTCGTCAACTTTCTCCTTAGAGGGTGAATAATCTTTGGCTCGAGTGGTAAGTGTGATGTCATTCTTCTTTGAATCACCAGTACACATTAGGACATAAGAAGTAGTGGAGGGGGAAGGTTGGTCATGAATGACCAATTGGGCCTGCTTTTGAGAAGGGAAGGATTGCGACAACATGGCCGGCCTAGGCGGTTTCAGGGTCCCTTGAAGGAACTTGGTAACCTCATCCCGTCTTGGACAATCCTTAGTGTAGTGATCATCATCACAGATAAGACAAGGGTATCGGGGTTTGCACTTATCCTTATCATTAACAAGTTGTGTTTTGGTCTTCTCAGATTGCGGATTATTTTTATCCTCCTTATTCTTACCCTTCCCTTTTTTAGATTTATTCTTTCCGACAGGGGTAGATTGAACAGAGTTCACCTCATAAGTCTTGCCGGCGGGAGGAGTAGGAGGCAAAGCATGTTGAACATTAGAAGCAATAGACTTGGGGTTGGTGGTAGAGGCTTGTGCGGAGTGGGGTTGGGCATGGAAAGTGCCAATCACACCATTAACTGCATGAGAAGCAGCAGGAGTAGTTGAAGTAGCGGTAGTGGAAGGACAAGGTGCATCAGGGAGTAAATCGTAAAGAGTACACGTTTGTGAGTAAACAAGGTCAAGGTATTGAGCATGACTGATTGTCTGTTCTTCTGTGACAACTCCACCCATGGCGATGTCACGAGCGATGTCATTCACGAATGATTTCGTGAACCACTCTGCCAGTAACTGATCGGGAAGATCGAGTTTGATTAGATGTCGTCTCCATCGCCACTCATGAATGTGATTAGAGATATGAGTGGCTTTGGTTTGTTTGAAAGAATTCAAAATTTTGGTTCTCGTTTCATAACAGATCAGTAATTGGTAGTGGGTGAGGAAATCCATGGCGAGGGTGTTAAAGTCAATGAAGAAGCCTCATGGCAATTCTATATATCACTTCACGGCTGAACCCGTAAGAGTTCGCTGAAAAAGATGTAATCGAATAGCGTCATCCATCAAGGAGTTGGATGAACACCACAGGTGGAAAGTCATTACATGATTGTTCGGGTCCTCTCTCGGTTTACCATCAAACTTAGGAATGTCGGATGGTAGTTTGACCGGTATTATGGGCCATTGAGGAGAGTGACTGATAGGATCATTTAAAATTCTAAACAGATCAGGGAGGTCCAGGGTGGTTAAGAAGGGAAACTATCTATTCACGTGGGGATATTGGTGACTTTGGGGAAGAAGTCCCATAGGTATACTAGTAGGATCGTAAGCAGTTTGCATATAATGCGAAGATTCGAGCAAATTCGGTTGTTGGTGTGGAGGCATGTAACCTATAGGGTTGTATTGGTTAGGGTTGTTCCCTTGAACAGGGACATTGGGTCGAGCATTCGAGCCCCGAATGGGATTGGATGGACTTGGATATGGTTGGCCTGTACCAGGGGGTATGAAAGAGCTAGCTTGAGGCTGTTGCCCCCTAGTCAGTTGAGGATTATTTTGGGTAAGATAGTTCCAATACTGAGCCAAGGCTGTAGGTATGTTCTGTCCATAGGGTGGGGTAGGTGGGGATTGCCCTCCAATCGAGGGTTGCGTTCCAATTGAGATTTGACCCCCAAAAGGGGGTTGTGTTTGGCCTCTAGGGTGTAATTGTCCACCAACAGGAATCTAGTAATTAGGTGTGAAAGACTGGGTGGTGCCACTAGGGTCGGTTCCTCCGATAAGGGATGGAAGAGACCCTCTGGAAGGGGGTCGAGGAAGTGTCGAAATAAAACCAGGAACATGATTGTGCCCAGAAGGAGTGGAAATGCCAGGAGTTCCGGATGGGACTTGGGTAAGAACGGGAATAGAAGCATTCAACGCATGATATCTGGGGGGGAGTGTTGGGGTGAGTCTAGGTGACAACGACGTGCCAATGGGGGCTTGGCTAGCCACCGTATTCCTGGTGGGAATGGTCATAGTATTTGGGATCATTGTAGAATGGGCCATCTGAAGGGGGATGGTCGAGTTGGGATCCGTCGACGAGATATGAGAACCATCGAACAAATAGGCAGTCGTAATGAGAGTATGTTCTATATCAGATGTTTCAGGTAGCTCGTACTCAACGAATATATTGGCACTTGTGTCGGGGCCGAAAAGATCCCGTCTCGAAATGTGAGGAGACCAAAAAGGATCCTAACCTTCAGGGCCTGTGAACGGTCTGGTTGGTACTCCAGAAGTTTCAACAATAATATCTCCGGAAGAATTTACCCGAAGAATACGTCTCTCGAAACTATGAGGAATTCGAGAAGTCTCTAGAGAGTCAAAGCCTTCCACCCGTGGAGTGGCGGTGTCTTGGACTTCACTCTATTGAGGAGAGTCCTCCAGTGGATTGGTAGGTAAGGGTTGAGAACCTCCCAGATCTTCTGGGGGTAGTCCTTGCATTCTACGTGAGTGGCATGGAGGGTTAATGTTGGCGGAGCTAAATATTTTACACAAGAAACTCAATGGCCAACTTATGGAAACAAACAACACGCACTAGTAAAATCTAGGAATCAAAACCAATCAAACAAGACCTTCCTATTTCAAAGTCACTAGTTGGTGATGAAATCCAGCGTCGAGACAAGAAGGGGCTGGGCTAGGGTGGAAAAGTTACATTGACGACCTGCTTAATGGACTTACACCCTGGTGCAAGCTCCCACACATAATTGTGGGTATACCCTCCAAGGAGCCTGAGTGAGTCTGGCCAACGTCGATTCCAGGTACTATGAAGACTTACCCCTCCACAGTCACCTTGTGTAAGACTCTAAGAAGATAGGCTACTAAAGTTACCACAAACCACAATGATGTCTAGGGAAACAATTGACAGTCTGATCCACACGCAAGGGCAGGGTATCTAGCCCAAAATCAACTTGAGAGGCTTCCACTCATCATTGTGGGTATACCTTCAAGCGACCCCCGTAATACGTGCAATCTCTACACCGAGATCAACAAAGCAGGGTGAGTAACTTTGTCAATCTCAATGCGACCTCAGGTTTGACCCTTGTGTGAGAAGGGCTTCCTAGGACAAAATGTTGCAAATGAAATTTGACACTCCCTATCACAACATACTATTGTGTGTTTTGTGCTTTGGAGAGTGTCTCACTGCTTATTCCAAAGCTCTAGCCTAACTAATGTTGGTGTAAAAGGGCCCTAGAAAAAGTTACTAGTTGAATTTTAGAGTTTCACAATATTATTAAAGGTTGTTGTTACTCAAGAGGGAGACGAGCATGAAACCAATGTTGTATGGGACTTTGACCCAATAACGTGTAAATAGAAATGAATGATGCAAACTTTTGTTCAATGAATTCTATCTACGGTAGGGAGAAAGAGTTTTTCTGGAACCATGCAAACTACGATGTACAATTCCCTTTTTGAATGTAGTACCAAACAATCATTAACAATGTAATTTCACTATTCGTTCTCTTTCAATATTTCAAACACCAATATTTTCCGAATAAATGATTGCTTACAAGACTTAAAAGACTTTAATTTATTTTTTTTAGAAACCAAAAACAGGGATGGAACCAAGAAAAGGTAAGCAACCAAAGAAAATAAAATGCTCAACAAACACCCAAATCGATCTTTCAATGAAGATAAAAAACATAAAATGACAAGAAAAGGTTTCTTCAAATGTGAATAAGAAATGTTTTTCTGATCATTAAGCAATCCAGAAGATGTAATAAACTTACAAATTCAAACCCAAAACAAGAGCTTTGATCGAGCAAGCACTCGGACTAAAATCCAAAGATTATATCCTTGTCGACCAAAACAAAGATCGAAAAAGATTAAAAGAGAGGTGTTCGATCTCCAAAATCAATCAAGGTCAAGTTGGAACAATCAGAAGCATTCAAGAACGGGTATAAAAAATCTTTTTTCAGCTGACTGAAATAGAAACTGGGCAATAGTAGAGGTCAAGACCCAATCCAAGAAAGTTTTCAAATGTCACCGCGGGCAGACAGTATAACGCAGTGCGAAAATGAGTGATTTCCACAAGCCAATAGTCATGCAGGTCGCGGAAATCCCGCACTGAAACAAACCACTAGGGTGGGGAAATGGAAGGTTTCCGCGAGCTACCAATAGGGTGCAATGCAGATGCGTTCCATAAAATCGAAAATTTTGGAAAAAGACAAAGGGTCTCAAGAAAATTTTAAACCCAGTGAGTCTAATTGGATCTCCCACAGACTCAGAGACTGAAATAGAGTGTAAAAGATAGGCTATAAGAAAATGGCCAATGAAAAACCACAATCAAGTTGTATTATCCCCAGTGGAGTCGCCAATTTTGTTATTGGGTAAATCGGTAGATGCGAACATGAACTAATCCCCCTAGATCCACCTGGATCTAAATAAAACAAGACATAACAATACAATTTCCCTGGATTATGATCATTGAATTTAATTACCAAAAGAGGAATAGATAACATACCTTATGAATCGCTTCCTTGTGTCTTTGTTGATCCTACTTTGCTCCAATACTCCTGTGAAATCGGATCTGTAATAACACAAATCAACTAACGTGAAAGCAGGGATAATGAAATTCAATGACAACCTAAACATGTGATCAAGGAATCATGTAATAAAATATCAATCATTTTATGCGAAAGAGACATGCCACCATATTATATTAATGAAAGATAGAAGATACAACCGAATCGCCTTGATGTCGCAAGTTCCCTTTCAGTGGCCCTTCGTTCTGACACACATACATTTGCTCCAACCTTTTGTATGAAGATTTCTCTCAAAAGCTTGTTGGATGAATGGAGACCTCAAGCATCACTTGAAAAAAGATTCTTCACAGTCTTCAACCTATTCTTTTCTCAATCTCTATGCTTCTTTATGCTTGTACCTCTAACCTTTTCCATGAGAAGCCTATCATTATATAAGATAAGCCAAAATGGTTACAGAGATGAGGATGATCCCATCAAATCAGAGAATTCAGTAGGATCATAACCACACGGATGCCACTTCATATTTCCAGAAGATTCCACTTCTAGAAGCTACTATAACTTCTTTCCTCTTTTAGCTTTAAAGCGCTGTCGTGACCTGCCTATATATCAACCTGCGGAAATCCTACGGACTGGCTATAGTACAGCATGCGGAAATTAGGGATTTCCACACTGTGTAAAGGAAGCTGCCTACGACGGCCTTCCAAAAATACATCTTGCAAGGGTGGAAAGAGGTTGCTTTTCTCAGGCAAAATATTATATTGGGAGCCTGAACACATGTTTATGTAACCATCATCAGGGTGACCAAAATAATGTGTAACACTCCTATACCTATCCATCCAATAACTCACATGGGAACTTATTATTTCAATATGATGAGATCTCCATTTCGATGGTGTGCTCAAACCCTCTATCTGGGGGTCTCCTTGGTGGCATCAGACCAAAAACCTGCTCATGTTGACTCAACAAAGCCCTGATCTCTGCCTAATATTATTGGCGACTGTCTGAATCCTTTCGCGTGGTGATCACACACACTGCTGCATATGTTACTCCCCTATGTCTGAAGATCCTCTCCATCCTCTTTGTTGACACTATCATGGGTGCCCCTATCGACATACCCCTCAGTACAATCCTCTTCCCCTTAGTGTCTTTGAATCCCATATCAAGTTTTTGGTAATTGGTAGAAAACTTGCCCAAGGTGATCAACCATTGGACTCCCAATACCACATCTGTGTCAGAAAGGTCAACCACATAGAATATATCCTTCACTGTGTAGTTTCCCAGATGTACCTCTAAGTACGAAACTCGATCCAAACACTCTACCATGTGACCATCAACTACATCAACATCAAAACCCTCAAACTCCTCGGTTTGCAATGCTCTCCTAGCTACCAGTGCAAAATCAATGAAATTGTGGGTTGCCCCACCATCTATCAAGGAAATGACGCATAGTCCCTGAATAGTCCCTCTGATCTCGAGTGTGTCATGCCTAGGGACTCCATAAAGGGTCGTTGTGACTCCTCCCTTCATTGGTGCTCGTCTCTTAGCCTTCTCACGAGGTTGTGGCTCTACCGGTGGTTGTGCCCCTATCAGTGTCGGTGGTCTCCTTAGAGGCTGCTCCTCCTTTGAGCTAGTGGACTCACTGTCCTATGCCTGACTGCCCTATTCATCCTCATCATTGTCTACTGCAACCTCAATGTAGTGGATTTGTCCCTTGCCCATGCACCTGCAGTCGGGGACCCATGGCTCTTTGAAGTTGAAGCATAGGTTCTTCCTCATAAGCTCACGCCTTGTATCATCATCTGACTTCTCCTTACCCTTCCACTCTCTCTGGAATGGTTTCCTATCCTGGTCCTTCTATGGGACAAAGGGTTTGGAAAAAGTTTTGGTTTTTGGCACTAAGTCTGTTAGATATCTAGTGCGTAGGATGGCATCCTGTAGTATGCAAGGTCTGTAGGCCTTCACCCATCCTCTAAAGGGTTCTATGAGACACTCTGTGAAAAGCATGATCATTCTAGGCTCTGAAATGTCTATCACCGTCATGGCTATTCTCTAAAAATCTGTGATAAATGCATCATGTGTACTAGTTTGTCTCAACTAGGATAAGTCTTTGAAGTGGATCTTTGGATCCCTCCTGTCAAACATGTCCATAAGTCTCTCCATGAACTCCTTGTATGAGGTGATGTGACTGTGACCCAATGTCACCAATCCATGGTGCCACCACTTGTGGGCCTCTCCTTCCAAATGTAAAGTAGTGAAACATATGGCTTCAGTTTCTATCATCTGGTTGATCTTGTAGTACGTGTCAAGTTTCTGTGCCCAAGCTCTGGCAGTACATCTGGATGATCCATCGAAAGAGGGTATAATGAGTTTCCATACTTTCCAAATGAACTCCATGTTATGTCCATGTTGTTGTTGCTACCCTCCCCTTTAAGGATATCTAGGATGGTTCCTGAGTCTAATTCCATAATACTCTACTAAATTCATGTCATTATGGAACTTTGGCCCTAGGGCTGCATACTCTCTCATGTAATCAACAATATCCTTTGCATGTGTAGTCAGTCTTTGTGTTATTGGTTGCTATGTTGTTGTTGGAAGTGGCATCTGAAAGCTATGGAATAGTGGCCTGGGAATCCTACTCGATGATGTGTAGGTGAGAGTAGGTGTATGGGGTCTACTACCTGCCCTTGAGTTCCCATGTGTTGCATGAAGGACATTTGCTCCTGGAATGTTCCCTGTAGCCAATCTATCTGGCATTTGTGCCAAAGAATGAGTCATGGCGTGTTGATTGATCACCAAATTGTTAAGAACCTACATGAAGGTCGCTTCTGGGTCCATGGGTGCTTTGCCACTACCTTATGGCCTTTCATATATGTCTCCCATCCTCCTCTTTTCCTTAAGTTCTGCCTCACACTCTACCCTTCTTTCTGATTCATGTTGTTCCTCTTCCTCTTCCTTTGAACTGTGAGGAAAGGGGGAATAATTTGATCTTGGTCCTCTCCTCTCTCTGTGCCTGCTATAAGTGACGAATTCATTGCCTATATGCTCACGGCCCCATGGGTTTTTTGTTGAACTCATGGAAACTTTAGTCACAGGCTGGCAGGACTAAAGCTCTGATACCACTTGTAATATCCCAAATCCATAGATCTGGATATTAACTCTCTACCGACCTTGTATGTTGTAGATATGATACTCTTTGGGTGGTTGAATGGGTTATTTAGGTTTCTAACTACGTTTGATAATTTGAATTTAACATGTGTGGTGATTTTGCATGTGGTTTCAGGTGGAATAACTTCTTTAAGATATATCGAATAGTCAAACAATTACAATAATGACATGCATGTACAAAACTTCACACACAGACTACATGCATGTAAAAATAACCAAACCAATCTTCAATTAGACCTTCAAATGACTAGATCTATACTGGAATACTAGTAAAAGCATGGAACAATGCCTAGAACTAACATGCGTCACTATATCATTGGCATGCAAGCTCGATCTGTGACATGCGTGGGTTTACTATTGCATGCAACACTGGATCTACTGCTGGAAGATGAATTTGATGCATGCACGAGAAAGAATCCTCCGAATCTGATGAGTTCTATCCCAATGAAGTCTCCTTCTTCCCTAGAAGACTCGCCCTGGATGGATTTGCTCCTACTAGGCTCCTGGATCTCTCTGTCACTACCGGAAGTAATCTATCCAACTGCTAGGAATGCCCTCAGGCTGGCTAACACTGAAAGAGTCGCCCAAGTAGATTCCACCATCAAAATCTGGAACCTATCTCGAATGGAGCACCCTGCCTCCCTATCCAATGGGTCAAAATGAATCTGTCTCACTAGCCCTCTAGATGAGTAGATATGAGAATCTATGACCTCTCCTATGTTTGTCAAACACGCTGCAATTCCATTGACTGAATGTGACGCCCTGATGGCTAGAAGGCTCGGAAAAATGTGTTGGATGCTCAAATGAAGTGCCTTCCCTTGATCTCAAATGGGTTATGAGGGTTTAGGTTCTCTAGGCCTCCTAAGGAAGAGCGACCCACTATACTTATGATGTCTCCTTTAGAATTCACGTTGGAATCTGACTGTTGGAGTTGGATCTCTGATCCCCATGCTCAATCTGACTGTATATATGTAATGAAAGGAATGGAAAACCTGTGTGGTCTCCCCGACTGGCTAGGGTGTGTCTCTCAACACCGAATCCAATCCCTCGGTGTCTTCCTCCTGGAATCCACAAGTATCCTCAAATTCGCCTGAATCTGGGTTTCTTCTCAGAGCTCTAGTTTCAATTCTCAAATAATCAATAATGAGCCATTAGGCCGCTTTACCTCTCCTTATATCCACTGAAACCCTGATTATTCGTTGAATTTTCACTTAAGCGTTTTTCCTAAGTTTTCTGATTTAATATTCACTTAAGTGCTTAATTACCTTTTTCCACTTAGTCACTTAATGTCACTTTCAAATTATAACATTTCCCTAGTGAAACGACATCAACTGAACATTTTCCCCTGTTTCTTCCTGGCTATAGTCTAAAGGGGATGTTTAGACTACTAATCCCTCCTCTTTGGAGTCCTCACTCGAAAAGGGACATTACATCACCTTTCTAGCCTTGACGTCATCTTTTGAGGCTAGGGTTTGATGGACCTGGAGGTGTCTTGATGTGGCATGGGTGATGAAACACCTCTTGACTGTTGGAGACATGACATGTGGCCTTGGAAGATCCAACTACTTACCTTGGAGGCACAGCGTCACCCTCCTAGAGCATGATGCCACCCTACTAGGGTTTATTTTATGTATTTTTCAGTTATGTACATTTAGAGGCAAATTAAAGGGGTCAACCCTTCTTTTATTGTGGATAAATTGTTGTTGCAAGGTCTTATATAAATAAAGACCTTGCCTTTTCACTTTGAACCATAACTGTCCTCTCACAAAAGGACTTAAGTCTGTAATTTTCACCCTAGTGGCAAGATTGGCTCTTTTACTTGGTGCACTATCTCTTGGAGGGAAAGTTTTTAGTGTTTCTTGGCTCATTTATGGTGGAAATTTATGCAACTAGGGTTTGTGCTTGATTATTCTTGGTGAAGTAAGTAAAATCGACAATTTTCATTTCATGCATTGAATGTTTATGGTAAATTTTGCTCGTTCATATTTAATATTATGAAATTTTTTGCTTAAAACCTTGGGAGAGGAGCACAAAGTGCTTCCTCCTCTCTCTAGATCATTCCACCCTTTAATTTGTCAAAGAAATCTTGTCTAGGCTAAGCTTCTAAAGCCCTGAAGTGCTAGCACTTTAGGAGTTCGGTGCTAGAGGCTTGTTGCAATATATATTTCAAGAGTCTAAGGAGAAAGAAGAATTCGCTAGGAGCCCAAAAGTGCTTGCTCTCTAGCAAAATTCATCTTTTGAGACTTGAAGCTTGAGGCCCTAAAGTGCTAGCACCTCAAACTTCATCTCATCATCCATAAGACATTATTATCATTATTTCTCCAAGTGTCCGTTGTTGTTGTAAATGACTCCATAGCCCAAAAGGCACTTGTCTACTTGCTCTCTTGTGATGGAATTGATCAAACCAACTCTCAAAGTTTACTCTCTAAAGCTTTTACTAACATTTTATAACCCTAGCTTAGATTAAATCACTAATTTAGTTGTTGTTGTTGCAAATATTTGCTACAACGATCCTAATTGCAGTAATTTTTTTGCATAACTCACTCTAACAACTAGCTAACTCACTCAAAAATTGCTTATGATAAGTGCTACTTATTTTATTGGATAAATGCTAAATTTTCGTTGTCTTTTCTTGCAATTCTAAGCTAAATTTCTCGTGGTTGTTACAAATTACTAATTGTTGTTGTAAACTAATAATTTGTTGAAATTTTAGTTCAACCACCATATATTTAAGTTGTCTATGGTATGTTGAGGCATTTTATCATTTTGGTACTTGGAAATTGTTATATATATATGCTATATTGTTCTTGTTCCGGGTAGGTACACAAAACTCTTCCTTTGCCTCAATTTCACAAACATGGATCCTTTAACTTAGGTAACCTCTGAGAGAGCTTGACCATATCTTTGCTACCTGATCCCTTGGGGTTACTAGGGACATCTCCCCTGGGATGGACCTCATCCATCCCTAAAATGTGGGGATTTCCTACTAAGGTGACAATGGTGGGTTATCCTATAGTTACGTGGATTTGAAGACTTGTGTGGGGCTTTGGAATAATTACAAATCCCGCGATAACAATCCTTATTGTCGTTGGATGCATGCTGGTTAGGTTCTTTGAACAATCCAATGTGTGTGTTATGAGCATCTGCTATCAACGTTCTTTTTCAAAGGGCATCTAAGGTCGCTTGAACCCCTACATATTCTTTCTTTCTCACAGTTTAGATTGTTTCTAGTTCCAATGTATTGAACCTCTCGGATGCTTCCTTGACACCCAATTCTTCCACATACTTGGATAATTGCATTCTGCAGCAAGGTGCTTACAACAATGGCAGTCTATGCATATAAAAGGCATCCCTTCATAGTCCAAATTAAGGCATAAATGTTCAACTCCCCTTCTAATATCCATTGACTTTGCTAGACCTTTGTTCACCTCCAACCCTACCAATTTTTGAGCCATGCCATAATACCTAGTCTCTTGGAAGGATAAGTCTACTACATTAAAAATACCTAAAGCGTGACCAATTTTTTCAAACACCTCCTCGTACCACAAAATTAATCATAGTCTTGGAATATGAACCCATACTGGAAGAATATCTACACTAGTTGACAGAGCATCAAACTCTATATGTCATTTCTTCAAGAACAAGGATTGAGATCCCCACTTCCAGTGTTGGTGAAATATTTTTTTTATTTCTTCGATTGACCTAAAAACCAAGTTAGCCAATCTTTTACCAGAATCAGGGTGCATGGAGAGGCTCCCACCACTGGCTTGAAATTGAGCTTGGTCCAATTCTTCAACTCCTGACTACTCATTCTCTTCCCCACAGAATGCCCAACCAGTGTTCGGTTCTCCATTTTGATAATGTCATTGAATTTAGTTTTGCCACCTAAATTCAAGGTGATGGCCTCTTGCGTCTTTTTGATACATTTACGCCTCTTACGATTTCTTGAGCCCTCATGAGACTGAATCTCGACCAACTTTGAATCTGAGGATGGGACACCACTCGGTATTTTCAAATTCACCATAGTGCCCACAAAACCAGAACTGAAAACTCAATCTTA